>OY755245.1:37649065-38131565 GCA_963576725.1 Azorinus chamasolen
TGACGCCTTTTGACGCTTCTGTAAAAGTCACTTTGTGAATCCATTGTGATAAATAGAGCATTTGCTCCACAGGAGCAAAAGCTCTATTTATCACAATGGTTTCAAAACTACACAATTCTGAAATTTTCCTTTTCTCTAGTTAATGCTCCTTTTTGGTAGATTTAATCAAAGAGTCTGGATCTAAAAATAGCCTATGCGGGAATGGGTTAAGTGCTTTGATCAAGTATTAACTCCTGTCCTGTTCAATATTCTTTAAGAAATTACATCATCAATGTTTATTAGCTGTATTTTTGTAATGTTAAATTTTCAAGGAAATGTTTTGCTTTGATAAAAACAGTAGAATCAAATCTATAATATATCATGTCAAAGCAAACAGCAGAAAATATTCTAATGGCTCCTTAATATGAGCCATTTGATTTGTGTCTACTCTACTAATGCTTAAACTGGCATTTATATGAAGGCAAGGGACAAGTAGCAGTGGTCATTGGAGCAGATTTGCCACAGTCTCAGTATTTACATACAGCTTCCATTAAAATGTGTAGAGTCCAGAAAATTAGCATAACAGTGTTTCATTCATGATAATTAACTTGATTGACCAACTGCCTCACACCTTTGAATATATAAACTCTACTAGCCATTACATTGGTATAAAATAGAGAAATGATGTTTAAAAGTGAACTAACTTAGATACATTTAACTTACAGTCATTAGCACTCAAAAAGGGAGATAATCGTGTATGTACAAAACTACAGATAACTCAAATCGCTTACCTAGCTATTATTTAATACAGGCTAGCTTGACAAAGGTTTGAGGATATTCAGCTTTGTTTAATGCCTTTGCTTTGTTGCCAATTGTTCAATCTTATCCTTTTCTGATCATTTGTCAGGGCAAAACTGCAATTTATGTTTGGACAACTGATCAGTTTTCCATATTTTATTTTCTTATATCGGAGCAATAGATAAAGGTGCGTTTTCAAATCGTCATTTCTCCAACAAAACCTATGTTGTGACCATTCCTTAGAATCATCTGTTCAAGACGATTCTGAAAAGTGGTCACTTCATAGGGTTTGATGGAGAAATAAAGGAGATATTCTTAGAAATGTTTTAACCCTTTACTCCATGAATATTTATGCTTGAAATGGTGATATCATGAATTTTAAATAGATGAAATACTATAATAGCATATGAGCACTGGAATTTTGGGCCTTGACAGAAACTGAAGAATCAGATTTATACCACGCCATAAGCAAACAGAGCAGATCCTGATCAGACGGCTCTTATTAGCAGCCATCTGATCTGGGTCTACTCAGTTTGCAAAGGCGTAGAAAGGCGAATTAATGGAGTAAAGGGTTAATTTACACATCTTATCTGTGCCTCTGCTCTATATTTCAGAGAACAAGGAAGATCTTATAAACCCTGAAAGTAACCAGCTGACTGAACGTTTAAACGAAGCAGATGAGTTGTTTCGGCCAGTACAGAATGCCAGGGAAGCTGTGTTGGACTCGCAGGTTATGTCTATCATTGCCAACCTTGGCCGGTTGAAAGCTCAAGCCCTACAAACTGAATTTGTCCGCTTCCAGCCAACAGAGTTTGCAGAGAAACTGGTGAATATAAGTTAATGAATACAGCATAGATGTACATACACCTTTAACCCTTAACCCAATTTTCAATACCTGCTGAATATTCATGGACAAAATAGTTATAACTAAATATGGAAGGTTTAATATTGTAGCCATTTTTAGAAAGTAATGAAACAGATTAAATTCCATTAGCAAACAGAGCAGACCCTGATCAGATGGCTCCTATAGGAGCCATCTGATCTGGGTCTACTCTGTTTGCAAGTGTGTGAAAATGTGTTTATATGAAGGAAAGGGTTAATGCCTTTGCAAATAGAGGAGACTCAGATCAGATGGCCTGTGTAAGGGCTGTCTGATCAAGGTCTGCTGTGTTTGTTTATGAAATACTATAGATCTGATTCTACCATTTCTGCCATAGCCAAAACTTTATACACATGGTCACTATGAAGTAAAGATATGCATGACATAATTTTCCAGGGCTGTATGGAGTTGCCTGCCGTTGAACTCGGATACAATGGTTATGGAGGGATACCTGTTAGCTTGTGACAAAAACTACTCTTAAAGTTTTCAATATAGAACCTGTCCTAAGCGACCATTCATTTATTGATAAAAGGAGTCTTGAAATAGCAGGTGGTTGCTGAATGCAGGCCAAAAGTAATGCAAAAAGCTAGGAGCTTTTTGCATTACCTTTTCCCTGCATTAAGCTACCACCTGCCTTACAGACCCATAATGATACCTTTTAAGACAGGTTCTACTGTATTTCAGTAAGAATCCCTGTGAAGTGTACATGTGCATGTCTGTCATAAAATAATTTTATTTCAGTTTCTAACATTTCATACAGAAGTTACCTGCTCCTTGACTTATATGAAATGTGTCCCTAACCTATAAACTTCTACTGTTTTTGACATATTTCAATGAAACTGTATACATGTACACAGATTGTTATGTAGTGCAGGTGTAAGTAACATCACATAATTTTCTTAAGTATCTAAAATTGCATATAGGAGTTATATGCCCTTGGATTTGTGACAAACTAGACAAGGCTGCCATGTTGGCAATATTCATCACCTTAACGCTTTCCATGTTTAGTATTTATGTAAAAAAATAATGACAATATGAATATTTATAAGTTCAATTTTTATAATATAAACTTTCAAGGGAATTGTTTGCTTTGGCAAAAACTGTAGAATCAGAGCTACCGTATATCATGTCAAAAGCAAAAATATCAGACCTTGATCAGACTGCTTCTATAGGAGATATCTGATCTGTGTCTACTCTGTTTGCAAATTTTTGAAAAGGCATTTATATGAGGGGAAAGGGTTAAGCTCTAGTTTTCAATGGAATAATGGCCTGGAATTTCACAATAACTTTAGGGTGTGTGTTCACAGGCTGCAGTAGCATTTGGCTTATAGGATTAGTGTCTTTTATCCCTTTACTCCATAAATACACCCTTCTGTGCCTTTGCAAACAGAGTAGACTCAGACAAGACAGCTCCTGGAGCTGTCTAACCAGGGTCTGCTCTATTAGCTTATAAATGACATAATATAGATACATGATTCTACAGTTTCTGCCATGGCCAAAACTTCTTGTGTCCATGTGCTGTTATAACTAGGGATGTCAACGGCTAACCGGTTAACCGGTTAATCGTTCGGATGACCAATAATCGGTTACTAAATATGATATTCGATTACCTGAATTAAAAAATAAATATCAAAAATGTTAGTGTCATTCATTTTATAATGACACTAAAATCCCGAAAATTTAACTTTCTCTTCCCATCCATATCATAAAGATTGCCCCCTGTTGTGACAAACAAGCCCTCAAGGCAGATTAGTGATAGCATCCATAGGTCTAAGGTGTCACCAGTAGATAAGCGCCAATCAAGCACATTTTGTTTTGATAACCACTGTATCATTTGGAGCAGTTTGTTGTTTGCATATTGTTTGGGTCGAATGACAATACCCACTCAAGTGGATCAACACCTGTTTTGCGCAAGTTACTCGCTACATCAATTTGTGTTTAGTTAAAGAACATGTGAAGCAGCAATTCGTAACTACTCGTTGTATTCCGTCAGATGTCGGACATAAGCTGAGGTGTTCCGAGTGGTGAAGCAGGATGAATTCATTCTACTTACCAAATGTACGCAAGAAACAACGAACTATCCGAGCTATCAATGTGTAGCCATGTGGGCAGAATTCCTTCGCTAAACACACGTTACGGCAGATAAAATAGAGGTTAACTCTATACCTTTGAGTTTTAATAGATACAGCTGCAGTATGAAAATAATAATTTTCAAATGCAATCGAAAGCGAGCTTCGAGTCGCCGAATAGAACTCGCTGGAAGTGCGTTTGCATTATCTCCCTTGATGAAAATCTGACAGCTAGAACGCTGATACTTTGTTGTTGGGTCTGTTGACGTATCTTTGAGAAAACATAGTCATTACATTTATTCATTGGTCGGATTTGTTTTGAAAACCCGTTTTAATAGAACAATATATTAAACACCTGGGGCCAATATACGTGCAGTCCGCTGTTATGAGGTATCCAGACACACACCAACTTCGCCAAATTTGTAATGCCGTTGTATAATAGTCAAAAATCTTCCGATTAACCGGTTAACCGGTCGAAAGAATGAACGATTAATCGGTTAGTGAAAAACCCGATTATTGACATCCCTAGTTATAACAGTTAATCTTATAAATATTCATGATGTCATTATTTCTTACATGAGTATTCATGAAATAAAGGGTTATTTTCAGAAAGCATTTGTTGATGGGCGCAATGCAGATCGAGAAGGCGCTAGGATTTCTGCTCGGGGATGGGCCCAGCTAGGGAAAGCTAGTCAGCCATTCTTCAAGAGAGCCCCAGTATTCAGCTTCATGTAAGTTTAACCTAAAAGTCAATAGAGACGCCATTTGACACCTTTGCAAATGGATATGACGCCTGCTGTAGGATCAGGGTTTGCTCTGTTGCTAATAGAATATCTGGTTTTATACTATTTAGCATAGCTATGAATACACTTATCTTATACATGAACTTTCAGACCCAACCACTTTGAATAGAGCATTTGCTACAATAAAGGATTTTGTGCAGCTTTGAAACCACTGATGCATAGAGCATTGGCTCCTATGGAACAAAGGCTCTATTTATCACAATGGTTTCAAAAAAGTCTGGATTGCAAAGGTGTGAAAATGTATCAGAAGTCCAGAAAAGATGCATAAATTCAGACATTTTCAAGAATTACTCCTTTAGTTTTCCATCAAACCCTATGTTGAGACCACTCTTTAAAATCGTCTTTTCGAGTCGATTCTAAAGAGTGGTCACAACATAGGGTTTGGTGGAGAAATGACGTTTTTATTATTTGAATATATACTTTTATCTGTTCCTCTGATGTGTTTATATGAAGGAAAGAGTTCAGGAATAAAGGTAAACAAGAAACAGTATTTAGGTTAACAGTATGAGTATGTTTGCAGGTATGGCTCATTTGAACGAGGACCGAAGCCAATAAAAGAGCGACAGAAAGCCAACAGACAGAAGGACAATGTTGTGGGAAAGGAAACAGTGCCAACTCAGGTACCATCAAAAGTGTAGCTTCTAAAACATGTAGCTCTCTGTTAACCCATTCTCTCATATTGACTGTAAAATCAGTGTTTGAAATCATTGTGATAAATAGAGCATTTGCTCCTATGGAGCAAATGCTCTATTTATCACAATGGTTTCAAAACTACACAATTCTAACATTTTCCTTTTCTCTAATAAATGCTCCTTTTCTGTAGTTTTATTCCAAGAGGTAATGGGTTAACACTTCACCTTATAGGGACCATCTTTTTCAATGCCTTTGCAAACAAAGTAGAACCAGTTCCTGTAGGAGCCATATGATCAGGGTCTGCTCTGTTTGCTTATGGAATTATATAGATCTGATTCTACAATTTCTGCCATGGCCATCAAGTTGTAGCTTCAGCAAATTGTAGCTCTCAATTAACTCTGTACTCAGTTCATACTCATAAATAGGAATAATGACATCATGAATATTAATTAGACTAATTTTTATAATGGCATATGAACACTGAAATGTTTGGCCATAGCAAAAAATGTGCAATCAGATCTGTTTTATTTCATAAGCAAACAGAGCAGACCCTGATCAGATGGCTCCTAATAGGAGCCATCTGATCTTGATCTACTCTGTTTGCAATTGCTTATTTATGGAGTAAAGGGACAACCCTTTACCTGATAGAGGACATTTTCACACATGGCACCTGCTTTTGGTGCACTTCTTCTCCATAAATTAATGCACAAATAATTTTTCCAAAAAAATTTCAGGTCTTTTAACCCTTTCCCTGTTCTGTCTACCTACTGAATTGTCGTGAGCAAAATAGAAATATGGAAGGTGGAACAGAGTAGCCATTTTAGAAAGTAAAGAAACAGGGTTTTCAAATTCCATTTGCAAACAGAGCAAACCCTGATGAGACAGCTCCGATCTGGGTCTACATGTTTGCAAATGCTTGAAAACATGTTTAAATGAAGGCAAGGGTTCACCCCATTACTCTGTAGATTTGTGTTATTGCATTATATATACAGTGAATTGAAACCATTGTGATAAATAGAGCATTTACTCCTATAGGAGCAAATGCTCTACTTATCACAATGGTTTCAACAGGTGATTTCTACAGAGGCGAAGAAAGGCATATTTGTGGAGGAAAGGGTTAAATAAGACTAACACAGTAGCAAATAGAAGACTGATCAACAAAGCTACAGAAAATCATCATTTTTCCACCAAACCCTATGTAAATGTGACCACTCTGGTCGAGACGATTGCTTATTGCATTATATATACAGTGAATCCTCGTTATAACGGAGGTGTTTATTTCCAGACATTTTGCTGGTATAGCAAGGAAATTTTGTTTCAAGGCATACTGCTGATATAACGAGGGTGCTATTGTTACGAATGCCGGTATAATGAGGGTTCACTGTATTTGATTTTAGTTTTGAAATGGCCATAATGAGGGTTCACTGTATTTGATTTTAGTTTGTGAAATGGCCAGTATTTAAATGCCCCCTTAAAGAAGGTGGGTATATTGCTTTGCCCTTTTTCGGTCGGTTGGAAAATGCTTTAGCCCAAGATGTTTAAACTTTATAGAGAGGTTTGATATGATCAGTAGATGAGCACATTTGTTTGGAGGCATGGTGGGTCAAAGTTCAAGGTCTTTCTGATATTGAAAAGGAATATCATTTTCACTCAATAACCGGGAAACACAAAGGCAAAGGCACACGGTCTTCAAAATTAGTATGCTGCTTGGTCATGCTAGCATATGAACCCAGATGAATTTGAGGTCAAAGGTTAAGGTCACAATGAACTTTGTATACAAGTAAGTTTCTGATCAATAACTAGGGAATGGTTCGGCATAAGTATGACCTCAAACTTGCTAAATATCTTGAGTTTTGTATTTTGGTAATTTTGTAGAAAGCTCATTTTTGGTAGAAAGTTGATCATAATGAATAGATGACCTGTATAGACGTCAAACCTCAATGTCAATAGTCAAATTTCTAAAAATTTAGCCTTGGCCATATAGGGACAGCATATTTGATCTATTTATTGATCTCTTGAAGATGTAATCATTTGGGTTATGTCATATCAATGTAGCATTTTGATGCCTTTGCAGAAGTCATGTTTTGAAACCGTTGGAATAAATAGAGCATTTGCGCAATAGAAGCAAATGCTCAATTTATCACAATGGTTTCAAAACCACATAATTGTAAACAAAATGCTTTTCTCTAGTAAATTGCTCCTTTACTCAAGAGGCTGGGTCTAAAACTAGTCTAGGAGAAAATGAGTTAATCTGGTAACTCATAGAGATGCCTTTAAGTACCTTTGCAAACAGAGTAGACCCAGATCAGATGGCTCCTATAGCAGCTGTCTGATCAGGTTATGGTGTGTTTGCTTAAATAATATAGATACGTCATGCGTTACCTGGGCCGAAAATTCCTTTTTTTCATGTGCCATTTTAAACGCATTTACATTTCTTACCTGAATATTCAACATGTAAATGGTTTATGATTGTCATGCAATATTTGTTCCTTGGCAGCTGAAGAATTTTGCTGCGGAAGAGAAGGTCGAGGCTACTACAGAAGAGGTGGAGAGGATTTATGATATCCTTAAGAGGCTCTCTGAGCATGAGGAAGGTAAATAAACTCTTACTTAGTAAGAGTTGGAGAGGATTTATGATATCCTTAACCCTTTCCCTCATATAAATGTGTTTTCACACATTTGCAAACAGAGTAGACCCAGATCAGACGGCTCCTATAGGAGCTGTCTGATCAGGGTCTGCTCTGTTTGTTAATGGAAATTGATAGATCTTTATCTTTACTTTCTAAAATGGCTACAATATTCCACCTTCCATTATTACTATTTGTCCATGAATATTCAGTAGATATTAAATAAATTTGGAATTAACACAGAACAGGGAATGAGTTAAGAGGCTCTCGGAGCATGAGGAAGATAAATAAACTCCAAGAAATAATGACCTCATGAATATTAATCATTAATTTGAAAAATGGCATATTGACACACACACTTTTTGTCATGGCAGAAACTGTAGAATCATATGTATCTTATAACATAAGCAAACAGAGCAGACCCTGATCAGACGGCTCCTGTAGGAGATGTCTGATCTGGGTCTACTCTGTTTGCAAAGGTGTAGAAAGGCGTATTTATAGAGTAAAAGGTTAACAGCTTCCTACAAGCACTGCTGAAATGTCTCCATCGTCGGTACATGTTTGAAGATAGTTTTATTAGCTCGTCTGTTTCGAAGAGAGTTTTATTAGCTCGTCTGTTTCGAAGGAAAGTAGAGCTATTGTGATCACTGGGTCATAGGCGTCGTCGTGGTGCAAAAACTTTAATGTAGCTCATTACTCGAAATGTATAAGAGGTATCAATATGAAACTTCATAGGTTAGTAGATCTCATTGAGGGGAAGGCCCCTACATAAGAACCGTAACTCTTGATTTCAAAATTTTGGAGTTAACGTCCCTTTATTGTTTTCAAAAAGTTTTAATTTAGCTGGACAAGCACCAAATTAGACAAGCATTGATGCCGCACGCAGCTCTTGTTTACTATATGTCACAGAGCAACAGATAACTGTGCGCAGGGTTACAGATAAGGGGAGTATTGGGGTATTTACCCAATTAAAATTGTGGAAAAAGCAATTGTTTTTCAAAAGAATGAGTAACACAAAGCAAATAAATATAGCAAAAAGCAAAAAAAAATTTAATACCTAATGAGAATATGAATAATAATCAATTACGAAACTTGCCAATACCCAATAAAAATTGCAAATACCCAATTGTGTAAAAAATCAAGGAGTAAATACCCAATTGCATCAAAACCTTATCTGTAACCCTGTGTGCGTGCTTAAAATCGTCATTTCTCCACTAGACACTATGTTGTGACCACTCTTTAGAATCGTCTCGAAGAGACAATTCTAAAGAATGGTCACTATTGGTGGTTTGCAGACAGTTCCTATAGGAGCCATCTGGGTCCATGCTTATAAAGCTTTTAGTTGAGTCTGAGTTTCGTTCTCAAGCTTTTGATTGGTCAGATTTGAGTTCTCAAGCTTTTGATTGGTCAGATTTGAGCCAAAGGCTCAATTCTGACCAATCAAAAACTTGAAAACGAACTCAGACTCAACTAAACGTTTTATAAGCATGGACCCAGATCAGGGTCTGCTTGGTTTGCCAGTAGAATTTGAAAGATCTGTTTCTTTATCTTATAAAATGGCCAAACCTTCCATATTTCATTGCAACTATTTTGTCCATGAAAATTCAGAAGTTATTGAAATTTAATATTCATGCTGTTATTCACAGAGAGTTAATATTCATGATGTTATTTCTTTATGGGTTATGATTTCTTACATGAATATTCATGAAGTAAATGGTTATACTACCAATGGTCTGAAAACTCCAGAATTAGATATTTTTATCCCCTGTTAAAAGCAGAGGGATATATTTTTGGCGTTGTGCGTCTGTGAGTGATATCTCAGAAACAGTTGGATGTTTTTTCATCCAAACTTTGTGTAAATAACAGAAAATAGGCCTGCAAGTATCACTTATAATGAGTTATGACCCTTTGTTTGCCAAAAATGTAACGTTTTTGCATGTCCGGAGCCATTTCTCAGAAATTGTTTTGAGTTTTTCTATGAAACTCTGTGTAAATGTTAAATAGCATAAGGATGTTGGGCGCTGCAAGTATCACATTAACTGTGGAACACCAGAGATATGGTTCTTTGTTTGCCAAAATGTAACATTTTTGTCTGTACAGAGCCATATATCGGAAACTATTTGGGAGTTATACTATGAAACTTTGTATAATTGTTTAGTATTATGAGGAAATGCAACCCTGTCAGTATCACTTATACTGATATTAAAACAGTTACGGTCCTTTGTTTGCCAAAGTCTTCACATTTTTGTCTGTCTGGAGTCGGATCTCAGAAACAGTTTGTAGTTTTTCTCTGAATCTTAGTGTAAATGTTTAGAACTGTACGGAACTACCTCCCTGCAAGTGTTACTCATATTGAACTTGGAACACCAGAGTTATGGCCCCTTGTTAAATACTTAACCTTTTTGTCCAGCTTAGTCACTGTTTGGACTTTTTCTTTAAAACTTTGTGTAAATGTTTAGTATAATAAAGAAAGTATCACTCTCATTTACCTTGGAACACCAGAGTTATGGCTCTTGTTTGCGAAAAACCTAACCTTTCCCCCCCTCTGGTCAGTAACTCAGTTAAATACTGAGGCTAGCACTTGTTTGGCGGGGATATCAGTTCTGACAGCGAATTTGCTTGTTTGAGTTTTCGTTTGCCAAAATGATTTCTGTACTTTGATATTTTCAGGGAATGAGCTGTGCTTCTTTCAGTTTGTCTTGAACCCCAACTCGTTTGGACAGACTGTGGAAAACATATTCCATGTCTCCTTTCTGATCAGGGTAAGTAACTCCAGTTTCTGCCGATTTGGGTTTTCCTTCCTTGATGTCGATGGTCAATTCAAACCATTTCATAAGCAAACAGAGCAGACCCTGATCAGACGGCTCCTATAGGAGCCGTCTGATCTGGGTCTTCTCTGTTTACAAATGCGTGAAAACACGTTTGTATGAGGGAAAGGGTTAAGAGCTATAGATTTAGGTGCATATTCAAATGCTAACCCTTTCCCTGTTCTGTGTTTATTCCAAATTTCAAAAAAGAAATATGGAAGGTGGAACATTGTAGACATTTTAGAAGGCAGCGAAACAGATCTATCAAATTCTATTAGTACCCGTCTGATCTGGGTCTATTCTGTTTGCAAATGCGTGAAAACACGTTTATACGAGGGAAAGGGTTAAAATCATCATTTCTCCACCAAACCCTATTTTGTGACCTCTCTTTAGAATTGTCTCTTCTAAACATTTCTGGTCACAATATAGGGTTTGGTGTAAAAATAAAGAAGCTATTCTTTGAATGTTTTAACCCTTTCCCCGTTCTATATATTTATTCCAAATTTCAATACCTACTGAATATTCATGGACAAAATAGTTAAAATGAAATGTGGAAGGCGGAACATTGTAGCCTTTTCAGAAAGAAAAGGTAAAGATCTTTCAAATTCCTTTATTAAGCAAACAGTTCAGATCCTGATGTGACGGCTCCTAAAGGAGCTGTCTGATCTGGGTCTACTCTGTTTGATCTGGGTCTACTCTGTTGCAAATGCTTGAAAAGACATTTATATGAAAGAAAGAGTTAACTTATGCAGCTTATTCATCTGTTTTATTGTTCGAGGTCTTGTGTCTACAGTCAGCATTTAAGGGGTTTCATGTAGTTTTACCCTTTCCTCCATAAATACGCCTTTCTACGCCTCTGTAAAAGTCATTTTTTTGAAACCATTGTGATAAATAGAGCATTTGCTCCATGGGAGCAAATGCTCTATTTATCACTGGTTTCAAAACTACACAATTCTAAAAAAAATCCTAGTAAATGCTTCTTTTCGGTAGATTTATTCAAAGAGATTGGGTCTAAAAATAGCCTATGGAGGAATAGGTTAACCATTGTGTCTGCAGTCAGCATTTATTTAGTTAGACTGTAAGGGTTTTCATGTAGTTTCACCCTTTCCCTGTTTGATATTCATGTAAGGAATAGCTGCATATGTAAACAGGATATTTTGGCTCAGACAGAAACTGTAGAATCGGATCTATATTATATCATAAGCAAACAGCAAACCCAGGTAGGCCTGCTCCTAAAGGTGCCATCTGATCTGGGTCTACTCTGTTTGCAAATGCTTAAAAAGGCTTTTATATGAAGAAAGGGTTAAGCCAGATAAATGTGCCTTTCAACGTCTTTGCAAACAGAGTAATTCCAGATCAGACAGCTTCCGCAGGAGCAGTCTGCTTGGGTTGCTTATGATGTAGATATGATTCTACAGTTTCTGCCATGGCCAAAAATTCCTGTGCTCATGTGCTATTATAAAAAATCGGCTAATAAAAATTCATGATGTCGTTATACCCCCGCAAATTTGTTTGATGGGGTGTACTGGAATCACCATGTCCGGTGGTCGGTTGGTTGGGCTGGCAGTTGGTCAGACTGTCTGCATTTGAACATGGGTAGTTAGGGTCGCTAACTCCTCCTTCAGTTTTAAAGTTATTGGCTTTATATTTGGTATACATAATAACCACGAATAGTAGATGTGCACGACAAATTTTTCATGGGTTTACCACTGAGCATTGCAGAATTATCTCACCTTAAGGTGGCGAGATAGTTTAGCCCTAGATATAGAAAAATCATATTTAAAACTACCTACAGCCATATTTTCGGAGCCTAGTTGGTTAGTTATATTAATTTATTTGATTAATTATCAGAAACATCGAAAATTTTATCAAAACTGACATTTGAAATGTATTTAAAGGTGCCAGTTTGATTTTTTTAAAACGGCGATTACAAAGTTATCCTTTGAACAAAACTTATTATAATTGGCCAATATGTAAACCGTTCGCATGTCAGTTGTCTAGGGAACCGTGTCACGGAATTTTGATAAAACTCTCCGTTTGGGAGTTATGCAATATTTTAGTTTTAAGACCCATAAAATTCTGCCTCCCGCTACGTTTCTTTTGATTTTAGACGATCAAAGCAAGATATCGAAAAACTGTGACACAGATCCCTCGCTGAGACAATGCTTTTTGATATGCCGCAAACTGCGTATAATTCGGACACAAATTACAGAAGTTATGTCAGAACATGAAAAAGAATAGAAAGACCCCTATTGTGTTGCATAATCTTGTAATTATCTACAGCTTTCAATCACATTTATATTCAATATTCCACTAAGCTCCTCCTCCTTTCTTCCATCTGATCAATTAAAAAAGCTGATTTAACTGCCGGTTTCCCATAAATCACCCATCAGAAAGCTTATCTAGTCATATGGGCTACATAGTTTTAGGCTACCGAGAGGGAAACACAGATAAATAGCCGCCTGTTGCTTTATCATGCATGTGCCCTAATTATCAGTTCCCCCTAGGTCACCTTGATAAGCCTTGCTCGTAAATGGTTGACTGGCTAAGTCAGAGAGAAAATTTCAATGGTAATAAAGTAAAAGGGGTTTGTACGGCTTTTGTGGTATATTTTGTGGTACATGTATTTCTTTAATGCAAAAATAAAAAAAATGATTTTTTTGTGTTTCTAACATACTGTGGCACCTTAAGCTTTTGAGTATTTTTGGTCATTTTGGCTTGAAACATGGGTATTTATACCCCCACAAACAGAGTTTGAGGGGGGTATACTGGAATCAGCCTGTCGGTCGGTCGTCGGTCGGTCGGTCGGGCGGTCTGTCTGCAAAATCTTGTACGGCGAACTCCTCCTTCAGTTTCACCCCGATTCACTTGATACTTGGCATTATTGTTAAACAGGAGTAGTAGATGTGCAAGACACAAATTTCAGGTCTGTGTGACCTTGACCTTGACCTTTGGCCTTGAAATTGGTCTTGAAATTGGCAGGCAAAATCTTGTACGGCGAACTCCTCCTTCACTTTCAACCTGATTCACTTGATACTTGGCATAAATGTTACCCAGGAGTAGTAGATGTGCAAGACACAAATTTCAGGTCTCTGTGACCTTGACCTTGACCTTTGGCCTTGAAATTGGTCTTGACTTGGCAGTCAAAATCTTGTACTTTGAACTCCTCCTTCAATTTCAACCTGATTCACTTGATACTTGGCATAAATGTTACTCAGGAGTAGTAGATGTGCAAGACACAAATTTCAGGTCTGTGTGACCTTGACCTTGACCTTTGGCCTTGAAATTGGTCTTGAAATTGGCAGTCAAAATCTTGTACTTTGAACTCCTCCTTCAATTTCAACCTGATTCACTTGATACTTGGCATAAATGTTACTCAGGAGTAGTAGATGTGCAAGACACAAATTTCAGGTCTCTGTTACCTTGACCTTGACCTTTGGTCTTGAAATTGGTCTTGAAATTGGCTGACAAAATCTTGTACTTTGAACTCCTCCTTCACTTTCAACCTGATTCACTTGATACTTGGCATAAATGTTACTCAGGAGTAGTAGATGTGCAAGACACAAATTTCAGGTCTCTGTGACCTTGACCTTGACCTTTGGCCTTGAAACTGGTCATGAAATTGGCAGCCAAAATTTTGTACGGCGAACTCCTCTTTCAATTTCAACCTGATTCACTTGATACTTGGCATAAATGTTACTCAGGAGTAGTAGATGTGCAAGACACAAATTTCAAATCTCTGTGACCTTGACCTTTGGCCTTGAAATTGGTCTTAAAATTGGCAGGCAAAATCTTGTACTTTGAACTCCTCCTTCAATTTCAACCTGATTCACTTGATACTTGGCATAAATGTTACTCAGGAGTAGTAGATGTGCAAGACACAAATTTCAGGTCTCTGTTACCTTGACCTTGACCTTTGGCCTTGAAATTGGCAGGCAAAATCTTGTACTTTGAACTCCTTCAATTTCAACCTGATTCACTTGATACTTGGCATAAATATTACTCAGGAGTAGTATATGTGCAAGACACAAATTTCAGGTCTCTGTGACCATGACCTTGACCTTTGTCCTTGAAATTGTCTTGAAATTGGCAGGAAAAATCCTGTACTTTGAACTCCTTCACTTTCAACCTGATTCACTTGATACTTGTTTTGGCTTGTAATATGGGGAGTTTGTGTCGCAAACTCCTCCTTCAGTTTTAAAGTTACTGAATTTATATTTGGGATACCTAATAGTCAAAAATAGCAGATGCGCAAGACACAATTTTCATGTGTTTACAGTTAGCCATTGTAGAATTATACCCCCCCTGAACTTTGAATATTTTTTGTCATTTTTGCATGAAACATGGGGAGTTGGTGTCACAAACTCCTCCTTCATTTTCAAACTCATTAAATTGATACTTGCCATACATACTAAACACGAATAGTATATGTGCAAGACACAATTTTCCTGTGTTTGGTGTTAGCCATTACAGAATTTTCTCTATTTGAACTTTGGGTATTTTTGTTATTTGGTCCTGTTACATGTTCAAAACTTGGATTTGCAATCAAGGCTGCCGTGTGGGGGTATTCATCACCTTTAGTGATAGTTCTAGTTGGATTTGCAATCCAGGCTGCTATGCAGGGGTATTCCATCACCTTTAATGATACATGTAGTTCTAGTTATTTCTTGCATGAATATTCATGGAGTAAAGGTTTAAGGTTTGTTGGATCATTGTTTCCAGGATGGTTTGGCGGAGATTAAGCTGGATAACTACAAGCTGCCTGTGATAAGTAAGTGAACCTTAATATTCAAATAAGAATTGATATGAATATCAATTAGCTGATTTTTATGTCGCCTGCGAAGCATGGCAGGCATTTAGGGATCACGTCCGTCGTCGTCACACTTCTTGTCCGGCCTGTATCTCCTACTCTACTGATACCATTGAATTCACACTTCACACATGGAACAGGCTTGATGAGAGGAAGTGTCATGCACAAGGTCCATAACTCTAGCTTCAGTATTTTTGGAGTTATTCTCCTTTTTTCATTTTTTTTGTCCGGCCAACAAGTCTTGTTCTACTGATGCCATTGAATTCAAACTTCACACATTTTTGGAGTTATTCCCCTTTTAAGCTCACTAGAGCACAAGGTGCTCAGGGTGAGCTTTTGTGACCCCCCCTGATGTCTGTCGTCAGTCGGCGTGCGTCGTCTGTCGTCAACAATTTGAATCTTTAAAAATCTTCTCCTCTGAATCTACAGAGCTCTCAGCTTTCATATTTGGCACATAGCATCATGTTCAGGTCCTCTACAAAGTTATATGAATCATGCCCCTTGGGTCAAATTTGGCCCCGCCCTAGGGATGGCCAGTTTTCAATAGAAACATAGTGAAATTTTGAAAATCTTCTCCTCCGAAACTGGAAGCTTCTCAGCTTTCATATTCGGCACATAACATCATGTTCAGGTCTTCTACTAAAGTTATATAAATCAGGCCCCTGGGGTCTAAATTGGCTAAAACCCAGGGGTAGCCAGTTTTCATTTAGAATATCTATTATGATAGCACTTGTACACAGGAGATTTTGGCTGTGGCAGAAACTGTAGAATCATATCTATATTATAAGCAAACAGGGCTGACCCTGATCAGATGGCAGCCCAATGATCTTGGTCTACTCTGTTTGCAAAAGCATAGAAATGGGTATTTATGGAGTAAAGGGTTCAAATTACCCAGGACATAATTCTAAAGAAGGGTTTGGAGAAATATAAAAATATATTGTACCAAGATTCCCCATAAAACTCGATCACCCTAACCCTCGACTCCTTTTGTCGATTTTACAAGCAAAGTACAGGAGCCGTCTGATCAGCGTCTGCTCTGTTTGCTTATGGAATATAACACGATTCTATGGTTTCTGCCATGACCAAAACTTTCAGTGTCCACATGCCATTATTAAAAACTATCTAATTAATATTCATGATGGTATTACTTCTTGCATGAATATGAACGGTGTAAAGCATTTTTTAGCTCTGTTATATTAGTCTTCACTTATGTCAGGATCTGCTCTGATTACTAATGGAATTTAACCCTTTCCCTGTTCTATGTATATTCCAAATTTCAATACCTACTGAATATTCATGGACAAAATAGTTACAATGAAATATGGAAAGTGGAACATTGTACTAAGCCATTCTAGAAAGTAAAGAAACAGATCTTCAAACTGCACTAGCAATTAGCACAAAAGTCTAGTTGACAATAATCTCTATTAATATAATCTAGAGAAATATAAGTTTAACCCTTTCTTTCTTCTATATTTATCTAAAGTTCAATACCTTATGAATACTCATGGACAAAACAGTTTTAATGAAATACGGAAGGTGGAACATTATAGCCATTTTAGAAAGTAAAGACACAGATCTATCAACCCTTTCCTGCATAAAAAGTGTTTTCAGGCAATTGCAAACAGAGTAGACCCTGATCAGACGGCTCCTATAGGATCTGTCTGATCAGGGTCTGCTAATTGCTAGTGCAGTTTGAAGATCTGTTTCTTTACTTTCTAGAATGGCTTAGTACAATGTTCCACTTTCCATATTTCATTGTAACTATTTTGTCCATGAATATTCAGTAGGTATTGAAATTTGGAATATACATAGAACAGGGAAAGGGTTAAATTCCATTAGTAATCTCCTAGAGGAGCCATCTGATCAGGGTCTGCTCTGTTTGCTAGTGGAACTTGATAGATATGTTCCTTTAGTCTTTAAAATGGCTACAGTGTACCACCTTCCACATTTCATTATGAATATTCAGTAAGTATTCAAAGAATGTATACATAAGAATATTTTATGTTTGTAGGACCGATAGATGCAGGGGAGAGGGAAGCAGCTCAGTCTCAGAGAGATATGAAGCGACACCAATCTGTAATCTCCATAACACCAAAGGATTGGAGGGTAAGATTTATTGGTGAAAATTCAGGGCAGAGAATTAAATCATTTAATAATAGTAGAGTAGGGTATCGTGGTAAAGAAAATGTAAACAACTATGTTAGCATTGTATAAGCAGTGAACCATAAAAATATGCGCAGTCTACTTTTTGGGGGAATCAGCATTCTGTCTTAGTTAGATGGACTGCAGCAATGCCGACACCCCTAAATCGTCGAACATACCAAAATGTAAAGTACATTCACGGTTCACTGCTCATTGTTGACCTATAGCAGAATGTATTGTTGAATCTTGATAACAGTAAACCCCCAAGTGTGATGAATTACAGTTGAGCTAAAAGTTTGATTCTTCTAAAATTTACAACACAAATTTGTTCTAAAATGTATCACTGTGTTGATCTAGAAACACATGACAGCTTAACCCATTACCTCATAGGCTATTTTTAGATACATCCTCTTTGAATAAATCTACAGAAAAGGAGCATTAACTAGAGAAAAGGAAAAATTTAGAATTTTATAGTTTGAAACTATTGTGATAAATAGATCATTTGCTCCTATAGGAGCAAATGCTCTATTTATCACAATGGTTTCACAAAGTGACTTTTACAGAGTCGTCAAAAGTCGTCAATATGAGGGAATGGGTTAATGTAGGTCAAAAGTATAGGAGCTTTCAGCATTACTTTAGACGTGAAATTAAGCTGTGAACTTGAGAAATTGTTCAGATTAGGCATCTGATAACTTGAACCTCTGTTATCTCGAAGTAATTTGTTATGTCCCTTGAAGAGCGAGATAGTGAAGTTCAACTGTATGTTGCTTTGCTCATTCTGTTGGTTTATCTTGTCCAAACTATTTCTCAGCAACTATTGACAGGCTTGAGTGAAATATTCTGGGAAGCTTCATCAACAGAGGAACATATTGTTATACCATTTTCGTTTGATGATTCTTAGCTTGTCTGTTTCGAAGACTGTGTCGTAGTCGTTGGCGTCGTTGTCGTGCAAAAACTTAAATACTCGAAAAGTATAAGAGGTATCAACATGTAACTTCATAGGTTAATAGATCTCATTGAGGGGGAAGGCCCCTACATAAGAACCATAACTCTTGATTTCAAAATTCTGGAGTTGTGGCCCTTTATTTTTAGCTCACCAGAGCACTTTTGTGCTCAGGGTGAGCTTTTGTGATCACCTGATGTCCGTCGTCCGTCGGTGTGCGTCGTCTGTTGTCAACAATTTGAAACTTCAAAAATCTTCTCCTGTGAATCTACAGGGTTCTCAGCTTTCATCTTGGTACATAGCATCATCTGTAGGTCCTCTACAAAAGTTATATAAATTATGCACCTGGGGTGCCTTGTTTTCAATAGAAACATATAGTAAAACTTTGAAAATCTTCTCCTCTGAAACTGGAAGGTTCTCTGCTTTCATATTTGGCACATAGCATCATGTTCAGGTGCTCTACAAAAGTTATATAAATGATGCCCCTGGGGTCAAAATTGGCCCAGCCCATGGGGTGGCCAGTTTTCAATAGAAACATTTAGTGAAAACTTTAAAAATCATCTTTTCTGAAACTGGAAGGTTCTCAGCTTTAATATTTGGCACATAACATCATAACATAACATCTTCTACAAAAGTTATATAAATCATGCCCCTGGGGTCAAAATTTGCCAAACCCCAGGGGTAGCCAGTTTTCCAAAGCAGGCTGTTATTTTTAACAGTGGGCAGGCTATTTTTAGCATACATAAAAGGTTGCACTTTTTGATAACAACTGAGTTGCCTCCCTTCTTGGTTATGGCAGATGCGAATTTTATTTAGATTTGGCCTGCTGCAAGTAAATTGGACAATTAACACTTTGGCTTTACTCCATAAATACGCCTTTCTATACCTTTGCAAACAGAGTAGACCCAGATCAGATGGCCCATGTAGTAGCCATCTGATCAATCTGCTCTGTTTGCTTATGATATAATATAGTGCAAATTGCATTACATTATTTTCATTTTGTGTACATTATACATGTATATTCAGTAGGGCTGTCCCGGTTAGACAATTCTTGAACCGGTTAATCGGGAGCGCCGAACCGAACCGCCATGTTTATCATCCGTGTCAGACTGTATATAGGATAAAGCATGGTGCGCTATATATTCGGAAATTAAATCCTATTTGGGTCGATATAAGACTTGAAAAACCTGTTGACATCCTGCTCGACTCATTTGTTGACCGAAATCATAAACCTTTCTTTTCGATCTGATAGATTTATGACGAAAGTGAAAGTAAGAATCGTGTTTACCTTTCGAGTCTCAACTTCCGTTAGACTGGTCTACTGTAAAATTATCAACTTCCGTTATGAATGTGTGCTGACTAAAAGTGCAGGTTCGAATGCCCTTCCACTTTACCGTAATGCTTGTAAAAGTAATAGTACACACTACACAGAGATGAGGAAAACTGGATAAAATTGAGAACGAACAAACAATTGGTTTATTGGTAGACAAGTGTACATGATAAACCACCATAAGGCAAGTGGAAGACTGTGTTACCTTTCAATTAGATTTGAGAACTAGAGGCAGTTTTTTAAAAATTACAATTAGCATGTAAAAGTGATACGTAGCTCGACGTGAATTAAATGAAATAAGAAATGATATGTATATGGTTTACAGCCCCGAATAGTCGGATACCTGCGCTTTTCTCCATCATAGCATGTCGAAGGGAAACAAAATGACTTAAATGAGATAAAGTAATATTTTTAGCGTAATTTACCTTCCCAAATTATTACCAGCGGTTCACGGTTAGTGAAATTTTGAACCGGTTAGAACAACGAACCGAACCGTCGGCGAGTAACCGTGATAGCCCTAATATTCAGTAGGTATTGAAAATTTGAATGAACATAGAACAGGGAAAGGGTTAAAAACAAGGGCATGTAAGACACGAGTCCCCCACCGGACTGAATAAAAACCTCCACTGTCCCCACCCCACCCCACCCACGGTGTGGTTGACCATGGTATATACATGACCACCTGAATGGTATTAGTACCTACTTTCATACATTGAATCAGTAAATAACAAGAGAGTCGTCACGGGTGACAAATGCCCCCAAAGTGTTTGACACCGAAATGCATTTTGGCGGAAAAACAATACAATGTAATGCAGGTGTAACATGAAATTTTGATGCTGTAAAAAATGACACAGGAGTCAGTTCTTAACATTAGAAACAGAACCTTTGACGATTATGTTAGCTAAGAAAAGAGCCAAGGGTCAAAACTTAGTTAAAAAGGACCCTGGGTTGATTGTCAACGTTTAAGGTATAGGAGATATGCTCTGGACAAGCTTTTTGTATCTGGTAAGGTATAGGAGATATGCTCCGGACTGTAAAATTGAAGTCAAAGGTCAAGGTCAGTGATCTGAAAATGGTACACGACTCTCCGCCATCCCAAGATGAACTCACAAACCAAATTTGGAATCCGTAGCTGGTAAGGTATAGGAGAAATGCTCCGGACAAGCTTTGTGTAAAATCTAGGTCAAAGGTCAAGGTCACAGTGACCTGAAAATGGTAGGCGACACACCGCAATCCCAAGATAAACTCACACACCAAATTTGGAATCCGTAGCTGGTAAGGTATAGGAGATATTCTCTGGACAACCTTTTTTGTAAAATCGAGGTCTAAGGTCAAGGTCACAGTGACCTGAAAATGGTACGCTACATTCCTCCATCCCAAGATGAACTCACACACCAAATTTGGAATCCGTTGCTGGTAAAGTATAGGAGATATACTCCGGACAAGCTTTTTGCAGCCGGTAAGGTATAAGCTTATTGTAAAATCGAGGTCAAAGGTCAAGGTCACAGTGACCTGAAAATGATACGTGACACTCCCTCATCCCAAGATGAACTCACATACCAAATTTTGGATCCGTAGCTGGTAAGATATAGGAGATATGCTCCGGATAAGCTTTTTGTAAAATCGAGGTCAAAGGTCAAGGTCACAGTGACCTGGAAATGGTACACGACACTCCGCCATCTCAAGGTGATCTCACACACAAAATTTGGAATCCGTATCTGGTAAGGTATAGGAGATATGCTCTGGACAAGCTTTTGTAAAATCGGTCAAAGGTCAAGGTCAAGGTCACAGTGATCTGAAAATGGTACGCGACACTCCTCCATCCCAATATGAACTCACACACCAAATTTGGAATCCTTAGCTGGTAAGGTATAGTTGATCTACTCCGGACAAGCTTTTTGTAGCTGGTAAGGTATAAGCTTTTTTTAAAATCGAGGTCAAAGGTCAAGGTCAAGGTCACAGTGACCTGGAAATGGTACACGACACTCCGCCATCCCAAGATGAACTCACACACCAAATTTGGAATCTGTAGCTGGTAAGGTATAGGAGATATTCTCTGGACAACCTTTTTTGTAAAATCGAGGTCTAAGGTCAAGGTCACAGTGACCTGAAAATGGTACGCTACATTCCTCCATCCCAAGATGAACTCACACACCAAATTTGGAATCCGTTGCTGGTAAAGTATAGGAGATATACTCCGGACAAGCTTTTTGCAGCCGGTAAGGTATAAGCTTATTGTAAAATCGAGGTCAAAGGTCAAGGTCACAGTGACCTGAAAATGATACGTGACACTCCCTCATCCCAAGATGAACTCACATACCAAATTTTGGATCCGTAGCTGGTAAGATATAGGAGATATGCTCCGGATAAGCTTTTTGTAAAATCGAGGTCAAAGGTCAAGGTCACAGTGACCTGGAAATGGTACACGACACTCCGCCATCTCAAGGTGATCTCACACACAAAATTTGGAATCCGTATCTGGTAAGGTATAGGAGATATGCTCTGGACAAGCTTTTGTAAAATCGGTCAAAGGTCAAGGTCAAGGTCACAGTGATCTGAAAATGGTACGCGACACTCCTCCATCCCAATATGAACTCACACACCAAATTTGGAATCCTTAGCTGGTAAGGTATAGTTGATCTACTCCGGACAAGCTTTTTGTAGCTGGTAAGGTATAAGCTTTTTTTAAAATCGAGGTCAAAGGTCAAGGTCAAGGTCACAGTGACCTGGAAATGGTACACGACACTCCGCCATCCCAAGATGAACTCACACACCAAATTTGGAATCTGTAGCTGGTAAGGTAAAGGAAATATGCTCCGGACAAGCTTTTTGTAAAATCAGTCAAAGGTCATGGTCAAGGTCACAGTGATCTGAAAATGGTACGCGACACTCCTCCATCCCAAGATGAAATCACACACCAAATTTGGAATCCTTAGCTGGTAAGGAATAGGAGATATACTCCGGACAAGCTTTTTGTAGCTGGTAAGGTATAAGCTTTTTTTAAAATCGAGGTCAAAGGTCAAGGTCACAGTGACATGAAAATGGTACGCGACACTCCGCCATCCCAAGATGAACTCACACACCAAATTTGGTATCCGTAGCTGATGTGACAAAGGAAATATACTCCGGACAAAAGGTACACACACCCACACACCCACCCACACACACACACCCACACACACACACACACCCACCCACACACACACGCACGGTGCGATCACTATATGCCGCCAAAGCCTAGCTTTGGGGGCATAAAAAGTTATTGTCCCGACAAGAAAATATGAAAAAGGGGAGTAACTCCAAAAAAGTTGATGCCCTTGTGCATGACACTACCCCTCATCATGCTTGTTCCATATGTGAAGTTTCAAATCAATTGAACCAGTAGATAAAAAAATACGAAAAAGGGGAATAACTCAAAAACTCTGTGCCTGGACTACGGCACATGTAGTTTCAACATCACAATTTCTTATCAAATTCATGGAGTAAATGCAGATTATATAAAATGGCCTATATGATCAGGTCTAGATTTTCACCTTTTACTCAAGAGGTGTAATACTGAACATTAATTTGGAAATAATTTAAAATTGATGGCTAAAAATGAAGTGAAGCAATTATTCTACAGTGCCTGTGTCCATGTGCTCTTAATCAAATTAATATTCATGAAGTTAAGATTTAAACATGTTTCATAACAAAGCCCTTGAAAGCATGACAGTGCTTTTATGGAACACAGCTGAAAATAAGGTGTATTTATATTTCTCAGCCAAACCTTTGACTACCTTGCTGCTATTCATTAGAATTGCCTTGGAGTTCTAATGAGTAGCAGCAAGATAGGGTTTGGCTGAGAAATATAAAACATTTTGAAACCATTGTGATAAATAGAGCATTTGCTCCCATGGAGCAAATGCTCTATTTATCACAATGGTTTCAACACTACACAATTCCAAAAGTGTCCTTTTCTCTATAATATGCTCCTTTTCGGTAGACTTATTCAGAGAATTGGTCTAATAGCCTATGAGTTAATAGATCAGTATGCATCTGGTCTACAGCCCAGATTGAACACGAGTCTAATTTGGTACTTTTGGCTACATGTTTGGGGTATAAAAGTGATGTAAAAAAAAAATGGATTATGCCACATTGAATAGAAAAGTTGCAAATCGCCCTGTGAGAAAAAGTAATTTGTACATTGGTATTTTGTTTTAGGACCTTGTAGCGACATTCAATATAGAAGAGCCTGCCATTCCACCGAGCTCGGATAGAGCAAAAAGTGCATCCAATGGTAAAGACTGACTGATTTGATGCCTTTAGACAGGGACTTAATATGATCCAGCTCATTAACCCAATAAGAAATATTGAACTAATTCTAGTCTGTATTGTACTGAAAACTGAAGTTTTTGAGTAGGACAGGGATGGCTATAGTGCATTGTGTTTTCAGAGGTCAGGTGCTTGTGCAGTCTTTGTTACCAGGAGAGCAAAGAGAATTTCTGCATAAACTGCAGAATTAATCAAATCTATATTATACCATAAGCAACTGAGCAAATCCTAGCTGTCTGATCTGGGTCTACTCTGTTTGCATAAGCATTGAAAGTCATATTTATGGAGTAAAGGGTACTATGAACAACATAAATTTTTTTATAATAACTGTAGAATCAAGTTAGCAAACACAGAAGACTCAGGCTAATAAAATGTTAATAAAATTGACCAATAAAAAATCATTTCTTTCTATTTGTATTTTGATGAAGGACACAGTCCTCAGGCTATGGATATTATACAGTAAAACCCCTCTAATGCGACCAACAAAAAGGGGCATAATTCACAGTGGCAAATGCAGGTGGCAGGACAACCTTCATGCAGAGCTTTCTGCATAACTTTCGTCCTGCATTAAGCAACCACCTGCTTATGAAGATAGCCATGTTTGTTCATTAAGTGGTCGCATTAGAGGGGGTTGTATAAAACTTGTTATCCCTTATAATACCAAGATAATCACATGTATCATGGCATAAGCAAACAGAGCAGAGCCTGATTAGACAGCTCCTGTAGGAGCAGAGTTGGACCTGGGTCTACTCAGTGTGCAAAGGCATGAAAAAGTGCTTATGTTAAAAGTAAGTATATTCGGCAATCTGGATCCAAAATATCTTAATTTACGGTATTTACTATTTAATTTGATGCTAAAGGAGTACATGTATTATTATTCCAAATTGTTGATCTTTAACCCTTTACTCCATGAATATTCATGTAAGAAATAATGACATCATATGACCATGGCAGAAACTATAGAATCGTGTCTATATCATAAGCAAATATTGCAGACCCTGATCAAATAGCTCCTGTATGAGCAGTCTGATCTGGGTCTATTGTGTTTGTAAAGGCATGTTTATGAGTAAAGGGTTTAAGACGGATGTTAGCAAGTGGTCTCTAAAGAGGTTTTGTTGTACTTGATGATAATAAAATAAACTGGAATTTTGGGTTTTAATGCCTTTTCACGCCTTTGAAAAAAAGAGTAGACCAAGATCAGATGGTTCCTACAGGAGCCTCTAATCAGGGTCTGCTGTGTTAGCATAATAGTATAATAGAGATCCGTTTCTAGTTTCTGCCCTTTTTATTGTATCAATAAAATGCATTTTTGTACCGATTTAAACAGGGTTCCCACAGTCAGGGAAAAATGAAAAAAAACTTCAAGGTCAGGGAAAAGTCAGGGAATTTTTAATTTAGTCAGGGAAATTCGAAATTTTGGCAAATTTGAATCAGATGTTGAGTGTTGAGGAATCGGTTTGGAAGAGGAACAGACAAGAAAATGAAATGGAGGAAAAAAGCACTTTCTTCATTCTGGTTTCACTATATTATCCAAAAGCATTGATTATAAAGAAAAGAAGTCATTTGAATTTTAATAAAAGTTTTAAGTCTGTATGTGCTTAGGGTATAAAAGGAAACTGAAAGGGGTTTATGCGTCCCTCGTCTCCTGAGCTGTTTCCTTTTAACGTGTTTTTGGTCAGGAAAATTGGTAATGGAAAAGTCAAGAAAAAGTCACTTTCCATAATTTGTGGGAACCCTGTTAAAATGAAGACATTAACCCATTTCCTCATATTGACGCTTCTGTAAAAGTCACGTCCTAAAACCACTGTAATAAATTCCATTTGCATTTTTCTCCCTAGTAAATGCTTCTTTTCAAAGAGATAGAGAATAGCTTATGAGGGAATGGGTTAATTTTACTTACATGTAATTGCTGCTTGAACCGTTTACTCTTTTTCATCTTTTTTTTACTAACCCAGTAGACTCCTGTAGGAGCTGTCTGATCAGGATCTGCTCTGTTTGTTCATGGAATAAAATTGATCTGATTTATGCCAGGACTACAACTTTCTGTGTTCATATAAAAAAATTTATAAAAAATTTCGAATAATATCCATGATGTCATTTTTTCTTCCATGGCTAACCCTTTCCTTCATGTAAACATGTTTTTACGCATTTGCAAACAGAGCAGACTCAGATCAGACGTATAGGAGCCATCTGATCAGGGTCTGCTCTGTTTGCTAATGGAATTTGATAGATCTGTTTCTTTAGTTTCTAAAATGGCTACAATGTTCCACCTTCCATATTTCGTTATAACTACATGTATTATGTCCATGAATATTCAAGCAGGAAATAATGACAAAGAATTTTTATCATGACAGAAGTTGCAGAATCAGACCCCTCTAATGCGACCACTTAATGAATAAACATGGGTGTCTTTATAAGCAGGTGGTTGCTTAATGCAGGACGAAAGTAATGCAGAGATTTCTGCATTACAAAATTACTTTTGTCCTGCATTAAGCTACCACCTGCATCTAGCACCCAGAATTATACCTATTTTAGGTGGTCGCATTAGCGGGGTTTTACTGTATATTAATTTATAAGCAAACAGAGCAGACCTTGATCAGACGGCTCCTATAGGAGCCGTCTGATCTGGGTCTATTCTATGTGCAAAGACATAGAAAGGCATATTTATGGAGTAACGAGTTGAGGGACTGTTATTCTGGGTCCATGCTTATAAAACTTTTAGTTGAGTCTGAGTTCGTTCTCAAGTTTTTGATTGGTCAGATTTGAGCCTTTGGCTCAAATCTGACCAATCAAAAGCTTGAGAACTCAAATCTGACCAATCAAAAGCTTGAGAACAAACTCAGACTCAACTAAAAAGCTTTATAAGCATGGACCCAGGTGTGAGTCAAAGAGCAATAGCATTTTGTCTAGGGATCATTGTGTGTGTTTGTGCGTTTGTGTGTGTGTGTGTTTGTTAGCGTATGTGCATGCGACGGCTCTAACTGCTTTACTAAACAATAGTTATTTTTCTACAGAGATTTGTTTATTTTCCATAGAAATGTTATTTTGTTAATAAAAAAAAAATAATATGTATTTCTATCTGGTTTGTCTGTTAATTTATCCGGTTTAATAGTTTTTCGGTTTAATACATGTAGTTCTTAAAAAATATAATATTCCTCGGGCTATGGAAATAATACTTCCGTATGAAACTTATTACCGTAACCATTTACCTGTTTAGATAATGAGTTAATGACATGGATATTTAACCCTTTAAAATTAAAATTAAAATTTAAAGAAATGATGATTTAATAATTTTAAAATTGGCATATTACTACAATTTTGTTGCCAATGTAGAAAATATAGAATCAGATCTACATTATTCCATAAGCAAACAGACGGCTCATATAGGAACCGTTTGATCTAAATTTTTCATAAACAAGATGCCCCCGGTATGACCTTTGATCTTGATATATGATCTTGACCTTAATATGTCACCCCAAAAATGTTCTTCACCAAAGTTGCACATGCATGCCAAGTTTGAAGTATGTATGTGAAATGGCGACAACATTATCACTAATTAAATCAACTGACAGACAGAGTAAAACAATAATTCTATTAATTTTTTTGAGGGGGGGGGGGGGGGGGTTAATGAAAAAATGCAGTGGGCATTGAGTAACTTGGCATATCATCTGGATCTTATAATGTGTTGATAGGTATTTACAAAATTGATGCTAAAGGAGTATTATTATTCCAGATTGTTGACCTTTAACCCTTTACTCCATGAATATTCATAATGACGTCATCAATATTAATTTCAATGGTAGCAAAAGGATCAAGGAATATATGAGAATGGCAAAAACTAGAACTACTCTGTTTGCAAAGATAAATAAAGGCGTATTTATGGAGTAAATTGTTTAAAAAAGCCCTGCCATTATTGGGTTATGTTCCCATGGCAAAAGGTGTTTTTTTCCCATATCTAGATTGAAAAATTCCCAGTTCAGATGTAAAAGTGTTGAGCCAGAAAATTCAAACAAAAATTTCTAAAAATCATAAACAAAGTGCAGACCAAGATCAGACAGCTCCCTTAGGAGCTGTCTGATTTGGTCTGCTATTTGTTCATGAGTTATAAAGGTCTGACTGGGTCTATTGTGTTTGCAATGGACATTTGTAGGAGGGAATTTTGGCCATATCTTCACAACAGGTTATGCTCTCCATACATTTTAATTTCTTTCCAAATCAATGTTGCTTTACAAATCGTCTACATGTTTAGTTTAAAAACAGAAATACATCTCTTGAGTAAAAGGAGCAAAACTATTTTATCCAGACCTGATGATGTAGGCCATTTTATCTAATCTGCATTTAACCTTTTCCTCCATGAATATTTATGTAAGAAGTAATGACACCACAGATACTAACTAGAGGTTTTTGTCAAAAAAACGGATGTCTCCCCTCTAATAAAAACAATATGTAAAGGGAAATCACTAAAAATGTTATGGTCTTGATAAATGATACTTCCCCTCATTATGCGTTTTCCACACTACATTTTTCAAGAAGAAAATGATAACAGCTAATAACTCCAAAAATACTGATACCAGATTTATGGCCCTTGTGCATGACACTTACTTTCATCATGCTCTTTCCAAAAATAAAATGTCATTCCAATAGCATCAGTCAAACAGGAGTTATTGATCGGCCAAAAAATGTAACAAAGGGCAATAACTCCAAAAGTATTGAAGCCAGAATTATGGCCCTTGTTCATGACACTTTCTCTCATCATGCTCTTTCCATGTATGAAGTTTCAATACGATGGCAAGAGCCATGTAGGAGTTATCGTCCGGACAAGAAAGAATTAAACAAATGTACAAGGGGCAATAACTCTAAATTTATTGAAGCTCGAGTTAAGGATCTTATGCATGACACTTTCTCTTATTATGATCGTTCCATGTATGAAGTTTAACTCCAATGGCATGTGTCACATAGGAGTAATCATCTGGACAAAAAAGTGTGAATTTTTTTTACAAAGGGCAATAACTCCAATATTACAGGGGTGAGAATTTTCCGCGGATTTCGTTTCACTCAGGACCGTTTTTGAGATCGATGTAAATCCGATGAGAAATTTGGGGGGGGGGGGGGGGAGGGTTCTGGCGAATAATTCAGGAAATTATTATTTGTCGATATATTCTTTCACTACTCCAAGTAAATCCGCGTTAACAACGTTTATATCACGTTAACAGCGAGATTTCGGTTCAGCTAATCAAATAACGAGACTCTTGTCCTACAGCCAATCAAAACGCTCGTATTATGCAGTGTTCGTTCAACATTTTCAAGATGGCGTCTGTAACTGTACTGTCAATTAATCTGAATTAAGACAAAAATGAAAAGCATAGGCAGAGATTACAAAAACAGTGTGGAAAACAAGTTCTACCCAAGATGGATAGAGAAAGAAATTACGTTGACATTTGGTAAAGAAACAAGAAAAGTGATAATTGGCGACAATTTCATGAAACTGAATGTAAACTCCGGACGAGGGAACCTTGTGTAAACCTTGTTCCAAACAAATGAATTACCGAAAACGCGACTGCGTAGCATATAAGAACCTTCTGAAAAGCATTAAACATGTCCAGTTATTGAAACAGCGGATTTCCAGTCACAGGTAAAAACCTGTAATGTCAAGTATTTACCAGAAAGTTGTCTGTCAATAGCTATTCATAGGTAATGTTAAAGGAACTGGTTAAGATGTATCGATTCAGAAAATTTATAATTTGTTTTTGATAAACCAGTTTAATGAATTAGAAGATGGTTTATTGACTTAAACAAGAGGGTCATGATGGCCCTGATACCGCTCACCAGACAATCAGGAGAAGATTTTCAAAGTTTTCACTATGTTCTATAGAAAACTGGCCACCCCTGGGGTGGGGCTTTATTTCTTAGCATGTCTTGTACTAAAATTAGCACACAGTTTTGATTCTGATCTGTTGCATACCTGTATGTAACTTCATATGTGGTTTGTACATGAGTTAATTGTAAGATTGATAATTATGCATTAACCCTTTCCTCCATAAAAACGCCTTTCTACGCCTCTGTAATAGTCACTTTATGAAACCATTTTGATAAATAGAGCATTTATATTTATCACAATGGTTTCAAATCTACACAATTCTGAAATTTTCCTTTTCTCTTTTCTCCTTATCAGTAGATTTATTCAAAGAGGTAGGATCTGAAAATAGCCTATGAGGGAATGGGTTAAAACAGTGTGAACAAACAGACACTAATTCTGAAGCAGACAACTTTAGAGAGTTTTGACGAGGAACTTGACCTTTGATTACGTAAGACAGACTGAGTATCTGGGTTCCTTCTAGCTCAGGGGAACCTTTATAGCGTCGGCCTGCGGTACGGAAGGTCTGGGGTTCGATCCCCGGCCGTGACAGACCAAAAGTCGTTAAAAGTTGGTACTAGTAGTTCCCTTGTCTACGCTCGACAATAAAGGTGTAGTTCTAGGACTGGTCGGCCCGGTGTCAGGATAATGTGACTGGATGGGATGCCCTTGCCATGTACCTGCGGCAGGATTCCAGTGAGGCAGAGCTATAACTTGTCTCATGCGGGTGCCGTCTGCAAATAACTGAAATACTGTTGGTCGGACGTAAAACCCAACTCACTCACTCACTTTATAGTGTAAAAGTCTATTTTAAAGTATAACCAACAGGGCAAGGCCAATTTTAACCTCAGAACTATGATATTTACCAATTTCAACAAGGTATACTAAGTAAATCTATACACCAAATATCTAAGCTCTGTGATATGTAGTTTTTGACAAGAATTTTTTTAAAGTTTTCCCCATGCCTAACCTTAGTGAACCCAGCATTCTGCTACTTGTACAGAAAACAACAGTCAGCTAGAGAAAACTGGCCACCCCTGGGACCGTGGCAGGGCCAATTTTGGCTTCAGGGACATAATGTATATAACTTTTGTAGAGGACCTATAAGTGATGCTATGTGCCAAAGATGAAAGCTGAGAACCCTGTAGATTCAGAGGAGAAGACTTTTAAAGGTTCAAATTGTTAACGACGCACACCACACGACGCACAACAAACGCTGACAGACGACAGACATCAGGCGATCACAAAAGCTCACCCTGAGCACTTTGTGCTCTGGTGAGCTAAAAATCTTAACAGGTAAGTGCAATTTAATAGAAATAATCCCTTGTGACTTGTGAGAGCCTCCATATAGCAAGCTGTAAAACCTCTAAATAGCAGGCTGGAGAGCCTCCATGTAGCAACCGGTAGAACCTCTATATAGCAAGCTGTAGAACCCCTATATAGCAAGTTGTAGAGCAGCTATACAGCAAGCTGTGTTAACTTCTATATAGTAAGCTGTAGAACCATTATATAGCAAGCTGTAGAACATCTATAAAGCAGGCTATAGAGCCTCTATACAGCAAGCTGTAGAACCTCCATATAGCAAGATGTAACAAGTTGTCACCTTTCCTTCATATTTTTTGCTCATTTCAAAGGTACGTAACTCCCATAATACATGCACGAACCCCGTTAAAGGGACACACCGGGAATTTTGTTCGCCCATCAATCATCAATAACATTTTTATCTGGCTTGATAACTCAATTCTGACTTCAGATCTGTACTCAGCATGCCGAAATACATTAAATATGTGAATTTGAACAAAATCTGAGAAAATAAATTAAAAAACTTTTTTTTCGTCCATTAATCATCAATAACTTTTTTATCTGGTATGATAACTCAATTCTGACTTCAGATCTGCACTCAGCATACCAAAATACATAACATATGCGAATTTGAACAAAATCGGAGACAAAAAATATTTTTTCGGAAAAAAAAGGTCGAACTAACCCCTTAGCGGTTTTTTTCGAAAAAACACTTTTTGTCTCCGATTTTGTTCAAATTCATATATGTTATGTATTTTGGTATGCTGAGTGCAGATCTGAAGTCAGAATTGAGTTATCACGCCGGATAAAAAAGTTATTAATGATTTTTGGACGATTTTTAAAAAATAATAATTGTCTCCGATTTTGTTCAAATTCACTTATAGTATGTATTTCGGTATGCTGAGTGCAGATCTGAAGTCAGAATTGGGTTATCACATCAGATAAAAAAGTTATTGATGATTAATGGACGAAAATATTTTCCACTGAAAGATATGTTTTTCGGTGTGTCCCTTTAACTGGACATCAGCATACAGAGTGATTGGGCAAAGAATGAACGAAAATGACAATTTTTTTTATATGAAAAGAAGGTTTCTGAGCTCGTACGGACACACGAACACCGCAGAACCTTTGTGACACACATAATTAATGACGCAGATAATTAATGAATACCATGCGTTTCTGATTTTTTATAAATTAAATATATACAGCCATATGCGCTAGTAAAAGACGACAATACAAAGAATGTTTGAACACCCCTCATCATCCGGTACACATAGAAGGCTGAAAATTTGCACAAACCTAGCATTATTTCTTACAGGAATATTGGACAGTTAAAGGGTTTACTGAAACAATGGCATCGTAAATATTAGATTTATTGTTATAATAATACAAAGATGCAGGGATATTGGCCATGGCAGGAAATGTGGAAGCATATCTATACTATATCATAAGCAAACGGAGTAGACCCTGGTCATTTGGCTCCTACAGGATCTGCGTCTACTCTGTTTGCAAAGGCAGAGAAAGGCGTATTTATAAAGAGAAGAGTTAACCCATTCCCTCATATTGACACCTATGTAAAAGTCACTTTTTGAAACCATTTTTTTATGAATATTTATCACAATTTATCACAATTGTATCAACACTACACAATGTTAAAATGTTCATTTTCTTTAGTAAATGCTCCTTTCCGGTAGATTTATTCAAAGAAAATCCTAATGGGATAATACTGAGTTGGCTGTTATTTGCAAACAGTGACGACCAGCTCACATGGTTCATAGAGGAGCACTCTGATCAGGATCTGTATTGTTTGTCATTCAAAACCCCTCTCCCAAAATAAACTTTCATCCTAAATGAACTTTACTTTTAAAAAAGATGGACTATCCGCTTCGAACATTCATTAAGGAACGGGTTAAGCATGTAAATTCGCTGAATTGATATCCCCCGCCAAACTAGTGCTGGCCTCAGTATTGATATCCCCTGCCAAACTAGAGCTGGCCTCTGTATTGATATCCCCCGCCAAACTAGTGCTGGCCTCAGTAGTTAACTGTTTTATTGACCAGAGGGGCGAAAAAGTGTTGTTCTTCCACAAAAAATTCTGGTCTTCCAATACCCCAGATATAGTTTCCATACGTTTGGCTCCAAGAAGACAAAAATGTTATATTTTTCGCAAACAAAGAGCCATAATTCTGATGTTCCAGAGTCAATTTGAATAATGTTTTGCAGAGCTGCATGTCCTTATGCTACTTAACATTTGCACAGTTTGAAAGAAAAACTCCGTACAGTTTTTGAGAAATGTCTCCGGACACGCAAAAACGTTACTTTTTGGCAACCAAAGGGCTATGAGTTTGGTGTTCCAATGTCAATGTGCAGGCGCACATTCTGTTATAGTACTTAACATTTAAACAACGTTTCTGATATATCATTCCGGGGTGCAAGGACGAACGGACGCATGGACGGTCGAAAACGCCAAAACTAAACATTGCTCAATGCAGAATGAAAGCAATGCACAATATGCTAAAAATCAACAAAACACAGTTTAGGTTTAAAATTTTATTTTTTCTCCAGACAATATCCTTCTCCCCTTTCAGTTTTACAACCATTATCCTGTAACAAACATGGGTCAAACATGAGGGAAAATAGTGTTTTGATCCAATTTATTTACCATATACATGTATGTAACAGCTTATCCAGACCGACAAAGATGGTCAAACAGAGTAGACCCAGATCAAATAACTGCTGAAGGAGCAGTTTGATATGGGTCTTCACTATTTGTATCCCTTTCCTTTAACAAATGCTTTTTCGTTCATTTCAAAACAGAGCAGACCCAGATCAGAGTAGGAGCCATCTGATCAAGGTCTACTCTGTTTGCTTAAGGAAGTATATAGATCTGATTTTACAGGTCCCACCTTAGTCACAAAACCTTTCCATTTTTCATTTTATTGATTTTGTGCAATAGTTTTAAATTTTCTTTTCATAAATAATTCAAACAGTTTGGATCCAGGAATGGCACCAGGTTACTCGGCGTCTCATCTAGATCAAAACTCTTTGCATATGTCATCACAGATTCATCTATGGCAGTGAAAGCTTCACAGAATAATGGTTCAATTGATTTAAATAAACGCGTATATACAGATTCAAACTAGAACACTGACCAGAAAGTCAGTAAGGTCCCCATATAATGCTTTCAGAGAGGCTAATACGCCAGAGGGGAAACTGCATGGCAAATATTTATGTAGAATTTGTTATTAACGTTAGAAAATGCCCATAATTTGTAAATCTGGCACATTATTATGAACTCGCCCTAGATCTTATGGTTAGTATCCCCAAGAACAATCAAGATTGGTTCTGAAATGGTTAACCCATTAACTCATAGGCTAATTTTAGATACAACATCTTTGAATAAATCTACCGAAAAGGAACATTTACTAGAGAAAAGGATTTTTTTTAGAATTATGTAGTTTGAAACCATTGTGATAAATAGAGCATTTGCTCCTGAAGGAGCAAATGCTCTATTTATCACAATGGTTTCACAAAATGACTTTTACAGAGTCGTCAATATAAGGGAATGGGTTAAGTGAGAGAGCAGACATCGTTCCTGGATAACCATTTAAGTGCTAATAGAGATTTCAAACCTATGCCAATGCCGACGTTGATGTCGTATACTGACCAAAAACTAGGGGTTTTCTCAAAATATGCATTTTGGTTCAGTGTATAGAAATAGTCTGACACGTGCTTAGCGATCTAAAGCGGTTGATTGCCAAATGTTCATTGCGATGTGGTTTAACCCTTTCCCTCATATAAACGTGTTTTCACGCATCTGCAAACAGAGTAGATCCAGATCAAACGGCTCATATAGAACCGTCTGATCAGGGTCTTCTCTGTTTGCTAATGGAATTGTTAGATCTGTTTCTTTACTTTCAAAAACGGCTAAAATGCTCCACCTTCCATATTTTATTATAACTATTTTGTTCATGAATATTCAGTAGGTATTAAACTCTGGAAAAAATATAGAACAGGGAAAGGGTTAAGACAACTAAATGTCTTTGTTGTTGCTTTTTAACAAGAGCCGCGTACGGTGCCAACGCTCGTCTGATTTGGTTCTTGTCTAGCTAAGTTAAAAAGCAAATGAATAATGGGCAATAACCTTAAAAAAATAATCTAGAGTTATGGTTCTTATGTTAGGTCATTCCCTTCAATGAGATCTACTAACCTATGAAGTTTCTTGTTGGTACATTTTATACTTTTCGAGTAATGAGCTACATTAAAGTTTTTGCACACTGACGACGACGACAACGACAACGACAACGCCTACGACCGTGTGATCACAATATCTCGACGTTTCTTCGAAACAGACGAGCTAAAAATTGCACGATATCCAATATGGAAGGCGTCCATATAGTTCGTAAAACTAGGCCAGAGAAAACAATGTTTGGTTCTTATCACAGAATACGAAATTCAATACGTCTGTATTTTATTCATCTAATGCAACACCAAACTGCTCTAGTATTCTTGGCATCGTGTGACGCATGAAATTATTGTAAAGTTCGTGGTTTTCCCGAACAATGTCAGAAAGACGCCTTCTCTGGGCTGGAGGTTCGTCCTCTACATCTGATAAATCAGCTGCGATTGCATCCCGCCTATTTGCTGCCCTTGACTGGTGTTCTTGTTGAGGTGGGTCTGCAGGAATGGCGTCTTGTTGCACATCCTCTTGTTGTTCGCCGTTTACATTATCATTGTTGTTATCCTCGTTTTCCTGCGGATTAGGCACAGGTTGGTGATCAGGGGCTGGTTGTGGATAAAGAGCTGGGGCTGCTAATCTGCGCTCTTGTGCACGCACAAGCTGTACCTCTCGTCTGAAATTGTATTTCAACATATAAGTGATAAGTATAAGAAGGATAAGGGAAGAACTACCTTTTCCGGACGAGGTGTTGTTGTTAGGGGATAAAATTTATCCCAACGGCGGTGTTGTAATGACTCCCTTTACAACGGCTCAACTAATGCGAAAACCTATCCAAGAGAGACGGAAATGTCGCAAACTGAACCAATACATTTCTACATATAGGATAGCTGTCGAGCACACTATTGCTGAGCTAAAAACATATAAATGCATCAGTTCAGTCTGGAGGCATCCAAGACATATGTTGTCTACAACAGTAATTGTTTGCGCGGGCCTTGTTTGTCGCCGTAAGAGATTAGGGGTTATTTTATAAACTTGACAAATAAAGAATCCTTTCCTAAGCCGTTTTGTTATATTTACTTTAACCCTTAGACTGCTAAGCGCTGTCATGGTGTAATATGCAAACAGCTTGGATCCGTATGAGACGCAGAGTAACACGGTGAGTAAATCTGGATCCATCTTGTTTGACACTCAGAAAACATTTCTACCAATATTTAGCAAAATTCTGATTTTTAAGAATGCAGTGGACGAGTGCTCGTGCCCACGGAAACTTTCGAAGCAGGCAAAGGGTCAACATGTCTTTAACTTTTAAATCCTCGTCAGTTGTCAAAAAGGTACTCGATCCGCTCCTGGAAGTCAGTACAGTAATCAAGCCAAGCGCACTTTGAGAAAACCCCTAGGTTTTAGTCGGCATACGTCCTAAACATCTATATCGGCATAGGTTTGAAATGTCTAATAGCCTAATTCAGATACGTGCTCAGAACTTTTCACCCATTTCCTCAGAAGCTATTTTAGAATCTACTTCTTCAAATAAATCTACCTAAAATGAGCATTTACTAGAGGAAAGGACATTTTAGAATTTTGTAGTTTTGGAACCATTGTGATAAATAGAGCATTTGCTCCTATGGAACAAATGCTCTATTTATCACAATGGTTTCAGAAAGTGACCTTTACAATGGCGTCAATACGAATAAATGTGTTAAATGAATGTTTCATTATCCAATTTGACTAATATTGCAGATATTATGTTTAACATACAGCTTTTTGAAGATCAGATAACTTTTCGCATTAGAGAGTGGCTAAATTTGTCAATTTATGTTGTTAACGAGCCATACTCCAGAAGTGCCCAGGTCGATCTGGCAGATTATTGAGCTTGGCAGAGATATTATTACCACAAACAATTTCACCAATTTCAGAGAGGATGAGATAGAAACGGCCGAACATCGACTGCAGACAAGGCTGATTTGGCCAATTGTTTTATTAGTTTCAAGGGTCATAATCAAGAACTGCCCAGGTCAATCTGGCAGGTTATCGAACATGGCCGAGATATTATTACCACCAACATATTCAACAAGTTAGGTGACAATCAGATAGAGCAGCCGTGGCTGATTTCGTTGATTTTGATGTTATTCAAGGGCAATAATCTTGAGATCTTGGGGCGCTTAGGCTGGTTAGTGAACTTTGTCCCGCATTTCAATCTCAGTGTTGTTATATTTTCTCGTACTTCAGTATCATCAGTTTCAGTTCTTTTAGTTATGAAAATTGAAAATCACTGAAGCTGGTGCTAGGGAAGGTGAGTAGTGCTGCATGTTTAATAACTGCTCATTAACAGCCATAAAACCGAGTCTGCAATTTTCTTTTGTCGCATTGCTTATTTCGCTTTCTAAGGACCGCCTACTTTCAGGATCAATTGACTTAGATTTCATACCTACACGTACTTTCAACAAACTTGGTGAAGATCTGATGAAAACAATTTGTGTTAGAGAGCGGACATAAAAATGAACACCGTGACGGATGGACGGACAGGGTGATTACTAAAGGGCACCAACATGCCCTAACAACAAGAAACAAAATATTAAAATTCAGCACTCATACATGTTTAACACTTTACTACATAAATATTCATATAAAAATAATGAAGTCATGAATATCAATTACATTTAGATTACGTTTTTACAATGGCAAATGAATAGGGTGTTATTAAACCTTTCCGTGTTCTATGTTTATTCCAAATTTCAATTTCTACTGAATATTCATGGACAAAATAGTTATTTGCAAGGTCTAACAAATTCCATCAGCAAACAGAGCAGACCCTGATCAGACGGCTCCTATAGCAGCCGTCTGATCTGGGTCTATTCTGTTTGCAAAGCCATGAAATTCCATTAATATGAGGGAAAGGGTTAAGCCATTGTATAAATTGCAGTCTTATATTTATACCATTTCATAAGCAAACAGAGCAGATCTTTAGTTCCTGTAGGAGTAGTCAGATCTGGGTCTAAACTGTTTGCAAAGTAATTAAAAAAGTTATTTTTTAATGAAATCATGAATATGCATTAGCTGAAATGGACACAGGATGTTTCTGTTTTGGTAGAAGCTGCAATGTCAGATCTATAATAGTTTCATAAGCAAACATGTAAGAGGGTCTTCTCTGTTTGCTTATGTTATAATAATATACATGTAGATATTGTTCTACAGTTTCTGCCATGGCCAAACGTTCTTGTATCCATGTGTAATCATGTAATTAATCTAATTAATATTCATGATTTCAATATTTCGTACATAACTGCCTAAATCCTTACAAGATGCCTTGTTACTCAGTATCTCATGTGGATACAAACTGTTTACAAAGTTCATCATAAATTTGCCCAAAAGAGGGAAGATATATCATTAACACTATACCCCCTAGTGACGCATTTTTGCGCCTCCATAAATTAAAATTGACATTTTGAAACCATTGTGATAAATAGAGCATTTGCTCCATAGGAGCAAATGCTCTATTAATCACAATGGTTTCAAGACTACACAATTCTAAAACTCTCCTTTTCTATAACTAGAACTGTAAGCCAAAGGCTAACGAATGCCCCCACCTGTCTGCTTGTCAGAACACCATCATCAATCTGAACATATGTACATAGAGAAACATGAAAAGATTGAAAAACAATACATGACCCAACCTAATTTATATAATAACAAGATGGCCCTTAATCGCTCACCTGATTACCATAGACTTAAGATTTTTGCTGGGTAGCCCATGGGTAGGCCCAATATTGACCTTAGGGACAATATTTGAACAATGATGTTAGTGGATCATGAGCAGTAGTTCGGCAGATCAAGATTTTCAAAGATTTAGTATATTGATTTTATCAAGATTGGGCTAAAAATGTGCCCTCTAGAGTAATTTTTCTAAGATTTGACCTAGTGACCTACTTTTTTCCCCACCCCACCCATGATCATACTCAACCTTGGTATCACCAAGACAAACACTCTGAGCAAGTTTGAGGAAGACTGGGCTAAAAATGTGGCCACTGGAGTGTAAACTAAATTTTTCTAAGATATGACCCAGTGACCTACTTTCTGACCTCACATAACCCACTTTCATACTTGTCCATGATTTTATTAGGACAACCATTCTGGCCAATTTTTATGAAGATTTGGCTATAAATGTGACCTCTTGAGTGTTCACAAGGTTTTCATATTATTTGACCTAGTGACCTAGTTTTTAATTCCACATAACCCACTTTCACGCTCGTTTGAGATTTTATCAAGGCAATCATTATGACCAGGTTTCATGAAGATTGGAAAAAAAAATGTGACTGCTAGAGTGTTCACAAGGTTTTTCTACTGTTTGACCTAGTGACCTAGATTTTAACCCCACTTGACCCACTTTCAAACTCGTCTGAGAATTTATCAAGACATTCATTCTGACCAAGTTTCATGAAGATTGGACTAAAATTGTGACCACTAGAGTGTTCACAAGGTTTTTCTACTGTTTGACATAGTGACCTAGTTTTTTACCACACGTAACCCACTTTTCAAACTCCTCCTAGATTATATCAAGATAATCATTCTGACCAAGTTTCATGATATTGGGCTAAAATGTGACCTCTAGAGGGTTCACAAGGTTTTCCTACTATTTGACCTTGTGACCTAGTTTTTAACCCAATTTGACGCACTTTCGAACTCGTCCGAGATTTTATCAAGACATTCATTCTGACCAAGTTTCATGAAGATTGGACTACAATTGTGACCACTAGAGTGTTCACAAGCAAATTGTTGACGACGGACGACGGACGACGCACGACGGACGCCGGACGACGGACATTCAAGTCTCCCAAAAGCTCACCCTGAGCTTTGCTCAGGTGAGCTAAAAATCAGAATTAGAGTTTGAATGTGAACTTTGACTAGAAATTGTGACTGTAATGTGAACTGTTACAATACCATGCCAACTTTAAATCAAATTTTGTATCTTTATCTGTGATCACAGAGTTCCATTTGATTTCATTTTTAAAACGTGTGAGTTTTAATTGCTTATGTTTGACAAGAAATTAATCTGGCAATGTTGAATGGATCCAATAATAAACTGAATGTAAATTGTATGGACATGTTCTACAACTGGTTTGTTTGAAACACAGCTCATTGTGTATGACATGCAACTCAAGTATAATTGTAAACAAGAGGACCAGAATGGCCCTGACACCGCTCACCAGACAATCAGAGGAGAAGATTTTCAAAGTTTTCACATATGTTTCTATTGAAAACTTAACACCCCAGGGGCGGTGCCAATTTTGACCCCAGGGACACAATTTATATAACTTTTGTAGAGGACCTGAACATGATGCTGAAAGAATGTAGTGAAAGAATGGATAGAGCATAGACCACTGGAACTTGTATTAATTCTTTGGATGATAGAGGCGGATTCTCCCACCACTAATGACCTATGCAAACAGTTTGGATCCAGATCAGGGCCCACATAATGTGGGGCCTGATCTGATATCCAAATTGTTTGTAATTGAGACTGAACTTCTGAAAAACTTAGAAAGAAAGTGTGTAGTGGGATTCTCCAACCACTAATGACCTATGCAAACAGTTTGGATCCAGATCAGGCCCAATATAATATGGGGCCTGATCTGATATCCAAACTGTTTGTCAATGAGACTGAACTTCTGAAAAACTTAGAAAGAAATTGTGTAGTATGAATAACTTATGAATATGCTGCAGACAACCATTTAGCAGATGACAAAATTACCCAGCATGCAAAGAATTAAGCTGAAATTCACAGCAGATATGCTCTATATTGATATCTGGTAGCTTAATGCAGGACATAGGTATGAAAAAAAGCTTTAAGAGTGTTCTGCATATTAAGAACTGTCCACAGTTTTCTCAATCTTAAATGAGTGTGTGTTATTTGTCTAAACACAATTTCTACTCTACTGATCAGGCTAAGGGTGATTATATAAGAACTCACACTGACTGGTCTCAGTTCTGCAGGCTGATATATAAAGGACAAACCTTTAGACTGTCGTTTCTGTCTGTACACACAGGGCAGGGCCAATTTTAACCCAAGAACTATTATACATATAAAACCCATTAAGTTATGCGAAGTAAATCTATACACCAAATATCTAAGCTCTGGGACATGTAGTTTCTGACAAGAATACTTTTAAAGTTTATCCTATGCATAACTAGTGATCCTATGGGCTATTTAAATAGTCAGCTTCAAAAAACTGGCAATCCCTGGGGTGGGACCAATTTTTACCCTAGGGGCATAATTTATATAACTTTTGTAGAAGCCCTGAAGTTGAAGCTATGTGCCAAATATGAAAGCTGAGGACCTTCTAGTTTTAGAGGAGATGATGTTGAAAGTTTTCACTATATGTTTCTATTAAAAACTGGAAACCCCTGGGGCAGGGCCAATTTTGACCCCAGGGGTATAATTTATATAACTTTTGTAGAGGACCAACAGATGATGCTATGTGCCAAAGATGAAAGCTGAGAACCCTGTAGATTCAGAGGAGAAGATTTTTAAAGGTTCAAATTGTTGACGATTGACGACGCACGACGCACACCGCACGACGGACGACGCACGCCGACGGACGACGGACATCAGGCAATTACAAAAGCTCACCCTGAGCACTTTGTGCTCTGGTGAGCTAAAAACACATGAATGACAGACCCAAGTGAAATGCAGGAGAAGGCTCCTGAAGTGCTCAGGAACGCTATATTTCATTTTGCTTCGGGGGGCTTTGCCCCCCTGAACCCCCCACATGGGCGCTGCCCATGTCCAGCAAGGGGCCGACCCCTGCTAATTTTCCTCTTTTTTCATCAACGGCCATTATCACCCCTGATATTAGTGAAGCCAGAGTTATGGACCTTGTGCATGACACTTCCTCTCGTTATGATCTTTCCATATATGAAGTTTCAATCCAATGGCATGAGCCATATAGAAGTTATCGTCCGGACAAAAAAGTGTGATTTTTTTTACAAAGGGCAATAACTCCTATATTAGTGAAGCCAGAGTTATGTACCTTCTGCATGACACTTCCTCTCGTTATGATCTTTCCATATATGAAGTTTCAATCCAATGGCATCAGGCATATTGAAGTTATTGTCCGGACAAAAAATTATATTTTTTACAAAGGGCAATAACTCCAATATTAGTGAAGCCAGAGTTATGGACCTTGTGCATGACACTTCCTCTCATTATGCTCTTTCCATATATGAAGTTTCAATCAACTGGCATCAGGCATATTGAAGTTATTGTCCGGACAAAAAATTATGATATTTTTTACAAAGGGCAATAACTCCAATATTAGTGAAGCCAGAGTTATGGACCTTGTGCATGACACTTCCTCTCATTATGCTCTTTCCATATATGAAGTTTCAATCAACTGGCATCAGGCATATTGAAGTTATTGTCCGGACAAAAAATTATGATATTTTTTACAAAGGGCAATAACTCCAATATTAGTGAAGCCAGAGTTATGGACCTTGTGCATGACACTTCCTCTCGTCATGATCTTTCCATATATGAAGTTTCAATCCAATGGCATGAGCCATATAGGAGTTATCGTCCGGACAAAAAAGTGTGATTTTTTTTACAAAGGGCAATAACTCCAATATTAGTGAAGCCAGAGTTATGGACCTTGTGCATGACACTTCCTCTCATTATGCTCTTTCCATATATGAAGTTTCAATCAACTGGCATCAGGCATATTGAAGTGTGACAGACAGACGGACAGACGGACAGACAGACAACTCTCACGAAAACAATATGTCTCCCCCATATAAATATGGGGGGAGACATAATTAGGTGCATTCTTCTAATGGCATTATTAACCCATTACCTCATAGGCTATTTTTAGCTCACCAGAGCACAAAGTGCTCAGGGTGAGCTTTTGTGATCGCCTGATGTCCGTCGTGCGTCGTCCCGCGTCAACAATTTGAACCTTTAAAAATCTTCTCCTCTGAATCTACAGGGTTCTCAGCTTTCATCTTTGGTACATAGCATCACCTATAGGTCCTCTACAAAAGTTATATAAATTATGCCCCTGGGGTCAAAATTGGCCCCGCCCCAGGGGTGGGAAGTTTTCAATAGAAACATATAGTAAAACTTTGAAAATCTTCTCCTCTGAAACCAGAAGGTTATTAGCTTTCATATTTGGCACATAGCATCATGTTCAGGTCTTCTACAAAAGTTATATAAATTATGACCCTGGGGTCAAAATTGGCCCCGCCCCAGAGGTGGGCAGTTTTCAATAGAAACAAATAGTGAAATCTTTGAAAATCTTCTCCTCTGAAACTGAAAGGCTCTGATATTTCATATTTGGCACAGAGCATCATGTCCAGGTCCTCTACAAAAGTTATATAAATTATGGCCCTGGGGTCAAAATTGGCCCTGCCCCAGGGGTGGGCAGTTTTCAATAGAAATATATAGTTAAAACTTTGAAAATCTTCTCCTCTGAAACTAGAAGATTCTCAGCTGTCATATTTGGTACAGAGCATTATGTGCAGGTCTTCTACAAAAGTTATATAATTTATGCCCCTGGGGTCAAAATTAGCCCCGCCCCAGGGGTGGGAAGTTTTCAATAGAAACATATAGTAAACCTTTGAAAATCTTCTCCTTTGAAACCAGAAGTTTCTTAGCTTTCATATTTGGCACATAGCATCAGTTTCAGGTCCTCTACAAAAGTTATATAAACTATGACCCTGGTGTCAAAATTGGCCCCGCCCCAGGGGTGGGCAGTTTTCAATAGAAATAAATAGTGAAATCTTTGAAAATCTTCCTCTCTGAAACTGGAAGGTTCTCCACTTTCATATTTGGCACATAGCATCATGTTTAGGTCCTCTACAAAAGTTATATAAATTATGGCCCTGGGGTTAAAATTGGCCCCGCCCCAGGGATGGGCAGTTTTCAATAGAAACAAATAGTGAAATCTTTGAAAATCTTCTCCTCTGAAACTGGAAGGCGCTCAGCTTTCATATTTGGCACATAGCATCATATTCAGGTCTTCTACAAAAGTTATATAAATTATGCCCCTGGGGTCAAAATTGTCCCCGACCCAGGGATGGGCAGTTTTCAATAGAAACAAATAGTGAAAACTTTGAAAATCTTCTTCTCTGAATGTGGAAAGTTCTCAGCTTTCATATTTGGTGCATAGCATCATGTTTAGGTCCTCTACAAAAATTGTATGAATTATGGCCCTGGGGTCAAAATTGGCCCCCCCATGGGTGGGTAGTTTTCAGTAGAAACATATAGAGAAAACTTTGAAAATCTTCTCCTGAAACTGAAAGGTTCTCAGCTTTCATATTTGGCTCATAGCATCATGTTCAAGTCCTCTACTAAAGTTATATAAATTATGCCCCTGGGGTCAAAATCGGTCTGCCCCAGGGACGGCTAGTTTTCTATAGAAACATATAGTGAAATCTTTGAAAATAATCTCCTCTGATTGTCTGGTGAGCGCTTCAGGGCCATTCTGGCCCTCTTGTTAGATACAGCCTCATTGAATTAGTCTACAGAAAAGTAGCATTAATTAGAGAAAAGGAAACTTTTAGAATTTTGTAGTTTGAAACCATTGTGATAAATAGAGCAGTTGCTCCTATAGGAGCAAATGCTCTATTTATCACAATGGTTTCACAAAGTGACTTTTACAGAATCGCCAATATGAGGAAATGGGTTAACACAGAAGGTTTGAGTCATGAAAGAATCTGTAGAATCATATTTATATCATCAGCAAACAGAGCAGACCCTGACCAGACGGCTCCTATAGGAGCCATCTGATCTGGGTATACTGTTTGCAAAGGCACAGAAACCGGGCCCTTAGGCAAAATATAATGATATCATGAATATCTTTCAATTTAATTTTTATCATGGCACTATGAACAAAATGAATTTATATCAAGAGAGAAATTGCAGTATTTGTATTACATGATAATACAATATAGGGTAAATTAACAACCAACACGTTTTTAGCTCACCAGAGCACTTTTGTGCTCATGGTGAGCTTTTGTGATCACTTGATGTCCGTCGTGCGTCGTCCGTCGTGCGGTGTGCGTCGTCCGTCGTCGGGCGTCAACAATTTGAACCTTTAAAAATCTTCTTCTCTGAATCTACAGGGTTCTCAGCTTTCATCTTTGGTACATAGCATCATCTTTAGGTCCTCTACAAAAGTTATATAAATTTTGCCCCTGGGGTCAAAATCGGCCCCGCCCCAGGGGTGCCTTGTTTTCTATTGAAATATATAGTAAAACTTTGAAAATCTTCTCCTCTGAATCTACAGGGTTCTCAGCTTTCATATTTGGCACATAGCATCATGTTCAGGTCCTCTACAAAATTTATATAAATTATGCCCCTGGGGTCAAAATTGGCCCCGCCCCAGGGGTAGCCAGTTTTGAATAGAAACATATAGTGACAACTTTGAAAATCTTCTCCTCTGAATCTACAGGGTTCTCAGCTTTCATATTTGGCACATAGCATCATGTTCAGGTCCTCTACAAAAGTTATACAAATTATGGCCATGGGGTCAAAATTGGCCCCGCCCCAGGGGTAGCCAGATTTCATTAGAAACATATAGTGACAACTTTGAAAATCTTCTCCTCTGAATCTACAGTGTTCTCAGCTTTCATATTTGGCACATAGCATCATGTTCAGGTCCTCTACAAAAGTGATATAAATTATGCCCCTGGGGTCAAAATTGGCCCCGCCCCAGGGGTAGCCAGTTTTGAATAGAAACATATAGTGACAACTTTGAAAATCTTTTCTTCTGAATCTACAGGGTTCTCAGCTTTCATATTTGGCACATAGCATCATGTTCAGGTCCTCTACAAAATTTGTATGAATCATGCCCCTGGGGTCAAAATTGGCCCTGCCCCAGGGGTGGTCAGTTTTCAATAGAAACATATAGTGAAACTTTGAAAATCTTCTCCTCTGAAACTGGAAGGTTCTCAGCTTTCATATTTGGCACATAGCATCATGTTCAGGTTCTCTACAATTTTTTTTTTATAAATTATGCCCCTGGGGTCAAAATTGGCCCCGCCCCAGGGGTAGCCAGTTTTCAATAGAAATATATGGTAAAACTTTGAATATATTCTTCTCTGAAACTGAAAGGTTCTCAGCTTTCATATTTGGCACATAGCATCATGTTTAGGTCCTCTACAAAAGTTATATATATTATGCCCCTGGGGTCAAAATTGACCCCGCCCCAGGGGTGGCCAGTTTTGAATAGAAACATATATTGACAACTTTGAAAATCTTCTCCTCTAAATCTACAGGGTTCTTAGCTTTCATATTTGGCACATAGGATCATATTCAGGTCCTCTACAAAAGTTATATAAATTATGCCACAGGGGTCAAAATTGGCCCCGCCCCAGGGGTAGCCATGTCTCGATAGAAACATATAGTGACAACTTTGAAAATCTTCTCCTCAGAAACTGGAAGGTTCTCAGCTTTCATATTTGACACATAACATCATGTTCAGGTCCTCTACAAGAGTTATATAAATTATGCCCCCGGGGTCAAAATTGGCCCCGCCCCAGGGGTAGCCAGTTCGCAATAGAAACATATAGTGTCAAATTTGAAAATATTTTCCTCAGAAACTGGAAGGTTCTCAGCTTTCATATTTGGCACATAGCATCATGTTCAGGTCCTCTACAAAAGTTGTATAAATTATGCCCCTTGGATCAAAATTGGCCCGCCCCAGGGGTGGCTAGTTTTCTCTAGAAACATATAGTGAAAACTTTGAACATCTTCTCCTCTGATTGCCTGGTGAGCGATGTCAGGGCCATTCTGGCCCTCTTGTTTATTTTACTGCATACATGTTTCAATTTACATCCTAATCAGTGCATAACAACTATCAGAGACATATAGGTCTCTGCAACTATAAAATACTTAACGTTATGGAAGTGACGTCATCGTATAAACAATGGCGAGAAAATTAAACAACGTTACGACGAATTTAACCCTTTACTCCATAAATACACATTTGTACGCCTTTGCAAACAGAGTAGACCTAGATCAGACGGCTCCTATCGAAGCCGTCTGACCAGGATCTGCTCTATTTGCTCATGATATTCAACAGTTAGTGTCATGGCCATAAATTTCTGTGTTCATGTGCTATTATAACAAATTAATCTAATTAATATTCATGACGCAATTATTTCTAACATGAATATTCAAGGAGGAAAGGGTTAAGAATGTAAAGTATGCTAAACTACATTGTTAAAATAGGCTGAAATTGAATACAGGCGGATTGCAAGAATACAAATAATTCGAATTGAGGGCCGGTCCCAGATCGAGGACCGATTCGAAAATCGTGGGCCGATTCGAAAATCGTGGGCCGATCCAAAATCGTGAGCCGTTTTCGCCCAAATGATTAATCGTGGGCCGATTTAAAACCCACGAAAAAAACAACACATTCTACCCGACACAATACACAGATCACAAATTTGATGTAAGTGATAATTAAAAAACTGCAAATAGAATCTAGATCTAAAATTTAAAAAAAAATATAGATCTATATAGACTGCGGAGAAAATAACATGTCCAAAAAATGGTGGTGCGAAATGATACGACGTCAAAACGGACGACGTTGTGCGTAAATGACGTCATATTTTTCCAACCATTGAATGAATAGAATAAAAAACGAAACAATGGACTCGCTCGTAGGCGTCGGGGTTAATTACCCAATGTTACCATAAAATTATGTTCAACTCATTCAACCCCAGGACGAGTATACTCGTCCGTTACAAAAAAAGTGCACCTGGGACGAGTACACTTGTCCTATGAAAACAGTGTAGACCAATATCTTTCAGAAGCCCTCTGGTCGTGTCTTGCACTGTTTGTCATTTTGCAACAATAACCCCGAATAATTCAAATATTGATCAGACTTTATTGGAAACTAAAATTTCCATTTAAAGCTTCTGGGAAGAATGAGTTAATGCAAGACAATAGTTATCTTGTTAACCCATTTGTGCCCACGATCCCGTACATGGGACGTAGACAAACAGTGTAGACTCTGATCAGACGCCACGTAATGCGGCGTCTGATCAGAGTCTACACTGTTTGCTGATAGGAATTTCAATGTAAAACAAAACGAAATTGAAAATTTAGGTCAGGCATCACTTAGATAAAAAATGGACTAATCCAATATATAGTAAACATGGGTGCACAACAACTCATCTTGTTCAACATTCCTGTGAAGTATGATGAAGTTAGCCCAAGTGATTTCAGAGATACGTGCGACACAAGGTTTGTATAAATTTAAGGGTCAATTACTGCAAAGTAATCAGGAGGAGACGATTCAAAAACACCAGGTGCACAACAACACATGCTGGTCAACATTCGGTGACTCTAGCCCTACTGGTTTTCAGAGATACGCGTGACACAAAGTTTGTCTAAATTATAATGTTCATATCAGGGGCAATAACCCAACAATTATCAGGGGGAGACAATTAAACAATCCAGGTGCACAACAACTCATGCTAGTGAACATTTAGTGAACATCTAGCCCTAGTGGTTTCAGAGATACGCACGACATAAAGTAAAGTTTTTCTAATTTTAAGTAATATGGGGCAGTCACTCCAAAATTATCAAGGGGAGACAATTAAAAAACCCAAGTGCACAACAACTCATGCTGGTCAACATTCCTGTGAAGTTTGGTGACTCTAGCCCTACTGGTTTCAGAGATTAGCGCAGCACGAAGTTTCTGTAATTTTAAGTTATCATATCAGGGGCAATAACTCAACAATTATCAGGGGGAGACAATTCAAAAACCCAAAGTGCACAACAACTCATGCTGGCCAACATTCTTGTGAAGTTTGGTGACTCTTGCCCTAGTGGTTTCAAAGACTTGCATGACACAAAGTTTCTCTAATTTTAAGTAATCATATCAGGGACCATTACTCAACAATTATCAGAGGGAGACAATTCAAAACACCCAGGTGCACAACAACTCATGCTGGTCAACATTCCTGTGAAGTTTGGTGACTCTAACCCTAGTGGTTTCAGAGATATGCACGACACTAAGTAAATTTTGTCTAATTTTTAAGTCATCTAGGGCAGTAACTCAAAAGATAACACAGAGAGAGACAATTCAAAAATCCCAGGTGCACAACAACTCATGCTGGTGAAAAATCCTGTGAAGTTTGGTGACTCTAGCCCTATTGGTTTCAAAGATACGCGTGACACATAGTTGATCCAAATTGAAGTGTTCATATCAGGGACCATAACTCAACAATTATCAGGGGGAGACCATTCAAAAATGCACAACAACTTATGCTGATGAACATTCCTGTGAAGTTTGGTGACTCTAGTACTAGCGGTTTTAGAGATGTGCGTGACACAAAGTTTTTCTAATTTTAAGTCACCAGGGGAAATTACTCCAAAGTTATAAGGGGGGGGGGCAATTCAAAAAACCCAGGTGCACTACTACTCATGCTGGTCAACATTCCTCTGAAGTTTGGTGACTCGAGCCCTACTGGTTTCAGAGATACGCGTGACACAAGTTTCAGACGGACAGACAGACAACTCTGGCAAAAACAATGTCTCCCCATAAATGGGGGCGACATAATTCATCATATGTAGGTGTTTACTGTTATCAATTTTCAAGAAGACTTTCTGCTAACATGGTCATTCCCGCGATACTAATATTAACTCATTCTATCCTACTGACGACTTTTTGCGCCTCTGTAAAACTCATTTATTGAAACCATTGTGATAAATATCACAATGGTTTCAAAACTGCACAATTCTAAACTTCTGTTCTACAGTTATTGCTCCTTTTCGGTAGAATATTCAAAGCCGTTGGGTCTAAAAATAGTCCAGGAGGGAATGAGTTAATCTGGAAAGTTCTCAGCCCTGAATTTTCACCAAAATATCTTACCCTCCAATTCTTCGGTGTTATGGATAATACAGATTGGTGTTGCTTCACATCTCTCTGTGACTGAGTTGCTTCCCTTCTCCGAGCATCTATTGGTTCTTCAAATATAAAATATTCTTATGCATACATTGTTCATTTTAAAAAAGTCTAATTGACATATTTCTCTAAAATATATTAATATAGTAACTAGAGGTTTGTTTTTGTCATTAAAACAGATAACTTCCCCATTCATCTTCTTTCCAATGTCTGTATAGAGTTATTGCCCTTGATAACTTAAAATTACATGGTGTCACACGTATCTCTGAAACGGCTTGAGCTAGAACCACCAAACTTAACAGGAATGTTCACCAGCATGAGTTGTTGTTTCAGAGATATGTGCAAAACCGTGTAATTTTAAGTTATCAAGGGAAATAACTCCAAAGTTATCCATGTGAGACAATTAAAAAAAACCCAGATGCACAACAACTCATGCTGGTTAACATTCCTGTGAAGTTTGGTGACTAGCCTTACTGGTTTCAGAGATGCTAAGTTTCTCTATTTTTAAGTTATTATATCAGGGACAATAACTCAAACAATGATCACAGGCAGACAATTCAATACTGTAAAACAGGTTTTATTAGCGACAATATATATTTCGCGCTAATTCGCGAATGCGTTGCCCCGCGAATTCAATATTTTCGCTAATAAATCAGTAACAAGTATAAAAAGGAGTAACGTCCGAAATCGGTATATCCGGAATATGGTCAGATTTATCACGTCGTCGTCCATGTGTTTTCTGCATTAATAACATTCTTCGTTCAACAAAAATGTTGGATCAAGTGTATTGCTTCCATACATTTTGTTTAGTAAACAAAAAAGTGTTTAAATAAAAAATACAGACCGAAAAATGGAAGAATGTTTCTATTCTTCATTGATCTCCGTGAAAAGGGAAGTAACTCTTATATACATACATGTATACATGTACGGCAAGTGGTAAATTGTCGTAGATAACATCTGGTTGTTTTTGTACAATTACGGAATTTTTAAACAGGTTTGACTATGTGTTTGTGAAAAACAATTCACTCATTTTGACTATTTAATACCGGTTTATGCCAAGCAGCGTTTAACAGATCAACACGTATACACAAATTTGTCAATTTATTTTCACACGTTTACCGCCCAAGTCTTTAATAGGGGCACTGATTTAACCTTTAGCCTCATAATGGACAAATCGTGATAACCATTTCTTTTGCAGACAGGTTTGATCCAAATTAGACCCCGAAGTAATAAATGAGTAGTAACTTTGTTGCTTACATTTCCACCATTTCATCAGTAGACCGGTGTGTCACGCTGTGCCATACATCCGAGTTTTGGGTAAAGTTCTCAAAACAATTACAAAATTGAATACTGGTAAACACAGGCCTTAACGCATGCTATAAATTATCGATTGATACCCCCTAAATTGCCGACGGCAGTTACATACATTCGGCAGAAATTTATTCTTTGCACTTTTTACAGCGTTCGGCAGAGTTTTATACAAGTCTATTTCCGTTAAGTTAATTTAGCGAGATGGACACCGTAGCGAAATCATCATGACGCGAATTAATACAAAATCACGTTTACGCGAAATAATCATGACGCGAATATATAGAGAATAATAGGTTAGTGCCGTAGATGGGACGCTTTATCCGACGAGGGGAGAAAACGTTGAGGCGAGGCTTGCCGAGCCTCAACTGTTTTCTCTCCGAGTCGGATAAAGGCGTCCCATCTACGGCACTAACCTATTATTCGATTTATCCAGTCAATATAGTTAAATGTCTTTTTTTATAGACTCATAACACTCTTGAAATAATTTACATTGAAAATGCAGTTTTTCGATCAACGGATCCCTCCCTTTTCACTTCCATTTAGACGTAAATAGATCTAATGAGCTACCGCAGAGGAATATAGTTTCGATACTTGTATTACTAGAAGGGAAACGTGGTTGAATTTGAAAAATAAGATGATTTGAATCGAGGGTCGATAAGTTATTTCAAACAGACATGATCTATATTCTTTGGTCAAATTCGAGTTACGTAGTCTCGGTTTCTATTTTTAGATTCTACCTAACGTCACTCGGAAATCGATTGAACTGAACAGGCTATATTTAGGTTTATGACTATCACCGCCCCTGTAAGAGTTTATCAATCAAATAATCATGAGAGTGAAAAGAAAACATTCACTATTTATCTGTCAATCTTTGCTTCCAGGTTTGATTTTATCAAAAACGGGTTTTGCCAGCGGTGGATTAAATTAATAAAAGTGATAAATCAACGTCATTTTGTATGTGGCCTCAGTGGCGTAATCGGTAAGGGCGACGTCTCTAGAGAGATTAGAATTAGGTTTTGTAGGATCAGGCGCGGGTTCGAATCCAGCTGTAGCCAATTATTTTTTATTTTTTTCTCATTTGAATAATTCTTCTGGTGACCAAATAGATCTGTTAGATCTATTCCATCAACATGTTTATGAATATTTACAGAAAACTAAAATAGTTCCATGGTTATAGAATCAGTACGCCTATCTACTAACCTAATAAACCTTCCACTACCGGAAGTAACCTAATAAACCTAAGTTTATTTGCACCCCCTTTATTATGTCACTAGAGAAGCCTGGTGACTGGATAAAACATGTTTTACAGTAACCCCAGGAGCACAACAACTTATGCTAGTGCTAGTAAACATTCCTTTGAAGATTGGTGACTCTAGCCCTCGCGGATTAAGAGATACACGCGACACAGAGTTTCTTTAATTTCAAGTTATCATACCAGGGGCATTAACTCAACAATTATCAGGGAGACATTAAAAAAACCACCAGGTGCACAACAACTCATGCTGGTCAACATTCCTGTGAAGTTTGGTGACTCTAGCCCTAGTGGCTTCAGGGAGGCGCGACACAAAGTTTGTCTAAATTTAAGTCATCAGGGGCAATAACTCCAAAGTTACCAGGGGAGACAATTTAAACAAACCAGGTGCACAACAACTCATACTGCTGGTGAATATTCCTGTGAAGTTTATGGACTCTAGCCCTACTGGTTTCAGAGATACGCGTGGCACAAGTTTGTGACGAACAGAAAGACGGACCGTCGGACAGACAGACAACTCTGGCAAAAACAATATGTCTCCACATATTAAATGGGGGAGACAAAATAATGAATAAATGTGTGGTGGTTGTTGTCTTGCTACCAGTGCGGTGTTACAGTATCCGAGAATTTAGATGATTAAAACTCGATAATCCGAACGCTCAGATAAGTACATGTATCATATTAGGTCATTCATCTTTTCCCTCATTATATAGTCATACCAACGCTATTACGCTTTTATGTGTTTGTAAACAGAGTAGATGCAGATCATACGACTCTTGGAGGAGCCGTCTGATCCGAGTCTGCTCTGTTTGCTTATGAAATTATTATATATCTTACTCTATGGTTTCTACCAACCCAAAACCTTCAATGTACATGTGCCATTATAAAACTTCAGCTAATAAATAATCATGCTGTTTTTATTACTTACATGAATATTAAATAGGGAAAGGATTAATTGCAGTTAAATTGCCTTATGCAAGGTGAAAGTTTTGCAGAAAGTTCCTCTGAAAGATTTCTGCGTGACATTCACCCTGCATAAAGCAGCCACCTGCCTAAATAGTTCTCAATACTGTTTTACAAAAATTGGCATTAAAGAGATTTTACTTCATAAATCGAGAGTTGTCTGTCGCGTGTCGACGTGCCATTCTCAGCGCATTTAACCATTCAACTTCCCTGTTGTATATTTAGTCCAACTTTTAATACCTACTGAACATTCATGGACAAAATAGTTATAACGAACTATGAAAGGAGACACATTTTAGCCATTTTAGAATCTAAAGAAACAGATCTATTAAATTCAGTAAGCAAACAAAGCAGACCTTGATCAGACAACTGATATAGGAGCCGTCTGATCAGGGTCTACACAGTTTGCAAATGCACGAAAAGGCATTTATATGAAGGAATGGGTTAAATATTACTCATCCATATGCGTTATCCGCTTCAAATAGTTTGGATCCAGATAAGTCGCTATGTAACGTGGCCTCTTATCGGGATAATAGAGGGTTAATACACGTTTTATCGGGCAATAACATCTGCAGTGTCCCGAGGGACTGTTGTTGGCCCGAGCCCGAACCCATTTTCTGCTTTCCTGCATCAATTTAATTCTTCCAAATATAAGCAATACTACCGCAGCAAAACTGTACACATCTTTGACACTTCGTTCGATGTATGCTGTTTCCGGGCCACTGTTTTCTTTCTGACGTCAATTCATGGTTGTATCAAATACCTTTTACACAGAATTTCATTCAATATGTATTATCACTAAAACAGTTAATTGTCGGTGCCCCTGAAAGAGTCGCACCGCTCACGTAGCTTTCAAAAGTCAAAATGCTATAGCATTCGCGTCCATTGTTTACCTTATGCCCCGAATAGGTATAATTAAAACCAGTCAACAACAGCGCATGAGCACGAGAATCGCCTTGTTAATACATGGTCTAGCGGGACTACAACAGCACGTTTTGTGCAAGAATAGCTGTTTGACACTCTGCACATGTCCAGAAAGGATGTGTTTGTTTGTATCAAGTTTTATGACAGACAGACAGACTGACATAAATAGTTTATGAACGTGTCATATGTTAATACAGTAGAACTCCTCAAATACGACCACTTAATGAATAAACATGGGTGTCTTTATAAGCAGGTGGTTGCTTAATGCAGGACAAAAGTAATGCAGAAAGCTCCTCTAAGAGCTTTCTGCATTACTTTTGTCCTGCACTAAGCTACCACCTGCATCTAGCACACATAATTATACCTCTTTTAGGTGGTCGCATTAGGGGCGTTTTACGTATATACAATGATTAACGGTGTTATACACCTTTAACATTAACATCCAGCCGCTCCGCGACTAACATGACACCATACAATCTACATAAAAACATTTACATACAGTTATAGATAAAATATATACATGAAGAAGCAGAATACAATATCTTAAACTCTATAATAAAAGCATAATTTTTCAAATATAAAAAATATGTCATATCGCGACGTCCAGTGAACTAAAGGTGGAGGAAGACCCTAGATATTTTTCCGTGCACAGAAAAAAATCATTTGATTCGTGCACAGGAGATTACTCAGGTAGAACCACCGACCTATTGCTAGTCAACCGGAAGGCTTCCTCACATGATAAATCCAAATGTTTAGACCGGGATTCGAGTCACAGCGATGGGGAATTTTTGGAGAGGCTCTGCATATTACTGAAGAATTCCTGTTGGGGTTTAAAGATCGCCCTGCGTTTTCCCCAGGTTTTCCTACTATTTGCCCTAGTGACCAGCATGCCCAACTTTTGATCTTGTTCGAGATTTTATCAAGACAATCATTCTGACCAAGTTTCATGAAAATTGGGGGGAAAAATGTGACCACTAGATTGTTCACAAGGTTTTTCCACTGTTTAATCTAGTAACCTATGTTTTTACCCGACGTGACCAGCTTTCAAACCTGACCCAGATTTTATCAAATCAATAATTCTGATAAAGTTTCATGAAAAGTCGGCTAAAAACGTGACCTCTAGAGTGTTCACGAGGTTTTCCTACTATTTGATCTAGTGACCTAGTTTCTGACCCCACATGACCCACTTTCAAACTCTTTCGAGATTTTATCAAGACAGTCATTCTGACTAAGTCTCATGAAGATTGAACAAAAAAGTGTGACCACTAACGTGTTCACTAGGTTTTTCTACAGTTCGACCTAGTGACCTAGTTTTTGACTCCATGTGACCCACTATTGAACATGTTCAGGATTATATCAAAATAATTATTCTGTTAAAGGTTTATGAAGATTCATGCACAAATGTGACCTCTAGAGTGTTCACAAGGTTTTTCTACTATTTGGCCTAGTGACCTAGTTTTATTTCGCACATGACCAACTTTCAAACTCGTCCGATATTTTACCAAGACAATCATTCTTACCAAATTTCATGAAGATTGGACACAAATTGTGACCACTAGAGTGTTCACAAGTAATTGTTGACAGCGCACTCGTTAACGTGACGGGCGACGGACATCCAAGTATCCCAAAAGTTCACCCTGAGATTTGCTAAGATGAGCTAGAAATTAGTTCATCAATATCCTTGCAGTAATAATACTTAAATCAATGTTCATGGGAGAAAGGGTTCATCCTTTACTCCATAAATATCCCTTTCTACGCCTTTGCAAACAGAGTAGACCCAGATCAGACTGCTTCTGCAGGAGCAGTCTGATCAAGGTCTGCTCTGTTTGCTTATTATATAGTATAAGATATGATTACAATGTTTACAATTTCTTATATGAATATTTATGGAGTAAAGAGTTAACTCGATCATATACGATAGGAATTGGACCTGCTGTGTAAACTATCACCCGCTCAAATATGTCCGTTTCGTCTTTTGAAACAAAGGCTATAGTTTCTTTATCTTCCGTTATTAGGCCATGAGCCAGAGACCAAAAAATTGGCCATCGGTACCATCTTTGGGGAATAATGCTATCAATGCTTTTTGATAAGATATAAGTGTCTAGAATCAGAAAATATGTGATAGCAGTAAATCGGTGGTAGCTTTTTGTATTTTTTTCACCAATTTTAACCCCATGCTGAAAATAGTGTTTTCTTAATCTAGCATTAAAGAAAAGACATCATTAAATTTCAAACTGATCTCTCTCTTGTTACTGCCTGTATCTACTTGAAAATTGAAAGGCTTGTAGTTTTAGTTACACATTTTTCATTTATGTTGTTATTTTTTCACAAAAGGTGGTTTATATAATGTAAATTATTGCTCATACGTACATAGAATTATGTTTACATTCATATATATTTGCAGAAGTAAATATTCTCCGGAGTTTTGCATACCTTCATCATCTTTATAAATAGGCTCATAAATCTTCATATGTATACATGTATTCACAGTAATGATGGCAATGAATTGACTTCAGACTAGAACCCTTACATCTAGCATCTCTTAATGCAAATTGTAAGAGTTATGTCCCTTTTTTAAACTTTCATACACTCAAATTGTGCCCAAACTGAAATATCTTAAGAGGTAGCCCCATGAAAGTTCACCAGCATTTCACTATCATTATATCAACGACCAAATTAACGATGAGAACCCTTTGAGTCAGAATCCAGTCATTGTTTAGGCCAAATTATGTCCCTTTTATGAAACTTGTTTGTAGCAGGTAAACTATAAATATCCGATCAACCACTTCAGATCTAGCTTATTCATGATATACTCTTATATATTTATTATTCATCATAAGCATTACAACTTGAACTATAGGAAATGGATCCCCTCCCCACTTCCTTATGATGATGTTGTCTCTAACCAAGTATATGCACTTTAGTGAAAAAAACAAAACAAAGTCCCGTAATTTTGCTTACTACACAATTCCCCATCTTCTTATCAAGTTGTTTATCTGTGAAAGTTTTATGCATATATATGCTTTATAGTGAGGAAATTTGCCAAGACCTGTAACTCTGGATAAAATGGTCAGAGCAAACATTTCCTTCTTAACGGTCATTTTCACATCAATGTTGCAAATTTGTGAAAGTTTGAAGCAAGGCCCCCTTTGGTGTATGATGAGTTGGAAACATAAACGTTGCGAGACATATATAAGAGCATAAAATGGTGATTACAATATCAATCATGCTTATACAGACATTCTGTTTTCACTTCAAGGTAATTTGAAGTAAAACGTATTTTGTCTGACCATTTGTTAGTTTGTACATTGGTACATGTTAATGCCAGCATTTCAGTTAGCTCAGTCGGTTCAGCGTTCGCTTTCGGACAGGGCGTTGTGAATTTGATTGCTGATCGGGTCATACAAAAGACTTTCAAAATGGTACTAAGGTGGACTGGTTGGCCCGAGGTAAATGTTACAGGGTATGTGTTGCAGTTTTCAATTCTATACACTATACACGTTAAAGAATCAATTAAACCAGAGTTGCTGTATCCCACTCTGTCTCTAATGCATCTATTAGCACATGATGGCAACGGTCAAGGACTTAATAATCTTTCATCGGGTACTGGTGATACAGTTGGACAGCAAAGACAGAGTAGTGATAATATATTAAAACATTGAGTTATCAGCAAGTAATGCAGAGTTTGCAGGTGTGTTCTGGTTAAAAGAAGCTTCAGAATGATGCATTGCACGACATTCGTTTGGATTCATAAAATGTGATATTTAGTATGGATTTTTTAAAAGCAAAAAGCAATGACAAAACATGAGAGGGAACCTCCAAATCAAAGTTAACAATCTGTTATCCATTTGAAACATAATGGATATAAAGGAATTCATGATATGCTAGACATACAATGTAAGCAACACTAACACATTAGTAAGTTTTGCAGAAGAAATTGACTAGTGTAAACAATGTCCAAGTAAATGTTATCGTAGATTTGATAGAGTTTGCTCAATAGTAGATTTGATAGAGTTTGCCCAAACAGAAATTAATTATCAATGTGGTATAAAATCTTTGGCCGTAAAAGAATATACATTATGTTTAAATTATAAAGGGAAAAATCAATCAAGAACTGGTGATGACATCGGAGTAGAGAGTCTGGTCATCATATGCTAAGCATAACAATTAAACATATTAGGAAGCATTTGGGGAGGTTTCTAAGTAAATAGAGTCAACCATTGCATTGGCAATAGACTGATACAGCAAATACCTTTAATGGCAGGAAGAAGGTCCCGGCACTTCAATACTAGATGAGCGTCTGTCCATGCAACTGAAGTACTAAATCAAGTTTGTATAACCTGGTCAGAGAATACAGAATACTTTGTAATGTATTTGGTTTTTCATGCTGATATATACAATACACCAGTGTCCCACTATATTAGAGATACGGGACTGGAGCAATGACTCCATGACACCAGGAAGATTACCATCACTATTAAAATATAAGTTCATGTGTAACTTCGCATTGGCACGCCCTTTATTATAATAGTAAGGCAAGCACAGTGGGATTCCCGACCAGGAAAGAAAACCCCTAAGCAAAGTCCTTAAATTGGTTAGAAATAGGAGATCTGCTTCAAATTGTTACATGAAGTGCAGACATTTGTCTGTCCCCTACATTCACCATAAGTTTTAGGTCATGCCAGACGCGACCTTTGCTGTGCAATGATGGAGGGCAATCTTCAACAACTATGCAGCGAATACTTTGCATAGCGCTCGCAAAAATACAAACGACCAGGCTGTAATTCAGAATCCAAATTTTCCAAATTATTATAGTTTAGGCAATGTTAATTGTGCATTGGATGGGTGGTCAGGCAATCAACATTATTGATTTTTTGGGATGTCTGTGTTTTAAACTTGTGAATGCCTATAATGACTTTCTACACTTATGTCAGTAGCCGGTGAGAATACATGTATTTGTGTGTAGGGCGATTGTTTGTTGTGTATATTTGCTTTACGTTAGTTTTATCATTCATTTGCCATATAAGGCAAACAATGATCCAACAGGAGAGCTTGGAGGAGATCAGAAGAACACTCTTGTTCTCTGGATCTTCAACATTCCCGGTCAGAATTACTATTAGCAGGTCGATACATTATCCTATCACCAGGTTAACATATCTTAGAGCTACCCTCATATGCCAAGTGTAAAGCAAATGCGAAACATGAAACGTGTTAAAACCTTTTTAATAACCTTTGGGACAATCCCTTCAACCTCAGTCTAATAGGAATCATGTTGAAGAAGATCTTGCAGAACAATGCCATGACATGTTTTCTGTAGCTTATGTTACAGTGACCACGGTCAAAGAAAAACAAACGTTTTCAGAAAAAGGACACAGAGGGCTTTTGTTCACTTTTTAACTAAACTGCCCCTTGTTCTAAATTTAAACATGTCATTCAGATGTGCCATTCACCAGCCTACATATTAAAATCCTGATTATAAATGCAAAAATGTAATTCATCTTTATTGAGTTTAACCATATTGGATACCTCCGTGCGACAATGAAATCACTAAAAGCATGTATGTTAGATTGACACATATGTCCATCGAGAATGACCCATAGTTCATCTAGGAATATTTAATTGTGTACGAACCAATAAGGACATCCCGCCACATCCCATCTTACATGCTACTAACTTATTTTGGGATAAAGTGGAAACTGGGCCAATAAATAAATAATGATCAGGTCCAAATGAAACTAGAATAAATTGTTTTTATACAAAAACTGATTCCCCACCACCCCGCGATGACAAAGTATCCCATATACAAATTTAAAAATCCAAGAACTCTGTAGAAAATCGTCCAAACCGGAACAGAAATAATATAAGCACAACTAGGCATAGTGAGATCAATCCTATTAAGTTTCATGAAAATCCGACAACATGTCTTGGGGAAACCGTTGTGAAACACTATGCCCTCGACCTTTGACCCTGAAGGATGACCTTGACCTTTGACCCATTGACCAGTGAGTTGAACGCAACACATCGTCTTTGTGTGGTGAACACGTGTGCCTGGTTATTTTGAAATCCATTCACAGATAAAAAAGTTATACAAGGGACATACAATTTGGGACGGACGGATGGAAGGACGGACGGAAGGACGGACAATGCAATTACTATATGCGCGCCGTTGGGGGCATAAAAATGAAAGTCCTCTAACTCTGCAGAAAATCCTGGAACCGGAACAGGAATAAGATAAACCCAACTAGGCATTGTGCTGATCAATCCTATGAAATTTCATGAAAATCCTATAAAAGGTTTTGGAGAAACCGCACGGATAAGTTAAAATCGGACAGACGAACGGACGGACGGAGGGGGAGCAGACGTACGGACGGACGGACAGATGGACGCCGCACACAAAAACAATATGTTTCCCCAGTATACTGGTGGGGGAGACATAACTAGCAGGTACATTGGTTACTAAAATAATAAGAATATCAAGTTTTAAGCAAACTTGCAGATTGGGAAACTTGCGTCTATAAATGGACAGACAGACAGACGGATGAATGGACGGACATATAGATGGACGGACATATGGGGTGGACAAATGGAAGGACAGTTAGACTGACAACCTGATTCAGGTATATCATCATAATTTCGTTGTTGGGGTATGATACCAAATGTTGAAAATCTGAAATCGTTAGCTTTACTTTTCAATGCTAATTTTGTCTCGAAATGCGGATATTGTATAGCATAATATAAAACGCAATAACACATAGAAAGCTACCATCGATGCAATGCTATCACATATTTTCTAACTCTATAGATGTATATGTTGTAAAAAATTACAATGAGAATTATTCACCTGAGATGGTACCGACCAACCCTACTGGCTCATCGACTATATGCAATCTGAATGGATTTTTAGGATAGTAGTTATAAGAGATGGCGATACTACTACTACTACTAATAATAATGATTTATAATATTAATAACTAATAATAATAATAGATATGATAATTACAATAGTAGTAATAATCTAACGATGATTATTATTTGCGTAGTCATGTTTCACACACATTACACTACGTGCCACAAAGGTTCGGGGGGGGGGGGGGAGGGGAGGGGGTTCTTGTGTCCGTACAAGCTTATAAACGTTTTATTTATATTTAAAATGTCATTCTTTGTTGATTTGTTGGGGTTTTTTTGCTCAATTTCAAAGGTACGTAACTCCCACAACACATGCATGAATCCAGTGAAAGGAACACACCGGGTAATTTTATCGTCCATTAATCATCACCAACTTTTCTATCTTGCGTGATAACTCAATTCTGACTTCAGATCTGCACCCAGCATACCGAATTAATAAATTACGTGAGTTTGAACAAAATCAGAAAAAAAAGGTTTCGTCCATTAACTTTTTTTTTATCTGATGTGATAACTCAATTATGACTTCGGATCTGCACTCAGTATACCGAAATACATGTACAGTAAAACTTCGATTATCCGAACACTAAAATACGTATTATTATCGATCTTTAAGACAGGTGGCAGCTTAATGTATGGTGAAAGTCATGCAGAAAGCTCCTCTAGGAGCTTTCTGCATGACTTTCACCATGCATTAAGCAGCCACCTGCCTAAAAGGGTCTAAATTCTTCTATACCGAAAATTCGAATAATCGAGGTTTTACTGTATATGCGAATTTGAACAAAATCAGAGACAAAAAAGTGTTTTTTTTAAAAAAAAAACCCAAAACACTAACCCTTTGCGTTTTTTCCCCACGGATTTTAAACAAGCATTCGAATCAGTGTGGGGAGTAGGACTTTGGCCAAAATTGATAAAGGAAAATATAATATTAAATCAAAAGTTGTCACCTCAGAAATGTTAAGGTTCTATACCACTTTTTGAATGTAATATTGGAGTCAGGCAAGGGGAAAACATGTCGCCATTTTTATTTTCGATGTTTTTAATGATTTAGAGACTATTTAAAAGAAAATAACGTACACTGAGTCTCAAGAAACACACACATAATAGAAGCAGCAGACATATACCTCAAACTTTTATTTTACCCTATGCAGACGACACAGTACTATTTAGCGACAATGCAAATGACCTACAACATGCATTGGATACCTCAACAGTACTGTGAACTATAGAGACTGAACATTAATGTAAATCAAACCATCTTGCTTTTGGAAAAGGGAAAACATTCAAACAGGCTATACCCAATTGGGGATGCAAGTTTAGAATTAATCGGGGAATATCATTATTTAGTATTGTTCTATGGCAAATCCGGAAGTTTTTTAGAGCTCAATCGCACATCGCCAAACAAGCAAAGACAAATTACTATCATTACCATATGACTACAGATTGAATTATTCGAAAAGACTATAAAACCAATACTACTGTATGGAAGCAAAATATGGGGCTACAGAAATTTTGAATGTCTCGAAAGGGTGCAACTCAAATTTTATAAATACACATATCTGCAACTAAAAAAAGTCAACACCATCATATATGATTTACGGAGAAACTGGAATACCCCCTCTCTGTAAATATAAAAAATAGAGTCTTTACGTATTGGACTAAACTAATTCAAAATATATATCAGAAAATAAAAATATAAAGCTATCTTCAAAAAATGTACCTTATCATACAAGAACTGCATTAAAACCAAAATATTAAATCCCAGTGGATAATTAATGTAACAAGGCAGTCCAAAGGACAGCTATATCCCCCACCGCCGCCACCTAAATTAAGACATTGACCTTAAGGTGATACAATGGGTTTTAAAACTGCATTTCATGCATTAGGATAAGACAACACAAGACAAGATAGTATTTAATTAGTCAAATTAAATAATATTGTAATTGTTAACTACCAATAATGATTTCACTGTGGTAGCACAATCCAGGTCAAGAAATGGTCTGTGTAAGGTAGTGGAAACACTCCGGACTGGGTGTCAAAGTTAGAGTACACATGGTCTATCATTCCTCCCTGGATGTGAGTGGACTGATGAATAAGCTGCTTTAAACCATGACTGCGAAGAAAACGGTCATCACCAGTGTTAAAATCACCACCAATGACTTGTTTACTATTAGAATCAAAGTTTCTAACTTCTTGCATGAGCTTGTCTAAGAAGGTGGTTGTTCCTAAAGTTGGCTGCTTGTAAGCCAAAAGTAAATTCAGACGACCATGATGTTTCAAAAATAATGTTCTAGCCATTACTTGTATCTGGTTTCCTGTGGTTTGTGTGGTTGAAAGCACACCATGCTTAACGTAAATCGCCAGTCCATGATCTGTTGCTTTTCCAAAAAGGTGAAAGCCGTCTATTGCATATGGCGTTATGTTCTTGACATGAGATTCACTTATACAAAGAATGGAGATCTTGTTCATGAACTTTTCAGATTTCAAGTCCTTGTGGTGACACCTCAAACTGCGTATGTTTAAGAAGGCAATAATAAAGTCAGTATCTGCAAACACAGAGAGAGGATGATTCCAAGTGAATAAACTGCTTGCTCTCATTCTCTCCATTTCAGCAACAGCAGCTTTATTTACCACTATACAGTCTTGCGAGAAGTTTTTTAGCAGTAATCCCTTTCTTGAAGTTACTCTGCTCAGGATGGTGTATGCCTGTCCAGGAGATAAAGTCCTCATTTTGGAGCTTTTAGCTAAATCAGCAATACAGTACTCATATGTGCTGCCTTGAGATTTGTGACTTGTGATAGCAAATGCTAGTACAAGAGGAAACATCTTTCGTTCTACCGGGACCGGACATTCTTTTGCAAGGAAAAAGGAAGATGTGATTGCTTCAATTGGTACGCAGTGTTTTAAATTTGGCGGACTACGCACTTTAGCAGCTTGACCAATACACTCTAGTGGAAATTTTAAACACTGTCCCAGACAGACAATTTTCTTGTTGAACATGTATTTTTTCAACAGTTCCAATAGTCCCATTCACAAGGTGATCAGCTATATCCACATTTTTGGTTATCATAACAGCACAATTTTTTGCAACTGTGATTTTTTTGGGTAGGTTTCCTGTTTGATAGAGACTGCTGTTCTGTATGGTAACAGGTACTGTGTTAGTGCACTTGTCCCTCTTGCTGTCTGTGGCAGTCAATGTAACTGTGTCTTTGAACTGTGTGAGGACTTCTTCATTGTACAGATCTGCTTGTTCATTAGTCAAAACAATACGAGTTGCTGTCTGTGGAAATGCTTCAAGAGGTGTCTGCTCTAACTGTTTAAGTGTGCCTATGTCTTGTTCTGTGTGACAACCAACTCTTACTCTTGAAAGGATTTTCGCAAATTCTGGATCTCCTTGTTGTCTGACTATATCGGTTAATTCATATAGCTGGAAATACTGGTTCCATAAGGATCCTGCTAGTGCTTCATAACCTCCTTTGGGTCGCTTGAAAACTGGAGAGTCTCCAACAGGATTCAGCTGTAGTAGGTCTCCAACTGCAAGTATTGACTTGTGAGCAAAGGGATGTGAATAGTCTTGAAATATGTCTTGAAGGCACAAACTGAGATTATTGAGTGATTGTGCTCCAAACATAGATATTTCATCAGCTATAATCACTTGCAAATTAGTATAAGAAGCTCTTAATGAGTTAAGTTTTTCTGGACTTGGTTTTCTGTACTGATTTTTTGAAGAGGAATCTCTTACAGGTAAAGCAAATGCTGAATGGAGGGTTGTTCCACTTATGTTTGCAGCAGCCTTACCTGTTGAAGCAGTGAGAAGAACAGTTGGTAGATCAGGATTTAGTCCTGGTGTTTGCAAAGCTCTAATGAGACCTTGATAAATAGTGTTTATCAGGTGTGTTTTTCCCACTCCTCCACCACCACTGAGGAAGATATAAAATGGAGAAGGAGGATGCTGTAATAATCTGGTTTCTACTGCCCATTGGTACATGAAGTCAAATAAGATTATCTGCTTTTCATTCAGGGATGTAACCATATGATAGTAATAAGCATCATCATGCTTGACAGTGGAGGTCAGAGAAAATGTGCGACCTGATGACTTTGAAGCTGTTACTCTTTCTGATGTTATATTCTCAGGGTTTAAAAAAGCATGTCTTGGCTCAGTAACAGTGGTGGCATTTTCTAGCTTTTCCTGTTCTGTCTGTGCTGCTACCTGTTCCCAAGCCTCTGGCAATAACTCTTCTGGATCAAAATTATCAATTACTCTGTCAACTTCTTCATGGAATGGTTCATATTTTTGTATGGTACTGATAAGTTCAGACTGGATGATTTTGAAGCTTTCAGAGTATGAGTCAACTTTCAACTCATCCTCACTTCTCCAGGGCTTGTAAAGCAGTAGCAAGCGATGATGATACTGTTCGGGATCATTTACCTTTGAGATGTAATGGTATCTTATGATTTGAGGAGTCTGGCGCTTTTTCATTCGACCCATGTTGTTTTGTAGTTTTATAACTGCAACAGTTGGATCAGCATCACATTCTGTAAGGTCTTCAGCATTTTCATTTTTTGTGTATGATGCTGTAACATAGTTTGCTGCAAATTCAGCGAGACAAAGATGTTCAAGGCTTGTCGGTCGTGCTGCATATTTCTCATGTATCCCTGGCACGTAAATGTCTTTGTCATCATCTTCAAGAGATTCTAATGCAGATCTGGATTTGAGTATTCTGGTGCGATTTTCTCTGTAGTCTGTTGATATGAACAGAACAGGTATATTGGACCTCTTTAGAGGAATAGACAGAACACGCATAATAGCCTCATGGTGTGACACTTCACGGCCTTTGCGTAGTTGATTTGCAATACTATACATCTTGTCTCTAATGTTTTTATCAGCACTCTCTTTGCTTGCTTTGCGCATCAGTTCTGACATTGTTTTCTCTGGCTTGCATATATATGATGTGATATAAGCTATGCATGCCCAAATGGATGTGATCATTTGAATGTCCATGTTTGAACGGAGGCATTTCAAAATAACTGGATTGTAGTTGTTTACGTATACATCTTGTGGACTACGCTTCATCACTAGTCTTGTCCTTCTTTGTGAGATTGTGAGACTTGCTTCATAGTCCTCTCTTGACACATTTATGGCTGACAGAATATCATCAATAGTGCATGGATTTGACTTGTCAAGGGATGATGTCAAATACTGGTACATTTTACCAAGTATATTTAGAGCCTCATTTTTCATAGTAGTATTGTTGTTCCCATCTTGTGAAGTTGTGTCTGGAACCCGTGCAATGACTGTGGTATCAGTAGGAGGCTTTGGATATGAAAACCTGCAAGCTGTGCCCTTGCGTCTTGTACATGTTCGAGTATGGTGGTGGGTTTGTCTTGTCTGAACAAGATCAAACAAATCTGAATCTGAATCTTTGTTCGGCAGGCAACAAGATATGTGTTTATTAGCAAATTCAGTAAATGCCTGATCAGAGTCTTTGTCTAGGACTGGTGCTCCTAAAACATGAACAGCTGAATGGAAGTGGGCAGTTCCTCGTCCCTGCATTTCCTTTCTCAAATCATAGTTTAATATTTGGCCAATTGGATGTGTTCCACTGAGTAATACTTTTCCCCATAACAGTTCAAAAACGAAGTCAATGTGACGGGCCACTGTCACTGGGTTTCTCTGTAGCCAATTTCTTTTAGTTTCCCAGTTCATGTTTGCTATGTCGTCTGCAGCTAGTGTCTCACCATATTGTTTTGCAACAACCTGAATTACTTCTGGCCAGTGGAATTCTGCAGCAGAACCAGTAATGAAGAATGTATAGGGCCCTAACTGTCTTAGTTTTGCCAGCATATCTAGATGCATGTTTTTGAAATACTGGGGAGACCCACGTAGCGACTTAAATGCAGCAAAAATCTGATTTTCTGTAAGAAGTTTGGACATTTTTTGTGGGTCTCTCAATTGCTTCACTGACATATCTTCCTGGAAGCATTTTCTTGTAGATATTGAAATAGTCTGCTTGATAGTTTCCCTTTCTAGCCAGTCTAATGCTGCAAATGTGTATTCTGGGCTTTCAGCAAATCTAGTATCACATGACAGTAACCTGCAGTTCACATACTGTTTTGCTGTGAGTCTTATTGGACGAGGTTCCTTCTTAGTGAAAGTATTCACTCCAAATGGAAATAATGTTGGGAAAGCCATAGCTTCCCAAAACGGTTCTTTGCTTATTGAAACTGGTATCTGACCCTCAGCTGGGGCTAAGTTGAGCACATCATTGGCTTCGATTTCTACTCCATTTACTGGCTGAATACATGTATCAGAGTTTACACTACGCTGAAATTGTAAACCTGTTAGAATTTCAGCAGGGGTTTCCTCCTCAATTTCATCTTCACTATCAATAACAGCATCTGAATGTTTATGTGTATCTGACAGGCAATTTTCTGGGATACCTTGTGAAGTTTCTTGCTGTGATGTCACAGAGTGTGAATTATCCTGTAACATACTCTCAACTAATGGAAGGCTTGACTGAGTGTCATGGGTGGTCTCAAAACCTGATTTAGTCTTTTCATTGACTTCATCTTCAAGAATTACTGCACTCCACAAATCGGGATTGTTTTCTTCACTGACTGACTGCCAGTCAGTCCGAAAAGTTATGTCTTTGTAAAAAAACATTGTGCTTTTTTAAATAGTGCAAAGCACAGTTTACATAGTTTGGTCTAATATACTGTTTCTGAACAGAGTGTTTATCCGTGAGTCTTCGTTTAAGTGCAAGTGCTATGATCTGACTTTCTGAAGATGGACGTGGCAGAGATGTGGTTATCTTATTAAGATTTGCTGGAACTAGAACAACTTGCCCTTTGAGTCCATGTTGGGCTCCTCTTGGGAGAGATACAATTTTCATGAAAGGGATTATTTTTGTTATCAACTGCACTTCTAATGAACAAAGCCTTCTGAGAACATCAGGAACTTTCTCTGGTAATAGATGATTTATATGAGCTTGTGCTGGTATTTTTCCTGACAAAAGCTTTTTGTGACATGTACAACAAATGTACTCCCTCCCATGTGACAGCTTCTCAGACAAACATTCTGTTAAAGTACTGTTGGCTACTTTTTTGTAGTTATTTTTATTGACAAGAACAACAGTCCTTCTGTACAATAGTCTGAAACAACAAGTGCATGTATATGTTGGTCCTTCCTTAATGAAATTGTGGAAATCTGAAATTAAAGTTGCATTGTCTTTCATTTTTCCACTTTCACTCATTCTGGCGCGTTTGTCTTGATGTTGAAGTCTGTCTTTGTTTTGCACTTCACGTTTCTCACCTTCACTCATCTGACCACGTTTGTCTTGATGTTGAAGTCTGTTTTTGTTTTGCACTTCATGTTTCTTACTTTCACTCATCTGACCACGTTTGTCTTGATGTTGAAGTCTGTTTTTGTTTTGCACTTGACATTTCTTACTTTCACTCATCTGACCACGTTTGTCTTGATGTTGAAGTCTGTCTTTGTTTTGCACTTCACGTTTCTTACTTTCACTCATCTGACCACGTTTGTCTTGATGTTGAAGTCTGTTTTTGTTTTGCACTTCACGTTTCTTACTTTCACTCATCTGACCACGTTTGTCTTGATGTTGAAGTCTGTTTTTGTTTTGCACTTGACATTTCTTACTTTCACTCACCTGACCACGTTTGTCTTGATGTTGAAGTCTGTCTTTGTTTTGCACTTCACGTTTCTTACTTTCACTCATCTGACCACGTTTGTCTTGATGTTGAAGTCTGTTTTTGTTTTGCACTTGACATTTCTTACTTTCACTCATCTGACCACGTTTGTCTTGATGTTGAAGTCTGTCTTTGTTTTGCACTTCACGTTTCTTACTTTCACTCATCTGACCACGTTTGTCTTGATGTTGAAGTCCGTCTTTGTTTTGCACTTGACATTTCTCACCTTCACTCATTCGAGCACGTTTACTTTGATGCTGAAGTTGATCTTTTATTAATTCGTTATGTTTCTCACTTTCGCTCCTTTTTGATCTTTTGAGTTGTTTTCTTATATTGTCTTTGAATTTTGCAATGTTTCTCTGCTCTTCAGATTGCCTATAACGGAATTTCTTAACTCTAGAAGCAGAGCTGTCATTATTTATAGGTTGTCTTTTTTGTGAAATCTCATTAGTTATTTGACTGTTTATAATGTTTTTCCTGTGTTGCTTTTGATACTCTTTCTGTTTATCAAAATAGCTGACTAACAGAGGTTTCCATATCGTTTGTTGATGATAGGATGTTGAGATACTGACATTGCAAACAGGAAATTGTTGCATTGACCCACTAGACAGACACTTCTGAATGTGTTGACGAGTTTTGAGATATCATAATTCAAAGTTTGTGGATTGCTTCCAAAAAGCACAGATGTAGCAAAGGCTAGTGCCATACCACCACATATTGGCAGGTGGTTTTGTTGCTGGATGGGCACATACTGCATTCCATCTGCGATGTCACTTCCGAACAAAATTTCAATTTGATGGCGGATTTCAGAATAATGATTTTCTGTTCTCATAGAGTCGTACACTGTTACTTTTTTAGTAGATTTGCGATACACTGTTGTCACCCAATGTCCAGTTAATGGATGTATCAATAAACAGTCTTTATTCTTAGGGATTTTCCTCAAGTATGCTTCTCGGTCTCCTGAATAAAGTCTGATTTCAGCTGGTGTCAGGAAGCCTACATGGATATTTTCAGGTGTGGAGTAAGCCCTCATGAGGTTTAACATAGCCTCTATCACATCATCTGTGATTTCAGTGTTCTCGTCTCCAACCATGCTAACTATCTTCCATGTGGTATCAGCCTGGAAATACAGATCAATAGTAGACATGAGTGAGCATTGAGGAAATACAAAATGTACTTAGCTGCTGAAATACTTCTGGACAAGTTTAATATTACAAATCCGCTTAAACATAAAAAAAATACTAGACAAGACTAATTAAACATAACATGTGTGACAATTTATGTCCCAAAGAAACATGACAAGAATAAATGGTGTACCTATTACTTACAAGGTTATGGTTTGTTTGCTGACCACTATTCTGACTCTGAGATGGCACTGGATTCTTAGTTGATGAGTGTGTTTGACCTGGCTGCGCAGTTGTAGACAGTATACAAGATGGCTTCTGTTGGACACATGTCGTGCTCCATGACACTTGACCTGCAGATGAAGCATGGGATGGTGCTTGACCAACTCTCGTAGGCAAGTCATGCTGAAAAAAAAGGATACTTTCATCTACCTATGTTTGCCCAATTTTTTATAACTGCAGAAATGGTACTATTATGTCTTATTAGAAAAAATTGCATCAATGGTCATTAGTTTTACTTCTATATTCATCCAAACTGGAATTTAAGATTATATACTGCTGAATTGAATAAAGATGCGAGTAAGATTAAAGTCCGAGTTCCGAGGTTTGGCAGCAATCAAGTTAGATGCTGTGATTACAACAGCATTATACAACTGTTGGAAAAATAACAAACCAGCATGCCAAGCAAATGATTGCAACTAATCATTGCAAATCTGATTGCAGGAAATAAAATAATTACCTGTTTTTGATTAAGTCTACTCTGTCGCTTCCTAAGCTTTTCTCGTTCCTTCTTACTGCGATTCATCTTATTGCTTGACTATCAGAGGACAGCTACCTGAATTTTTTTATTCAAATTTAAAACACAAAGTACATCAATAACTTGTGTACAGTGGCATAAAAGGGACATTGAAGATATTTTCTACATCTGCGTGCAAACGCGATACTGGAACTACTGCATGCGCACATGATAGTTACTATGTGCAAACCTGATAGCTACTGTATGTGCATGTGATAGCCACTTCGCATGAATGTGATATAAAATTATCTTCCGTGTCCTCTTTATGCCACCGTACATATGAGAATAAATCATAAATGATTGTCATGGTTTAGCAGAAATTAGAATACAAAATTAGCAAAGTGACACCAACATTACTAACTTTATGTATATTATCTTTTAAAGGGAGACACTGAAGTAGATAATTAAAGACAAAAGATGTTCTTTTATGCGAATATCAGTAGTTTGCTTAAACAATGACGCAAAATTCTTCTTGCACATAATATATAAGCACAATCATTTATTAATCCATTCCCTGATAGGCTATATTTACTATTTAGACTCAACCTCTTTGAAGGAATCTACTGAAAAGGAGTGTTTACTAGAGAAAAGGAAAACTTCATAATTTTGTAGTTTTGAAACCATTGTGATAAATAGAGTATATTCTCCTTTCGAGCAAATGCTCTTTTTATCACAATGGTTTCAAACAGCGACTCTTACATATGCGTCAAAATTTTCACTACAGGACAGCTATGTCTTTTGACGCGTATGTAAAAGTCACTGTTTGAACCACTGTGATAAACAGAGCTCTGTTTACCACAACGGTTTAAAATCTACAAAATTCTGAAAAATTCCTTTTTTCTAGTAAATGCTCCTTTTCAGTAGATTCGTTCATGGAGGTGGAGTCTAAAAATAGTATATCAGGGAATGGGTTAAGGGAAAGACAATGCTTTCATAGAAAACCAAGATCATTCCAACAAGAGTTTGTTGTAATTCGAATGAATTAAAAATTACAAAACCATTGTATTAAACACTGTTCTACTTGACATTTACCACAAATATATGAAACAAAGGAAAGAAATGTATTAAAACTATAATACTGGCATACTGTACAACAATAACATGCATGATATCTATCATGCATGTAATAAATCAAACAGAATGGATTAATCCTAAATTAATATTATTTAACTGTTCCACTTTACAGTTGTCTGATAAAATTTGAAAACTAAAAGCAAAATTTTAATATATTCAAACTGTAACACTGGCATTCTTCCAATAGCTTGAATGTTAGATAATTATGAAAATTAAAGCATCTGCATTAAGAAAGTGAACACAGATAGAAAGTCAGTTTCCATCTCCATCAGATTCAAACAGCCTTCTCTTGACTTTTTTCTGCTCGGGTTCCTCCATGTCTTCATCAAAAAGAGAAGAGAAAGATTCAAATTCCTTCTGCATCTTTGCTTGGGAATTAAGAAGAAACTGCTCCCGTTTCTTCAAGGACAGATTTTTTTGTTCGAGATCTGCACTTCTGAGATTCAGAGTCTTTATCTGAAACTCCATTTGCTGTTGCCTCATATGATTTTTGTACAACACTTTTTCCAGAATGGCTATACCTTCCTTTGCTTGGTTCTTGGAAAGGTGGTAGATAGCCGCCTTCAGCTGATTGTTATTCTCATCAAAGTGTTGGTGAAGTGATTGACTAAGTCTCTTCAATGCTTCCTGGGGTCCAGCCTGGTTTGATGGCGTCATCTGCTGGCTGGAACTTGGTATGGGTGCAGGCGGACATGACAGCGATTTTGGCTTGGTAGTGACCCGAGTCGGCGTACTTGTTGAGCCTGGCTTTGCTATCACTATGATACTAGCCTGCTTACTGGCACTTGGAGTGGCCTGTTTAATGTTAGTTAGAGTGGTCTGAGTATTCACAGACATTTCCTGTTCAATAGCCTCCTTCTGGCTGCCTGACTCATTATTACACATAGACATAACTGTCCTGTAGTGAAAGTTGTTTTTTTGTATTTATAATGTCCCTTTATTTATTCATATATTATGAGCAGGTTATCTGCAAGTAAAAATTGATCTATTTTAAAGAAAATAACAAAATTGATTAGAAATGATTAACGAAATTGTAAATCCATTCTGATTTTTATTCATCGAAAGGAGGACCACTGAGACTGCAATAACAAAAAAATCTGTAAGCACCGCTGGACCACTTCTGCAAACATTGAAAAAATAGCCCATCTATAGCAGTTCATACACTAGGGAGAAAAATGTATTTGGAATAAATACATAGACAGTGATACAACAAAGACTATTAGAGAGATTAAGGTTTCCACTTGCTAAAACTCTAGATTTGGAATGTCTAACAATGGAACCAATTATAATGACATTGAAATAAAATCGTATACTCTCTAATACTTGATTAGACACATGCAAAGGTCAGGCAGGAAACAAGCATATATACAAACATGCAGATATAAAGAATGATTTTAACATGCTGAACAAATTTATTACACCTATCAGTAGATGACGGCCACTACAGCACCTAAATGGTATAAATAATGTGAGAAAGTCAGGCAGGAAACAAGCATATATACAAACATGCAGATATAAAGAATGATTTTAACATGCTGAACAATTTTATTACACCTATCAGTAGATGACGGCCACTACAGCACCTAAATGGTATAAATAATGTGAGGTAGGCATGATTCTTCCGACATTTCATCTTGCCAGTCTATAAAGTTCAAAGCAGTGTATTTAGTATAAACAGTCATGAAAGGCTTTAGTCATCATGAATCCAATGTCTCTTAAAATGGATCAATACATGTTTGTATTTTTCAAAATGGTACTATAATCGACAACCAAAGAAAGAAATATTAATATTCAGGAAGCAAGCAATATTAAATTTTAGTAGATGTAGTCATGGGTTAGGATTATGAACGAGATATAGTCATGGGTTAGGATTGGGATTATGAATGACACATACAATGAAGTGATAATGATATTCTATGAGTTTATTATTTATGATCGAGTTTATGAATGGATGGATGCATGACGTCCGGCACCACGACGAGGACGTAGCCTAGTCCAAGCTAATTTTGCATGATTGCAATTGAAGTGAAGTTCATCATTATTCTTAGAACATGATGCTTGTAAGTCATCTTTAAAGTACAAAATGTCAAAACACAACATTTAGAATGAGTTTTCAATTTAATAAAGCAAAAGAACTATTATAACAACTGACTACAAAATTAACTTGAACGGTGCCATCTCAATAGAAGCTTTTGGTTACCATACAAAATCAAAAATTCAAAATAACATATACTTACTTTTAAAACAGAGCTGCGGTCAAAAAGGAGATATGTTGCCTCTAATGGAAATTGCGCTGCTTTCGCCGACATTTCAACGTGGTTGCGATATTTCAACGTGGTTGACATTCAACGTTCCAGTTGTTAAGAAAATAGGACGCGGAAACAAATATAATGGAAACTGAAGGTAAGAACACGACTTTCAAATGTGACCTTGACCTTGAGCCGACATGACTGCCACATGTGTTCTGCACATCATCTCAATTCAGTTAATATTTGACTCAAGTTTTATGAAAATCCTTCAAATGGTTTAGAAGATATGGAGCGGACACGAAATGTAATGGAAATTGAAGATTAAATCACTTGGCCTTCAAATGTGACCTTGACCTTGAGCCGACATGACTGCCACATATGTTCTGCACATTGTCTCAACGTGGTTAACATTTGAGGCAAGTTTCTTGAAAATCCTTCAAGGGGTATAGGAGATAACGAAACTATAATGGAAATTGAAGGTAAGAACACTTGATCTTCAAATGTGACCTTGACCTTGAGCCGACATATCTGCCACATATGTTCTGCACATCGTCTCAACTTGATTAATATTTGACTCAAGTTTTATGAAAATCCTTCAAAGGGTTTAGAAGATATGGAGCGGACACGAAACTGTAATGGCAACTGAAGGCTTAAACACTTGACCTTCAAATGTGACCTTGAACTTGAGCCAACATGACTGGCACATGTGTTCTGCACATCGTCTTAATTTGGTTAACATTTGACTCAAGTTTTATGAACATCCTTCAAATGGTTTAGAAGATATGGAGCGGACACAAAAATGCAATGGAAATTAAAGGTTAAAACCCTTGACCTTCAAATGTGACCTTGACCTTGAGCCGACATATCTGCCACATATGTTCTGCACATCGTCTCAACTTGGTTAACATTTGAGGCAAGTTTCGTGAAAATCCTTCAAGGGGTATAGGAGATATGGAGCGGACACGAAATTGTTACGGACAGACAGACAGACGGACAGACGGACGGACAGACGAAGGCCATTCCTATAACCCCCCTCCGCTATGCGGTGGGGGATAAAAAGATACCTACATGAGACTGGATTTTCAGGAATATGGTGTATCAAAAGTTTTATAACGCCAAATGGGTTATTAATACAACATTTCATAAGCTTGAAGATATTTTGATAAAATCCAGTATTCGGATTTAAATAGAACATCTGATACAATTATTTACAAATACCTAAAAACAAATTTCGGTCAGAGCAATTATACATAACCAAAATACGGGCACTGCTTGGGACCGACTACGGGTGGCTGGCTGGAAACGGGAATCATCTCTGATGCCAATAAGGCTGTAATTACTGAACTAATCTGGTTTTCTTAAATTTCAGCAGGGCTGATGACAACTGATTCAGAAACACAATTGCCAATGAAGGACAGGTGCACACCTTCCGAAGAGTAAAACACTGGCGCCATTTCGTGCAGATCAGTGTGTAATGTAACACACCCACTTACTTGCATAATTGTATGGGCAGCATAATGGCGCCAGTTTGCCGACAGCAAAACCCGACCAAAATTAGGTGCACAATTTAAGTACATATTCAACTATACTCAATCGCAAAAGAAACTATGCATATGACTTTAGTTTTTTTAGAAAGCCATAAGTGAAAGTATATTACATGTAGATCGGTATCAACTTTTGGCTAATTCAATTAACTACAAGATGCTATAGTTTTGTTTTGAAATAGCGGTTTTTATAGACGCGTGTTAATCGTTATTTTAAAGCCTGGTAGGGGTCAAAATAATAATAATAAAAAATACACAAATGGTGATATCGGTGTTATTGTGAATTAAAATAATGGTTAAGACTCTCCAGATGGTATAGTTGTGGTAGTTTCATTAATATTGGGTATGACCTCCATTTCGACGTATTACCTGTACAATACGACGTCTCGTGGAATTGACGTAACTGGGTTCCGACCGACGGATAATGGTCAGAACGTTCACAAGCAGTTTTAAAAAAATCATGTTTATGTTTGACAGAAGAGGTCAGCTTTTATCATCGTTGTGACTGGCATCATGAGTGAATGATAACATCAAACTATAAAACTTTTAGGATGTGTACTTCAGTCATTTAGACACAAAATACGCACAGCTGCCATTATGTTGTGTGGGCAGTTTTAAACAAATAATCAAGTGTTTATTCATTTATTATTATGTCCCGCGTTTTTTATGTATTCCACGCTTGCGTAGTTAGCGCTACGTCAATGAAGTCGTAGCTTACATGGCTCTAAACAGAATCGTCCACTTAGGATGACATTAAATGTATACTACCCAGTAGGCCAGTACCCAACACAGAGTAGTCAAGTTTTCTAAAACGATTTTTTTCTACACATGATCTCAGCTTTCATAGGCTACATAGGATATGTTATGTGGCCAGTGTTGGTATGGTACATGTTACAACCACTTTCGCAATAACTACAAAAAATTATTGCAAAATTGGTTGGGGTGTAAAAAGTGTCCAAATTTGTATTGCAATTAGTTGACAACCAGTTTAGCAATAACAACTAGAATTACAATAAAATTTTCTAGATAAAAGAAATCAGTTACTTCTGCATTTGGGGTAGTTGCCAGTACACATGTAGTTGCAAACATCTCCAGAAGACCCAGATGACACCAGCGCCAAAAGGGCTTATAAGTAATTTACGAAACCAACCATGTATCGATGTTTTCTATGTTTGAACATTGGCTAGATTGATAGACTAGTATGTTTGTTTCGAAGGTAGTTGAAAATGTCTTTCCACACAGCTAATTCTGATTATATGGAAGCCAAAATAGGCTTATCAGCAATATACAAAATTATCCAAACAACACCTTTTTCGAACTTATACATTTGCAATTTGACAGGAATGATAACAATGAAGACAGTACATAGAATGTGTCGATGTCTGTGCAGCAATCAGAGACATTGTTGAGAAATGAAACAATTTTATTGCGAAACTGGTTAGGATGTTTAACAGTTGAAGGTGTCTCTTTAATTACTTTATGATTAAACGTCTTATTAGGCTTGTCAGAATGTTGTTTTGATCGTCAATTGTGAACAGTTTAACTATTGACATACATGTTCATGGTGTGAAAGACAAAAAAAGTAAATTTTACCATAGTCTGTTAGATCAGACACCTTTCCGAGAATTGCAATATTTTATTGCGAAACTGGTTGGGATGTAAAATGTGCCAAAATGTGTATTGCAATTACTTGCCAACCAGTTTTGCAATAAAAACCAGAGTTGCAATAAAAACTATACTTGGTAGAGATGACTTATTCGTGCAATGGAGGCAGTTGTTAGCAGATGCGAATAACTTGACAGGCCACGTCCGAATGCCAACAAATCCATGAGTGTTTGTCGTGTGCTACCCCACTACCCGGTCATCCCCCTCCATCCTTCCCGTCTGCAACCACACAGAAAAATATTGAATATTGGCCAAAATAATCTAAAAAATGTCAAAACATAGTCAAAATACCATAAAATTACATTTAAAAGTGAACTAAAAAAATCTGGGTTTTTTGTTCACATCAATGTAATAGATAATAATTAGAAGAAGATTTTTTTAAGTTCACTTTTAAAATGTTATTTTATGGTATTTTGACAATGTTTTGACATTTTTAGATTATTTTGGCCAATATTCAATATTTTTCTGTGTGGTTGCAGACGGGAAGGGGGAGGGGGTGGCCGGGTAGTGGGGTAGCACACGACAGACACCTATGAACAAAGCCTAAATGAGCTTATCAACAAAATACGAAACCCACCATATATCATTTGTTACTATGATTGATGATTGACAGACTAGTCGCTATCACTTTTGCAATAAATTTATTGCGAAACTGGTTGGGATGTAGAAAGTGTCCAAATTTGTATTGCAATTACTTGACAACCAGTTTTGCAATAAACATCCAGAATTGCAATAAAATGTTCTAGATGAAAGAAATGAGTTACTGTTGTATTTAGGGCAGTTGCCAGTAGTTGCAAACATTTTCAGAAGACATACCCGTATGACAACAAAGTCCAAATCGAGGGCTTGGTGCAAAACTATTCTAACTCCTTCACGTTGAGAAGGAGTTAGAATAGTTTTGCACCAAGCCCTCGAAATGGGCTTATCAATAAGTTACGAAACCATCCATACATCAATGTTTTCTATGTTTGAACATTGGCTAGATTATAGACTAAGCGCTTATAAATGTGTATGTTTGTTTGTTTCGAAGGTCGTTGCAAACATCATTTTGCCCCTAATTCGGATGATACGGTACCTAAATAGGCTTATCAGCAAAATACGAAATAGTCCAAACAGCACCCTTTTACGAACTTGTTTGAATTTTGACAGGAATGATAACAGTGAAGACAGTACATAGAATGTGTACGTTTTTGATATTTATTGTTTAACCCTAGTCTAGCCTGTCGAATATGCATGCAATACTCTACCAATAAAATATTAATTATATGTATTCTTATACTGGCACATGGCACAAAGATGTTTTCATTGTCATAGTAAACAATGAAGAACTAGGCCTACATACTATTTCAAAAGCAACCAGAAAAACCCCAGACCGGACAGTTCCTACAGAAAATGTATGATCTGGATCTACTCTTTTCTGACGTAAAAAAGGATAAACTTAAGGACAGGGGTACATGAGGAGTATGTGTGTGTGTGTGTGTGTGTGGTGTGGGGGGCAGTGATAAACTAGTAAGTAAGAATGATTATGAGAGGTGTAGAGACTATAATATCTTGAAAATTAAATTTGCATTTTTAATATAAACAGTAACTTTAAATGACCCAATCAATCATCATCTATGCAGAAGCAGAAGTATTCCTCAAATAGTTCTGCCAATAATTGTCACTTTGTGGCATATTCATAATTCAGTCACCTTCATTGAAACAGATTAGGCCATTTCTGGAATTCCTTAAGGTTTCATACATCTTTGGATCTTTCATTTAATTCTGATTATTGATCAGGGTCTGCTCTGTTTACTATTGGAATTTGAAAGATCTGATTCTTTACGTTCTAAAATGGCTACAATGTTCCACCTTAATAATTCATTATAACTATTTTGTCCATGAATATTCAGTAGGTATTGAAAGTTGAAATAAACATAGATGACTGCTTAAAGCAAGGTGAAAGTAAAACACAACGTTCATATGGGAGCGTTCTGTTTTACTTTCACCTTGCTTGAATCAGCCACCTGCTCTAAATACCAACTAATTAACACAATTTAGCGGTCGTTATAGAGAGGTTTTACTGTATAAAGATCTAAAATATTACTAAAAATGTTTTGGAAATTGGGGGGGGGGGGGGGGGGTTACGCCGACTCCGCCCCTCTAAATCCGCGCCTGAGATGTTTGCAACCCTTCAATGCACTAGTAAATCATTTCTGCCATCTAGAAAAATATTACATTTTTTTATTGCGAAATAGGCTGGAAAGTATTGTAACTGAAATACAAATGTGTTTTCATCCGGGTATGTCCTATCAAGATGTTTGCAACTACTGGCAACTGCCCGGAATGCAACAATAACTCATTTCTTTCATCTGAAATGTTTTATTGCAATTCTGGTTTTTATTGCAAAGCTGGTTGTCAAGTAATTGTAATACAAATTTGAACACTTTTACATCCCAACCAGGAACCATAAATTTATTGCGAAACTGGTTATCATTGCAAAAGTGGTTGTAACAAAACCCATTCTCTCCTAGACTATTTATAGACCCCTCTTTAAATAAATCTACCGAAAAGAAGCATTTACTAGAGAAAAGGATTTTTTTTAAACCAGTGTGATAAATAGAGCAGTTGCTTCTATGAAGCAAACGTTTATTTGTCAAAAATGGTTTCAACAAGAGTGTTCGAAGGAGCACGTGTCAATGCAACAACCAATTATTATAAACAAGAGGGCCATCATCGCTCACTTGGTTACTATAGACATATGCATACACTGTATTTCTATGTAAAAATAAGTAAGCTTCAGATTGGGGCCAATATGAAACCAAGGGCCATAATTTCAGGCCTTGAGTTTCAAATTTGAACAAATTCTAAATAAATTCTAAATATGAGACGATGTTTCATATAAGTTTCAAAGTTCCGGGCCTTACAATTTCACAGGAGATTTTAAAGATTTTCCTATGAAAAACTGATAAGCCAGGGGCGGTGCCATTTTGGTCCAGGGGTCATAATTTGAACAATCTTGGTAGAAAACCATCAGATGATAATACATACTAAATTTCAAAGGTCTAGGCCTTACAGTTTAGGAGAAGGTTTTCAAAGAGTTTCCTATGAAAACCTGATAAGCCTCGGGCCGGGGCCATTTTTGGTCCGGGGTCATAGTTTGAACAATCTCTGTAGAGGACCATTAGATGATGCTACAATACCAAATATCAAAGGTCTAGGCCTTACGGTTTCAGAGAAGAAACTTTTTATGAAAAACTGATAAGCCCTGGGCGGGGCCATTTTTGGTCAAGGGTCATAATTTGAAAATCTTTGTAGAGGACCAATAGATGATGCTACATACCAAATATCAAATGTCTAGGCCTTACGGTTTCAGAGAAGAAGATTTTTAAAGATTTTCCTATGAAAAACTGATAAGCCCCGGGGCGGGCCATATTTGATCCAGGGGTCATAATTTGAACAATCTTTGTAGAGGACCATTAGATAATGCTACATACCAAATATCGATGGTCTAGGCCTTACGGTTTCAGGGAAGAAGATTTTTAAAGATTTTCCTATGAAAAACTGATAAGCCCCGGTTTTTTTTTAAAGATGTTCCTAAGAAAAACTGATAAGCCCCAGGGCGGGGCCATTGTTGGTCGGGGGACATAATTTGAACAATATTTGTAGAGGACCAATAGATGATGCTACATACCAAATATCAAATGTCTAGGCCTTACGGTTTCAGAGAAGACCATTTTTTAAAGATTTTCCTATGAAAAACTGATAAGCCCTGGGGCGGGGCCATTTTTGGTCCGGGGTCATAATTTGAACAATCTTTGTAGAGGATCATTAGATGATGCTACATACTAAATACCAAAGGTCTAGGCCTTACGGTTTCAGAGAAGATGATTTTTAAAGATTTTCCTATGAAAAACTGATAAGCCCCGGGGCGGGGCAATTTTTGGCCCGGGGGTCATAATTTGAACAATCTTTGTAGAGGACCATTAGATGATGCTACATACTAAATACCAAAGGTCTAGGCCTTACGGTTTCAGAGGAGAAGATTTTTAAAGATTTTCCTAAGAAAAACTGATAAGCCCCAGGGCGGGGCCATTTTTGGTCCGGTGGACATAATTTGAACAATCTTTGTAGAGGACCATTAGATGATTCCACATACCAAATATCAAAGCTCTAGGCTTTGTGATTTCAGAGAAGAACACACATCGCCGGACACTGCCCCCTCACCTGGCACTTTGTACTTTGTGCCAGGTGAGCTAAAAATGAAACAGTTCAAAATCTACATGTTGCAACAACTAAAATACAGCATTTAGACAGGAAATAAACAACTCAAGACTCTGAAATATGCCCCATGTACTCACGTAAATCCAGATATTTGGCCGCACTTGGTTACCTCATGCAAATAGATACATGCTATCCGTCTGCCAAGTGAATGTGTACTGAATTGAAATCACTGGTCAGTTGTTATACCTGGCTATTCGCACGCCTGACTGAGCACATTGTTTTCACCTGGGGCTTTATCTACCTAAGTGTGTATAACTGTGAAAATGCATGGGGACAAATTTTGTGACACAGTCACACTGGAATCAGGTTCGTCTGCGCTTCTTCTACAGTTCTTCACAGATTTTGCTGAAAATTTACTGGACTCCTTCCTACCATGGGAACTTGTGCTCATGTTTTATTATAATTATTCCACGATTACAGGAATTGTTGCCATTTTTACGGAATTTGCAGGGTTTCTTATGAGCATTCTGGTCTGCTCTTCTTCTTTTAGTTTTTCATCATTTTCTTTTTCTCAAACTCTATCATAGCAACATGTGCATCTGTACTTTTCACTATATGTCAATTATTGCAGAATTTATTACCTTTTCAATATTTGGGGCATGTTTTGTGCTAAAGTCCAATTTGTTTTCATAAATATGAAAGCTTTTAGATTGTGCAACATGGAACAGCTATTTGTCATCATAAATTGATTGTGTAGTGCAAGGGCCATAACACTGATATGCATTTTATAAGAGTTATGGTCCTTTGTGAGCATTTTTGTACGCAAGTCCAGTTTTCTTCCAGACTTAATCAAACTTCTGATGCCATAGGTAGCCATGTGAGGAAGCCTTCCAGCTGACTAGTGGTAGGTCTGTGGTTCTACCCGGATGGTCTTCTGTGAACGAGACAATGCAATTTGATGCGTGCACGGAAGAACATCTCGGGTCTTCCTTCACCTGTAATTAGCTAGAGGACGTGATGTGACTGAAATACTGTCAAAGCGGCGTAAAACCTGATAAAAACCAAGACAAAGCCATGTGAAGCCTAACTAGCATGGGGAACTGTGTACCTGTGCTTGTCATTAGGATTGGGTTATTTTATACACCCAATTCCCTTACAAATGAGCTGGTGGAGAATATCTATTTGCCTTTGACTTAGTTTGATACTTTAATATTAATTTCCATACTTTTTGTGGTATGCTTTGGCCCTTGTTGAGGAGTTGCGACTCTTTGTTAAAAAAGTTTTTTTTTACTTTTTCTACAGTTAAAGAAACCTGATGTATTACTAGGAACACATATTGGGTTGACTTTTTCATAAGTGTGTGTGTGTAACCCTTTGCTACATTAACCCTTCGCTTGCTATTCACGTCAATATACCTACCTGTAAATAGTGAAGACCCAAATGAGACAGCTCCTGCAGGAGCTGTCTCATCAGAGTCTGCTCTATTTACAAATTGATTGTGCAACCAGTGCACTCCACAGCAGTGATTGCACAGCGAAATACGTGTACACAGTGAAGATATATGTAATTATACAACAGGGCATGGGTAAAGAAGGAGAAATGTATTTTGAAAAATTCAGCAAGCGAAGGGTTAATAATCATGGAATAAACTATGACATCCTGAATATTACTCTGATTATTTTTTATAATGGCGCATGAACACAGAAATATTTGGCCGCGGCAGAAACTTTAGAATAATATCTATATTATTTCATAAGCAAACAGCAGAACCTGGTCAGATAGCTCCTGCACTCTGATCTGTCTCTACTCTGTTTGCAAAGGCAAAGAAAGGGGTATACATGTATATGGAGTAAAGGCTTTAAGTTGTCATTTTTAGGGTTTCGGCTTTGCCGAAATCCTTATAAAATGGATTGCGACTCAAACTTTCACGGAAAACCCTATTGCACGAGCTCTACCTAGCGGGAATCCCCCTAAGAGAATACGCGCATGTGCAGTGCTTGGCTTACAATCCGGTTCCGGAATCTTACAAAATATTTGTAATGAAATATGGAAGGTGGATCCATTAGCAAACAGAGCAGACCCTGATCATACGGGAGCTGTCTTATATGGGTCTAATCTGCTTGCAGATGCACGAAAACAAGTTTATATGAGGGAAATTAAGGGTTAAATAGACTTCTTCTGTTCTTCACATCAGAAACTACAGTATAAAGGTTACAGCACGGGTGGTCAGTAGTGCAGAGCATGCTAAAATCTCTCGAGGTCATACGCTTAACTTTTTGCACGCTAGCGGCGAAACTGTGATTACCTATGCAAACAGTTTGGATTCAGATGAGAGGCTACATAAGTCTGCGTCTCATCAGGATCCAAACTGTTTGTCATCTTGACTATATTTTGCATAAAATGAAAGAAAGTTTATTGAAGAATTGAAACAGGCGGCACTTGTTGCAGACGAACAATCACTCAGCATTGTAAGGATTAAGCAAGCTGTAGAGATCTGTAATATCGTCTGCTTCAGGTTTGGCATCATTTGAATTTCTAAAAGATCAGTTTTAGGTTTCAGTTTCAGTTGCAAAAAGTTTAGATTTACGTGTCAGGCTTACAGTATCTTATAGAAATGTATGTAATTTATTTCTAATTCATATCATTTATTTCTATGACGCCGGTTACTGATCAGGGTCTGTAGTGTTTACTAAAGCACTAACTGTAATTTACATGTATGACTATAATTTATTTGTAATTATATAATTTATTGATATACTTGTTACATGTATGATGCTGCAAATAGCGAAGACCCTGACCAGTTGTGGTAACTGATCGGGGTCTGTATGCAAAAGCATAGAAAGGCTTATTTTTGCTCAGACCAATTGTACCCGATATGGAACCCTGAAATCGTCTTCACTATATAATATAAGTGAAACAATATTATGTGTCTAACAACCCATATACCAATGGGAGGTTTTACTTCAAATTTTCACCCATGATAAGCTGTCAACCTTGATGTGAAGATTTTCTTAAAGAATGTAATTATTGCTCTGACCATTTTACCAGAGTTATGGGACTCTGAAATTTTCTTCACTGTATAACACATAGTCAAAGTGCTTGATATAGAGACACTATTGTTAGGGGGAGGGATGCATCAGTGTCTTGGAAACAATTTTCTAGTTAATTTTATTTTCCCTTTTGTATCCTGCCATGCTAAGTTGAAATATATTTGTTACCTTATAATTTGTCATTGTTAATATCACCCCACAGTATATTTGGCAATTATTTGTAGGGTATTTAGAATCATAAGGAATATGTATAAAATTGGTGGACGTGTATGTATGGATAAGTGAATGATGCATGCTAATTACTGTTATGATCCACCAGAAAGTAGCAGAAGTATGACCCTTACTTTCAAAATAATGGAGTGATGGCTCTATACTACATTAAACTATCAATTTTGGGTCTATTGGCACAAAGTGGCAAGTTGAGCTATTGGAATCGCCCTGTGTGTGACATGTTCATAAAACAATTCTTTAAATGTCTTCCAAACTACTGACATGATTTTCAGGAAAACCCACAGCAAACAATCAATATAATATATATTATGTCCGAAACCTTCAGTACTGTCAGTACTTTGATATTTATAGAATATCTGATGGGCATAGTTCCTTGTTACTATATACATGTAGCTTGTTTAATATTTGTTACCTTATAATTTGTCATTGTTAATATCACCCCACAGTATATTTGGCAATTATTTGTAGGGTATTTAGAATCATAAGGAATATGTATAAAATTGGTGGACGTGTATGTATGGATAAGTGAATGATGCATGCTAATTACTGTTATGATCCACCAGAAAGTAGCAGAAGTATGACCCTTACTTTCAAAATAATGGAGTGATGGCTCTATACTACATTAAACTATCAATTTTGGATCTATTGGCACAAAGTGGCAAGTTGAGCTATTGGAATCGCCCTGTGTGTGACATGTTCATAAAACAATTCTTTAAATGTCTTCCAAACTACTGACATGATTTTCAGGAAAACCCACAGCAAATAATCAATATAATATATATTATGTCCGAAACCTTCAGTACTGTCAGTACTTTGATATTTATAGAATATCTGATGGGCATAGTTCCTAGTTACTATATACATGTAGCTTGTTTAATTCTGCATGGATAGTTGTCACATGCAGGATTGATTTGTGTTGTCACAAGATGGTCATTCATTTACTGAATATAAAAGTCTTAAAAAGCGGGTGGTTGCTTAATGCAGGGCAAAAGTAATGCAGAAGCTCCTTTAGGAGCTTTCTGCATTACATTTGACCTGCATTAAGCTACCACCTGCCTTACAGACCCATAATTAAACCTCTTATTGATGGCTGCTTAAGACAGGTTCTGCTGCATAAAACTGGAACAGTAGGCCTAGTGTTATGGGACTTTCATTTGTCAGAAAGTGCCATTGTTTACCCCGTTATCACTCTAGATCCTTGATCCCCATCTTGTTAAAATACTAGCATTGTGTCTGTAGGGCATGGATGTCACCACTTCTTGCATGCGATATTATCTCTACATCATGCATGTTTTAGATGGGGAAAAATACAAAGTTCCTTAACTCTGGGAACAGCGGTTGTCACAAAGATTTACGTTTATTGTGAAAATTTGAAGCAAATCATCCAAACGGTATATGAGGAGACGTGTTTTTGCTGTTCTATCGTTGAAGAATTTACAAGTCCCATAATCCGAGCAAACATTCCCCTTTTATGACCATCTTCACATCAACATTGTTCATCTTTGAAAGTTTGAAGTAAATCCTCCCACTTGGTGAACACACAAGGGTTGGGGGACATACATACGTACATATAGACAGATAAGAGCAAGGCCATATGCCTCCCACCTTGTGGAGGCATGGTAATGTGTATAGATTTTAGATCTCTACCAAATGCAAGTATGATTTATCCAAAATGGACATACAGTTGAACATCGATATCTCTAACTCGGTTAACTCAAACTTCGATCCTTAAAAAATTTACAATACTGGATTTTACTACACATTAAAAAATACCTAGAAACACATGCGACAGCTTAATGCAGATCTAAAGTAACAGCGAAAGCTCAGTCGGCATTCTTTAGACCTGCATTAAACTGTGAACCTGAGAAAGGATCCAGATCAGAAATCGGACGAGAAATTGTCAAGAGTGAAAAATGGATGACTCAAACATGTGTTATCTTGAAGTAAATTGTATGGCCCCTAGAAGTTACAGATATCTAAGTTCAACTGTATATTTATCTCATTTTATAAAAACAAATGCCAGTTTATTATATGTCAATTGCAGGAGTTATTGCCCCTTTCAATTTCTTGTTTATATTTCTATGGTTTGTGCTTAACTTTTGTATTTCTTGTGCACAAGTCCAATATTCTTAATAACTATTGAAGCTATTGGCTTGTAACTTGATAGTTATTTACCATAAAAAGTTGATTATCCCCTTCCTTCATTTAAACATGTTTTCACACATTTGCAAACAGAGAAGACTCAGATCAGACGGCTTCTGTAGGAGCCATCTGATGAGGGTCTGCTCTGTTTGCAAATGGAATTTGAAAAATGTTTCTTTACTTTTTAAAATGTTCCACCTTCTACATTTCACAATAACTTTTTTGACAATGAATATTCAGTAAGTTTTGAAATTTGGATTAAACATGGAACAGGGAAAGGATTATACTGTAGGAGCCATCTGATCAGGGTCTGCTCTGTTTGCTTGATATAATAATATGATTCTAGTTTCTGCCATGACCAGGGAATTCCTGAGTCCATGCGCTATTATAACAATTAAACTAATTAATATTCATGTCATTATTTCCTACATGAATATTCATAGAATAAACTCATTAAAGGATTAAGACAATGCAACATACCAAATATGAAAGATCTTGGTCTTGTGGTTTCAGAGATTTTCAAATAAGAGGGCCATAATGGCCCTATATTGCTCATCTGTAAATGAACACAAATGTAATCATTCTTTTTATCACATGACACAAGAATAAGATGTGTTTGTGAAACACTACGCCCCCCCCCCCCCCCATAATTATGACCTTTGACCCTGAAGGATGATCTTGACATGTCACCCCTCAAGATGTGCAGCTTCATGATATACACATGCATGCCAAATATCAAGTCCCTATCTCTACTGGTTCAAAAGTTATGGCCAATGTTAAAGTCTGATTTGACCTATGACCTTAAAGGATGACCTTGACATGTCACCCCTCAAAATGTGTAGCTTTATGCATGCCAAATATCAAGTCTCTATCTTATGACCAATGCTAAAGTTGGTGACAAACAGACAGAGAGGGCAAAATCAATATGCCCTCCAGTTCTGATCGCGGGGGGGGGGGGGGGGGGGGGCATAAAAAGGGCACTTCTTCCTATTTATATTTCAACTTGCTTACGCCATTTGCGTGTTATATTACAAAATCCTTACATTAACTTGAATACAAACAGTGTCGTGTAATAAACAGCGGGCCATGGGTTATCACAATCTTGGTCTTCAAAGAAACAATAGGCAAAACCTCAAAAGCAATACTTTATTGCTATATAATAAGCATGAATATAGCACTTAAAATATTTAAGACAATGTATAAAACATATTCCCATTTTTGTGTGCAAAATAATATAGAGTAAAAAACTATCTCCAGTAACCATAGATATTCTGAAAAGCAAAAAAAGCAAAAGACAGAGAGCACAAAAAGTCTACGACTAGTGTGTCTAAGAGAGGGATGTTCTCTATATTTGATCATTGCCAATTGCATTAACCCATAACCTGCTGAATAATTAAAACTGGCTCCTCCCTTTTTGAATATTAATTAAACAAAATAAAAAAACTGAATTTCTTTTATAACAAACAGTGCAAACCCTGATCAAAGGGCTCCATTAGGAGCCCTTTGATCTGGGTCTACACTGTTTGCAAAAGTCTGGAATACTTGGTTCCCATGCTTCAAGAGTTAATGAGTGAGAGAGAAGTTTGCATAATGATTAGATGCCATGTTACGCTCCATTTCATCTGGATTGAAAATGTTTGCTAAAATTTGGTAGGAGTTAAATCTTTCACCTCATGCATATCCATGTACGAATAACTGCCATTCTGAATATTAATAAGCTGAATTTTTATAATGGCATATGAACAAGAGAATATTTGGCCATTTCAGATACTGTAGAATTAGATCTATACTACTTCATAAGCAAATAGAGCAGACCCTCCTTTAAATGGTTTGTGCAGTTTGCCTATGGCACTGTCTGATCTAGGTCTACTCTGTTTGCAAAGGCATATTTATAGAGTCGAGGGTTAAGCAAACTTGTGTTCCAGTTTTTTTTCAGTGTGTTCTTCAGTCCAGATCCTAATGAGGCATCAACCCTGCACCTAGTCTAAATGCAAACTGTTTTAACTCATTACCTCATAGGCTATTTTTAGATCCAACCACTTTGAATAAATCTACCGAAAAGGAGCATTAACTAGAGAAAAGGAATTGTTTTTAGAATTTTGTAGTTTGAAACCATTGTGATAAATAAAGCATTTGCTCCTATAGGAGCAAATGCTCTATTTATCACAATGGTTTCAACAGGTGATTTTCACAGAGGTGTAGAAAGGCGTATTTATGGAGGAAAGGGTTAAAGGGTAATCAGGATTTTGTGCATAGCAAGGTAAGAGATAATTTGACATGTGAATATTTCACTTCACAAGTTGAAATACAATTGTATTTGTCACAGGTGGTATTGCTTGCTATTATACGCTCTACGACACATATGGCAAATACAGTGGTTTAGTTATACTTTATGTGCATGGAATTTCATAGGTTTTGAGACTGAAAACTATTTCATAGGCACCTAACATTCATAGATATATGATACAAATGTGATTTCCTATCTTTGCAATGTTGTTGAATTTCCCTATTCTTTTTTTGACTAACAAATTCCAAAAACATTCAACTTTTAACATGTTATGGACTAGCTTGTGATAAATTTTATTCAAACTATTTGGCTACATCTGGTTCAAAGCTGTTTGACACCATGTTTGACAAACAAATTGCTTTTTTAAAATTCAAAACAGGTCAGGTTTTGAGCTGGTGGTAATTTATGTTGCATGCTGTATAGGTTTATACTTCATTTAAATCAATGAAAACCTTTTCATGCATCTGCATACAAAGTAGACCCAGATCAGATGGCTCCAATATGAGACATCTGATCAGGGTCTGCTCTGTTTGCCAATGGAATGACAGATCTGTTTCTTTAGTTTCTAAAATGTTCCATATTTCATTATAAAATCATTTAATATGCCCATGAATTTCATAGGTACATGAATATTCAGTAGGTACTGAAATTCGGAATAAATATATAACAGGAAAAGGGTTCATTTTTATCGAGTGGATCTGATCTGCTGTAGTTCTTACTTACTGCTGGAACTACTGAACAAGTAGAAACAACTTCATCCTGATGAGATGCGGAGTTACTGATCCTGATTAGATACCAAGTCTCGTCTGGATCCAAGCTGTTTGAATGGTCAGATTTGAGTTCTTAAGCTTTTGATTGGTCAGATTTGAGCCAAAGGCTCAAATCTGACCAATCAAAAACTTGAGAACAAACTCAGACTCAACTAAAAGTATTTATAAGCATGGACCCAAGTCTCGTCTAGATCCAAGCTGTTTGCATATGGTAGTCAGGTCACATTCAGAATGGCAAAAGGGAAAATTGTGCAGATGTGGAAAAAACAAAAAATGACTCGGCCAAAACATATTGCCAACTTTCTGAAATATTTGAAACATTGCACAAATTCCATGATTTGACACAGGACACCGATGATACAACAAAAATACTTTAACAAGTAAATCAACACACACCAGTTTCAGAATTTAACAAGTACAAAATATATCACAAAGTCACACAAAATTTATGCTTAATCCAAAACAATAATGCGTAAGTAAACAGATTAAGGCAATATCATCATCTGCATAGGACAATATCCTAAGAACTCTTGTAAAATGGTAGAAAACAAATAATGAAATGAGATTTGCCTATTCTACATGATACACAATACACAAAATTTCATAGCTGGGAGTAAATAATGAAAGCGTAAAAATACTCTAGATGCCCACATTGAGCCCTAGCACAAACAAAATATATATATATAAAAAAAATAAAAAAAATGGAAAACAGGATGCTAGAGTTATGGTTCTTGAACATAACACACCTGTTACTCATGACATTTGCCAAATTATACTCAAATCTGTCCATGCTGAAAATAGTTACGGACTGGACAATGAAAAAAAATAAATTGGGGATTATTTAAAAAAAAGAAGAAAAAAAAAGAAAAGGTAACGTAGTATCTTCTACTCATGACTAAGACACCAGCCAATATCTATCTATGGGAAAAAAGTTTTGGCCTGGACAAAATCGGATGAACGCGTGAACATACACTCAACCATCATTGTAGCAACTATGTCGAGCTGACTGCAAACAGGCTCAACAACAATGATTTCAAAATATTACTGGTGTATATATAGGCAAGTATAAGGTGTTTCAAATATTGTCAAAAACGTACTACAAGGTGTGATAATTAACATGTACCGGCGGTAGTTAATCTTACAGAATCACAACAAATTTAATTTCTATCCTGTTTTCAATCACCTTTAAGCATGAAAGGCAGAATTATGATGACAGAAAATTCCCAGTGATCTAAACATTTGCATGTATGAAATTCAAATATGTTGGCAACAAAAAAGTTCATTTGACACGTTAATTCATTTGACACTTTAACAGTAAGCTGATAACATAAATTAATATAAAAAGAAATATAGAAAATAAATCATTATGCCTTTTGTCTCGCTACAAGACAATACTCTTTAACTCTTTACTTCATAAATACACCTTTTAATGCCTTTGCAAACAGAGTAGACCAAGATCAGATGGCTCCTGTAGGAGCCATCTGATCAGGTCTGCTCTGTTTGCTTATGATATACTATAGATGTGATATCTACAGTTTCTGCAATGGTCAAGATATCCTGTGTTAACCCTTTCCTCCATCAATACGCCTTTCTACGCCTCTGAGAAAGTCACCTGTTGAAACTATTGTGATAAAAAGAGCATTTGCTCCTATAGGAGCAAATGCTCTGTTTATCACAATGGTTTCAAACTACAAAATTATAAATTTTTCCTTTTTTCTAGTTAATGCTCGTTTTTGGTAGATTTATTCAAAGTGGTTGGATCTAAAAATAGCCTATGAGGGAATGGGTTAATATGCCATTTTAAAACTTCCATCTAATTAATATTTAAGATGTCATTATTTCTTATATTAATATCCATAGAGTAAAGAGTCCACACCACCTCTGTTGAAATTCCTCCATTACAAACACCACTGAGCAATAGTTAGGCACTGCAAATGTGAATGCTGCTAAACTATGGATAATTTTGTTCAATCTTTTGAAATTACCAATAAACACATATTTAGATTTTTCCTGTGTGCTTCGTAATATTTTACTCTACACAAGACAAAACTTCAGCGCTAAATGGGACAGTACAGTAAAAGCCCTCTAAACCAGACTTTTACTAAAGAAAAAAGTAGGTCTTTGAACGCAAGTTGTTGCTTAATGCAGGATGAAAGTCATGCAGAAAGCTCTCCTTTGGGAGCTTTCTGCATGACTTTCAACCAGCATAAAGCTGACACCTGTCTTCAAGACCTTCACTAATAGAAATTTTAACGTCCTGTTTTGAGAGGTTTTACTGTATTCATACCTTATTTTTGCTAAATCTACTCAGACAATAAATCTCACATCTCTGCTCGTTTGTACAGATGAAAAGATCAACTTTCCACCATCTTGATGACTTTAAATCAGACTGACGTAATAGCAAATACTGCAGACCCTGATCAAACTAACCCTTCACAGCAGCCGTTTGATCTGGGTCTGCACTATTTGCCTAAAGTTGTCTGTCCAAACACAAAGGGCAAATAGGGCAAAGCAACAACTAGCTATCGGACAAAACATCACGAGATTATCACTTTCAGCTGGTTAGTCTATCATTTACAACACATTTTGACAAACATCTGAAAACATTATTTTAAACTCTTTGCATACTTCAGAATCATCTGCAAAAACGGGCATCTGCTACAACTATCAAAGTTAACATTTTCTTCCATTTCTCTTAAAAAAATACAGAAAATCAAACAGTTTGGATCCCGATAGGAGGCCAAATTACTCTACCTCTCACTTCTATCCAGACTGATTGCTTAGGCAGACGCCCAGATAAGATGTGTAAATTAAAACATTTTCAAGAATAAGTTCTTTATTTCTCCACCAAACCCTATGTTGTGACCACTCTTTAGAATCGTCTCTTTGAGATGATTCTAAAGAGTGGTCACAACATAGGGTTTGGTGGAGAAATGCCGATTTTAGTATATGAGTATGCACATTTATCTGTTGCCCTGTTAGGTAATCAAGAGTTTACTGTTAGCACACAAAGAGTTAAAACTACAACAAGAGTCACACAGATCGGAGATGCAAAGGCCATTATAGATTATCACCATAATGCATTAACCCATTCAATGCTGAATTTTCACATGGACTATTCCAAAATTCAAACAGGTCAAGTTCACCATGAATAATTCAGGGATTGTTTTCAAAGAAAAGTGTAACATGACAAACAGTGCTGACTCTGATGAGAGGGCTCCTCTAGGAGCCCTCTCATCTGGGTCTATCTGTTTGCAAAAGGATATTAGTAACTCGTTTCCAGCACTGAAAGGATTAAGAATCTTTCAATATCTTACAAAATGTTCAAACTCAGCATATGTATACAAGACACCATTTCAGTTGAGTTTGATACTTCAGAAAACACGTCTGAAATGTATGTACAAATGTGTATGATAAATTTGTTAAACATGCTAGCTAACACAAACTCCTACACGGTATATTCAAGAAGTGTGGCGTAACTGGTAGGGTCACCACCGTAATTAGCGTTGAGTGTGACCTTGACATTTTTGCCCTGGAACTTATGTAAGGGCAACTGACCTTCCCAAAGGCCCGACTGGGCAGAGGTGAGATGGAACCACTCGTCTCCAGCTACAATAGCCAATGCAGAAGCCTTGGGTGCGCATACTCGGACAGGTGTATCATCATTTCTTCTATGATACATACACAGCGGGTTCTCCATCCAGCATCCTTCCTTCCATTGGGCATACTGCTTTGGGAATGGGCAAGGCCTGTCAGACAACCTCATACAATTGATCAGGTAGTTGTATACGCCCGGCAGTTGTGCACTGGTGTCCCGTGCAGGGATAGCATACAGCTGTAACTTGTACATTCCAACATCAGGTAAAGTCACTAAGAAGCTGACTACCGAGCCCTGGGTTTGGGTGAACACGAAATCTGGGAACTCTGTATCGCTGTCGCAAGATATCAGGTTGGCTGTGACTCTCATTTCTTGGGCTGTGGCAAACTGTATCTCCAGCGTGTTCCTCTCTGTGTGTATGACTGGGTCCTGATGGCTCAGGGTGTTCAGACCAAACTCGTTGAACTTAGGCTGGGCACCGAGATAACCTGGTGGCAGTTTAGGCAGGGGAACCGTCTTGACATCTTCATCACACTTAACAAGGTACTGGGCAACGTGGAAGAGTGTGGTTCCCTCACAGGATGGGTCGTTGGCGTAAATCTCCACTCCATATTCCCCTCTGCCTGGAGCTGTGATGTTGAAGTAGGAGGTGTTCCCAACGATTCTGTTCATGCAGTAACCCTCAAGCTCTGAGTCAGAGCACTTGTTGTGTTTCATCTTGACCATAAACTGCATGGGCTTAGGGATTCTGAACTGCAGCTCAGCCTTGCCATCCCTCGTATGTACAGTGGAGGTCTGTTGGTAGGTTGCCAGACCATACCTGAAAATACACACAATCAACTTTGTACTATTCTTTCCTGTTTTAAAACTCTTCTTGTAACACTTTACCTGATGAATATTCATGTAAGAAGTATTGTCTGTATAAATATTAACCCTTTCCTTGTTGAATATTCATTTAAGTAGGTTGTTATACAGCACATGGAGACAGGAATGTTTGGCCATGTTAGAAACTGTATAACCATATCTATACATCATAAGCAAACAGATCAGACCAGCTCAGATGGCTCTTACTGTTTGCAAAGGCGTAGAAAAGCGTACTTATGGAGTGAAGGGTTAACCCTTTCCTCCATAAATACGCCTTTCTACGCCTCTGCAAAAGTCACCTGTTGAAACCATTGTGATAATGGGTTAAACTGCACTGTGCCAAATTCACAGAGTAACTGTGTACATGTTTACCTGAAGAAAGCTGCACCTGGGCCCCAGGTGAGGTAGGCACATGGAGGGAATGGCTCGGGTTCATCGTGCACATCACCCTGAACTATCTTGTATTCACACACCTGGAATAAACAATAAACTTTTAGCACACTAATCAATATGTCACCTGCGGAAAATGGTATATGCTTCAGAGTTCAAAAATTGCTTTACTATGCTTTCTTTTCAACAACAGATCAGTGAGTTATACGACTTGGATATTGATTAACCCCTTCCCTCATAGACTATTTTTAGATCCAACAATTTGAATAAGTCTACCAAAAAGGAGCCTTAATTAGAGAAAAGGATTTTTTTTTAGAATTTTGTAGTTTGAAACCATTGTGAACTAGAACTGTAAGCCACAGGCTAACGAATACCCCCCACCTGGCTGCTTGTCAGAACACCTATCATCAATCGTTGAACATATGTACATACAGAAACATGAAGAGATTTATAAAACCCAATTTATGTAATAACAAGATGTGTTTGTGAAACACTATGCCCCCTCATATATTTGACCTCTGACCTTGACCTCTGACCTTGACCTTGACATGTCACCCCTCAAAATGTGCAGCCTCATGAGATACACAAGCATGCCAAATATCAAGTCTCTATCTCTACTGGTCCAAAAGTTATGGCCAATGTTAAAGTCGGTGATTTGACCCATATATTTGACCTCTGACCTTGAAGGATGACCTTGACCTTGACACGTCACCCCTCAAAATGTGCGGCTTCATGAGATACATATGTATGCCAAATATCAAGTCTCTATCTACACTGGCTCAAAAGTTATGACCAATGTTAAAGTTGCTGACAAACAAACAGACAAACAGACAAACAGACAAACAGACAGACAGACAGACAGACAGACAGGGCAAAAACAATATGCCCCCCGACTATCGTCTATGGGGGCATAAAAATGACAAGATGTTCAGCAAAAAAGAAAAATGTAATATTCAATCCAAGATAAAGCAACTTTTACCAAATATTGTCAAGTCCAAAAAGGGAAATAAGTCTGTTGTTAAAATTCAAAGAAGTGTTAAGGCTGCTGCGAGCTTTGTTTATTTTTGTGAAGTGTCAACTCCAAAGTTCTAAACAAATAGGTACCTTTTCAGAAAAACCTTAAGTTCAAGGACCATAACTCTGGGAAAAATTATTCAACCAGACCGATATTCAAACTTAAGCTGCAACTCATCTAGATTTAGATTTATGTCAAATATAAAGTTAATATCTCCAAGCACTTCCAAAGAAACACCAGAAAATTGAAAATTTGATAAAAAAAAATTAAGTTCAAGGGCCATAACTCTGGCAAAAATTATTCAACCAGACTGGGATTGGGAATTAAGCTGCAAATCATCTATATTTAGCTTTATGCCAAAAATAAAGTTAAAATCTCCAACCACTTCCAAAAAAGTCTGGAAAATTCAAAATTTGAAGAAAAAAATTGAAGTTCAAGGGTAATAACTCTGGAAATAATTATTCAACCGGACTGAGATTGGAATATAAGCTGTAACTTATCTAGATTTAGCTTTGTACTAAATATAGAGTTGATATCTCCAGTCACTTCCATTAAAAGTCCAGAAAACCGAAAAACATTGGTAGGAGACTAAAAGGGGGAGATAACTCCTGAAGTAATGGTCCGATCATAATGAAAATATGCGGTGCACAGGTTTATATGGTCATATGGCTATACATGAAGTTTCAACAAAATTGAAGCAAAACTGTAGAAGAAGAAGGCCGGACAAAATTGTGTCCACGGACGGACAGACGGACGGACAACCTGATTCCAGTATACCCCCCCCCAAACTTCGTTGTGGGGGGTATAAAAATAGAGCATTTGCTCCTATAGGAGCAAATGCTCTATTTATCACAATGGTTTCAATAGGCGATTTTTACAGAGGCGTAGAAAGGCGTATAAATGGAGGAAAGGGTTAGCCCTTTCACAAATGAACATTTATACGTGTACTGGACATGACTATTCATTTACTTATATTTACACTATAAAATTTAAGGGAACTTTTTACTTTGACAAACAGATCCATCTTATTCCAAGCATAAACAGAGCAGACTCTGATCAAACGGCTCCAGTAAGAGCCATCTGGTCTGGTTGTACTCTGTTTGCAAAGGCATGAAAAAACCTTTATATGAGGGTAAGGGTTAAGCATAAAATCACCACCATTCAAAACTACTCTTTACTTGTGCAATTAAAATTACCTTTACCTGATGAATATTCATGTAAGAAACAATGACTGTATGAAATGTTTAATACAGTGAACCCTCGTTACAACTGAGGTGTTTCCAGACATTTTGCTGGTATAACGAGGTTGCCGTTATAAAGAGTTTAAATATGAAAGGAACCATATGGCCAGTTTTAAACTAGTACCAACAGGTGAACGCTTAATACAGAACACAAGAAGCTCCCTTTGGGAGCTTTTTGCACTTCTTGTGTTCTGCATTAAGTGATCACCTGTCTTATTGGCATTGCACCTATTTATTCAGTGGTTGTTTCAAAGACTTAAAGGTAATTTTGTTTCAATGCATACTGCTGGTATAACGAGGGTGCCATTCTAACGAATGCCGGTATAATGAGGGTTCACTGTACCTGTATGTTTGTAATGGCATTCTGAACAAGGGAAGTGCTGACCATGGCAGAATCTGTATTATTTCATAAGCAAACAGAGCAGACCATCAGACAGCTCCTACAACTTCTACTGGAGCTGCATAGAATAGGTCTACTGTGTTTACAAATGGGTGAAAAAGCATTTATATGAGTGAAAGGGTTAACCCTTTGCTTGCTGAAATTTAAAATACATTTTTCCTTCTTTACCCATGCCTTGTTGTATAATTAGATATATCTTCACGGTCTACAATTATTTCTCTGTGCAATCACTGCTGTGGAGTGCACTGGTTGCACAATCAACTTGTAAATAGTGCAGACCCTGATGAGACAGCTCCTGCAGGAGCTGTCTCATCTGGGTCTTCACTATTTACATGTAGGTATATTTACGTGAACAGCAAGCGAAGGGTTAAGTGAGAGAAAACCAGACAACTAACCTGTGCATACACGTTATCCTTGTTCTCTGGTGTGTCCTCCTTGGCATAGACATACAGGATGTAGGAGCCCTTCTCGGGCAGGCGCAGTCGGAATGATGCAATGCCGTCCACACTTTCCTGCATGCCGTAACGATTCAGCTTCACTCCCTTGTATTCCTCTTCTCCATTTTCAAACTGAAACAAACCAATTGACTTTAAACTTAATCTGCATTTGTTAGTGAAATTGTCCAGATATGTAAATAAATCTTAATTCTCCTTTTGAGGGGTGTATAAATCTTTTGCTGATGTGATCTTGAAGCAACTAGCCCCATGTTCTGGGTCTACAATGTTTCTAGGGACTCTAGGTACATATGATTTAAACACTGCTAATCTGGACATTACACTTGTAAGCATACAGCATGGATCCAGACCAGATGTTGAGAAACTCAGTGTCTGATCAAGATCCAAGTGATATGCCAACTGCAAATAAATGCTTACTATCTTAGTGAATCCAATAATGTTTAAAAATTAACTAGAAAACATTTAAAATAGAAAACATATTTGAAGCAGGTGAAAGTTTGGTACTGCTGAAAGAATGCCAGCAAAATGCTAAAATTATCACTCTCTCTGATATTAGGAAAGTATCCTCCATCTTGTGCTGTTATATGGAACAAGTGGATACATCGTTATGACAAATATTGCAGAACAAAATGTAAGATATTCTATATGAAGCTGTCTGATAAGTGTCGACTGTTTGCAAAAGTGTCTCCATCAAGCCAAGTTTGACTCTAGCCTCATATGATAGGAAAGTACACAGTAAAACCATTCTAAACTTGAATTCCAGAAGAGAAGAATTCAGATACGCTTAATGCACGGGTGAAAGTCATGACTTTCACCCTGCATTAGGCTGCCACCTGTCTCCAAGACTGATTTTTTTATACTAAATTGAATGTCAGATTTAGAAGGGTTTTACTGTGAATCCACATTTCATGCTCACTTGTATGCTGAAGTTGAAGGCTACAACAATCCTATGGGCCGGGTACCGAAGGCGGATGTTAATTTCGCCATGACCGTACACAACAGCTGTGCGATGGCTGACAAATTCCAGGCCATACTTAAAGAACTGTGGCTTCATGTGTGGCATATTCTCAAATTCTTCTTGAGTTACCTGTATAAAATAGAACACATTAACGAAATGACCTCAAGATGAGCATGTACCGTAGAATTTTTTAACCCAATCCCTCAAAGGCCATTTTTAGACCAAACCTCTTTAAATAAATCTTCTGAAAAGGAGTATTTATTACCAAAAAAGATTTTTTTTTTAGAATTGTGCAGTGTTGAAACCATTGTGATAAATAGAGCATTTGCTCCTATGGAGCAAATGCTCTATTTATCAAAATGATTTCAAAAATTGACTTTTACAGAGGCGTCAATATGAGATAAAGACATCAAAGTAAATAAATAATGGAATCTTTAACCTTCAATAAATATTCTATTGGCAACTTTGTGATAAAGTTTGCAAACAGTCTAGATCCAGATTAGAGACAAGTAACTAGGGTGCCCCGGTTTAATATTCTGGATGTTTTTTTAAAGAAATGGAAGAAAAATGCACCTTTAGAATTGAAGCAAACAACAATTTGCTCCATTAATATTCGTTAACCCTTTACTCCATAATAACGTTTTTCTATGCCTTTGCAAACAGAGTAGACCCAGATCAGACAGCTCCTCTAGGAACCATCTTATCAGGATCTGCTCTGTTTACTTTTGATATAATACAGATCTGATTCTACAGTTTCTGTCGTGATAAAAAATCATTTTTTTCATATTGCCATTAAAAAATTCAGTATATTGATATTCATGATGTCATAATTTCTTACAAGAATATTCATGGCCTAAAGGGTTAAGAATTAATAAATGCATGAATAGGGCGAATCTCTGTTTGTAAACAAACCCGTCGATTTCGCGCATGCGCAGTTAACTGGTGGGCAAAAAACACCACCACGACCTATGTATTCCTATGTAAAGGCTAGGCAACAGTTAGCCTACACATCATTTAACGACTGTGTTGGTTTTGAATTGTTGATTTCTGTACATTTACTATATCCTCTGACTATAATGACAATTATGTTTTAGTTTCTAAGGATAGATACAAGAAGAATCTTGAATTAATCGGCCCTACAAACTACCAGCTGAACTTAGAAAAAAAAAACCCACAAAAAAACCCGATCCCTTGATCTGGCCTTTCTTTGAAATGGGAGACATTATTATTTATTTGTTGGACATGCCTGATATGTCAAATAATTTAAATCAACAGTATTTAAAATTTTAATTCTCGTTTTATTTTAATAAGATCTAGATATTAAGATGTATATAGTCTCATGTCGTTCATTCGTGTGTTGTAAAATGTCTTTCTGGCTACTGTACAGTACCGTAGCAGATCTAGTAAAAGTATTTTAGAATAGATCTAGATCATATCAATCTATATTATCTTTAGAACTATATTTCAAAATAAACTACCATTTTCAATATACATGTATCTAAATCGTTGGGGTTTAATTATGCTTAGCCATAGATCTAATTAGTCAAAACATAGTTATCTTCTATTGTTCGGGAAGCTGTTTAACAAATCATAACTTTAGACAATTGGCACATTGTTTGGTAGTTGTCACAATAGAAGCATTCCTGTTACGTAATAGTTCATAACTTTGTTGATAAGACTGTGTGATAGATGGCAGTTCCGTGATCGCTGACCCTTGTCCCCTGCTGAGAAATTAGGGGATTTACTGACCATCTGGCACCTTTGATCGTTACTATTTTCCTAGGTCTAGTAAGTAAATTAGCAGTATTTCGGCTGAGTAAGTAATGTAATAATATAGTCTCCAACTGTCTAACACAATTCATTTTTAGTATTCAAAACAAATAGTGTGTATTGTTAGAATCTTTGAATGCGGTGAATAAAAGTACTGACATTTGCAAAATGTAGACCCAGACAATATATATAGCTAAACAAGCAACCCTCTGACCAGGGTCTTCACTGTTTATTATTCAAAATCATATAGCAAATTTAAGTCTTATTATATAATGAATGGGATCTACAGTTAAACAATGACGGGTCATTCCACCTTAAAATTTAAGCATTCAAAGATATAACCCTTTCACTAATATAAACGTGTGTTCGTGTATTTGCAAACAGCGTAGACCCAGATCATACTGGGGCTGCTCTGTTTATTTAAGAAATTGTAATAGGTCCGACTCTACAGTTTCTACCAACAAAACAATCCTGTCTACAAATGTCATTAGAAACATTAGCTTATAAATATTCATGATATCATTATTTCTTACATGAATACTGAGCAGGGAAAGGGTTAATCATCACAAAGTAACAGAATAACGAGAATGTTTTCTTAGTTATACAATTCACAAAAATATGCTTATTTGTTTAAAACTCCTAACCCTTTATAAACACATTTGCAAATGTTTAGACTCAAGGGGGGGGTTCTGCTCTGTTTGCTTATCCCTTTACCATACATAAACAGTTTTCCTGCCTTTGCAAACAGAGTAGACCAGGATCTGAAGGCTATTGGAGCCGTATGATCGGGCCCCACTGTTTGCTTATGAAATTATATCAGATCCGACTCTTCATTTCTACCAGTACCAAAAAATTTAAGGCATGTGTTTCTACACCATTATAACAATCAGCTCATAAATATTAATGATGTCATCTTCTTCTGACATAAATATTCAACAGGGAAAGGGTTAAAAAACCACCGACAACCAACCTTAAGTTACGAATTCAGCTAAAAATGTATACCTGACATTACCCAGCAACAGAAGTAAAAGTTCTGAAAACATCGACGCTTTTTCACGTGCTTGCAAACAGAGTAGACCCCGGATCAGGGTATTCTCTGTTTTCTTATGAATTTATGTTGGATCTGACTCTACAGTTTTTTCCCAATACCAAAACACCCTCAGTACATAATAATGCTATTATAAAAATTAATTTAATAAATATTCATGATATCAGTATGTCTTACTGGAATAGTCACGGCGTAAAGGGTCCCAGTCAATTATGATGTCAACTCTTAATTCTGGGTGAAATTTCACGCCTTATGATTTTATATAAATTTGCAACAAATAACGTTTTTGTCATGATTGGCAGTATAGTATCCTGTGATAGGAACTTTGCGGCACATCTTTAGAAATGCATGTACTTTTGTAATCAATTATACCCTTTAGATATGACCCTTTATCAAATACAGTTAATACTTGTGTATTATTTTACCAATATTTAACTTTTTCTGATTATAATTTTGTACTGTGCATTACCCATGCTTTGAAAAGCTTATATCTTTCAATTCCACAGGTTGTCATGTTAAACTGTTGTTATTTTTGTTACATATCGGCAAATAGTTTATTGTAGACCTGTCGTGTTATAATTTGTTGTACAACCGACTCCAAATAAATATTTTTGTATCGTGTAAGAATCAATTTTCGGACCATGTTTATGTTTTTACATGTACTATCGATGTAATTATCATCAACGATTGCACCATAATCGGTTTTTATTAATTTTAACAGAAGTTTTCAAAGTGCTGTCAATGTTTCTGTTATTGTTTACATATCAGCTGTCAATCTTTTTGCCCACCAAGCTTTTCTTGGCTAAGATAACAGGTGCGCGTGACGTCACGGCGATTCGCCCTATATAAGGAGCTAAAAACTTTATAATGAATAAGTTTTATCCTACCATGATAGAAACTGTAGATTCAAGGGATTATTACCAAGATAGAAACTACAGTAAAACCTCTCTATAATGGCCACTAAATTGCATCAAATATTTTGTGTTAAAGGCAGGTGGTTGCTTAAAGCAAGGTGAAAGTGAAACAGAACGCTCCTGTAGGAGCGTTCTGTTTTACTTTCCCCTTGCTTTAAGCAGCTACCTGCCGTAAATACCAACTAATTAACACAATTTAGTGTCCGTTATAGAGAGGTTTTACTGTATAGATCAGCTCTTCATTATTCCTTCAGCAAACAGAGCAGTTCCTTATCAGACTGTTCCCACAGGAGCCGTCTCATCTGGGTCTTCTCTATTTGAAAAGGCTCTTCTGATCAGGGTCTGCACTGTTTACTTATGGTAAAACACAGATCAGATTCCACGGTTTCTGTCTCAGCTAATCTTTCCTGTGTTCATATGCTGTCTTAAAAAAAAAAACGTAATTAATATTCATGATGTCATTATTTTTACATGACTATGGAATAGGTAAAGCGTTAAAGAGGCGAGACATGGCAATGTAGAACTACATACATTGTGCTCCAAGAGCTGCCACTTGGAGTCGTCTGGGAAGTGAGTGAAGATAAGCTGGGCAGGCTCCGTCAGGAAAAAGTACTCATCCAGCTGGTAGTGGAACTCTTCTGTTGTCGCCTGCTTTCCGATAATTCTCCTAGCTGCCCAGTGAGCATCTATGAGACACCAGGTGCCGTAGATGTATACTGCATTCCAGGAGTGCTGGTTCGAACCTGGCTGGAACTTCTGACCTGGCTTGTAGTCAGCACCCTTGGCATAACCACTGATAATCTTTGAGTGAAGACCGGCATAGCTGAAACACAAATGAAAATCATTAACTGTTTCCCTCATATAAACGCCTTTTCACGCATTTGCAAACAGAGAAGACCCAGATCAGACGGCTCCTATAGGAGCCATCTCATCAAGGTCTGCTCTGTTTGTGTGTGATGTAATATAGAAACTATTCTACAGTTTCCTTGGTTCATATTGCAATTATAAAACTTCAGCTTATTAATATTCATAGTCATTATTTCTTACAGTAAAACCTCTCTATAACAACCACTACATTATGTTAATTAGTTGGTATGTTGGGCAGGTGGTTGCTTAAGGCAAGGTGAAAGTAAAACAGAACGCTCCTAAAGGAGCGTTCTGTTTTACTTTCACCATGCTTTAAGCATCCACCTGCCTTTAACACAAAATACTTGAAGTAATTTAGTGGTCGTTATAGAGAGGTTTTACTGTATATGACTATTTATCAGGTAAAGGCTTAAAAATTCAAATAGAATGTATGTCCATTAGCTGTTACTCTCGATATCAGTCTAAATTTATTTTTTTATTTCTTTCATTTACTGATTCTGCTATAAAACTAGGACCATTCTGCTACATAAAGGGACATAATCCTTACTTGCACATTGTATCAAACACCATGGCATAAGTTGTCTTCCCTGTCTTCAGCCCCATCAAAACTTCTTCTGGGCTGCCTCTCTCCACATTAGCAAACTCCATCTCTTTCAGGTTCTTTGTTGCAAGCCAGCGGAAAATCACTCTGAAGTAAAACAAATCAAAGTGATGAAAAACCTGACATTTATTGGGATATTGCTAAAGTCATCTTGGTGTAGTAACCTTTTACTTCATAGATATGCACTTCCACCCTTTACTCCATTAACCCTTCGCTTGCTGAATTTTAAAATACATTTCTCTTTCTTTACCCATGCCCTGTTGTATAATTACATATATCTTCACTGTGTACAAGTATTTCGCTGTGCAATCACTGCTGTGGAGTGCACTGGTTGCACAATCAATTTGTAAATAGTGCAGACCCTGATGAGACAGCTCCTGCTGGAGCTGTCTCATCTGGGTCTACACTATTTACAGGTAGGTATATTGACGTGAATAGCAAGCGAAGGGTTAATACGCCTTTCTACACCTTTGCAAACAGAGTAGATCCAGATCAGACATCTCTTACAGGAGATGTCTGATCAGGGTTTGCTCTGTTTGTTTATGGAATAATATAGATCAGATTTTAGTTTTCTGCTTTGGCAAAATTTTCATGTGTGTTGATATGCAATTTTAAATATTTAATCATATTAATATTCATGATGTAATTATTTCTTCCACAAATATTCATGGAGTAAAGGGATAATACCATTAGACCCAGATCAGGATGGCTCCAGTAAGAGCCTGATAACCAAGGTCTACTTTGTTTGCTTTAAGAATTACATATATCTGAATCTGCATGGCCAAAAATTATCTTCTTCATATGCCTCTATAAAAATGTAGTTAACCCTTTCCCTGTTCTATGTTCATTCCAAATTTCAATACCTACTGAATATTCATTGATAAAATAGTTATAAAGAAATATGGAAGATGGAACATTGTAGACATTTTAGACAGCAAAGAACCAGATCTATCAAATTCTATTAGCAAACAGAGCAGACCCTGATCAGACGGCTCCTAGAGGAGCCGTCTGATCTGGGTCTACTCTGTTTGCAAATGCGTGAAAACACGTTTATATGAGGGAAAGGGTTAATCAATATTCACAATGTCATTATTTCTAACATGAATATTCATGATTTGAAGAAGTAACAAAATAATTGTACATCAATACGAATATGTACTTGCATATCTCTCGTCATTACAGCAACACAACATTACTATTTCATTTACAGTATCATTACCATTCAAATACCCAACATGTTTCTACCCTATGACATCCAATTACAGGTTGCAAGTTACAATTTTTCTAACCATTCAGACACTTGATCTCCCCAGGCGCTCTCCTCTTCAGTATAAAGCTGAATAATTCAATTAGGTACCATTTTGATAATTAGCAAGATGTGTTTGTGAAACACTATGCCCGCGATATGACCTGACAGTGATATAACGGATATAGCAATAGCGAAGACATGGAGGCTGTTTGATCTAGGTCTGCACTATTTGTCTAACTTTCTGTCTGCATACTTAACCCTTTCCCTGTTCTATGTGTATTCCAAATTTCAATACCTACTGAATATTCATGGACAAAATAGTTATAATGAAATGTGGAAGGTGGAATATTGTAGACATTTTAGAAAGCAAAGAAACAGATCTATCAAATTCTTTTAGCAAACAGAGTAGACCCTGATCAGACGGCTCCTCTAGGAGCCGTCTGATCTGGGTCTACTCTGCAAATGCCTGAAAACACATTTATATGAGGGAAAGGGTTAAGGTAATTAGGTATTTTCATTATACATTAACCCTTTCCTCCATAGGCTATTTTAGACTCAACCTCTTTGAATGAATCTACAGAAAAGGATCATTTACTAGAGAAAAGGAAAATGTTATAACTGTGTAGTACATAAACCATTGTGATAAATAGAGCATTTGCTTCTATAGGAGCAAATGCTCTATTTATCACAATGGTTTCATAAAGTGACCTTTACAGAGGCGTATTTATGGAGGAAAGGGTTAAGCAATTATCTCCATGACATTATGCATGCAGAATATTCATGACAAAAAAGGGTTACATGCTTGCTGAAGAGAGGAGTTACTATATACCAAATCACACTACCTGCACTTCTCAATTTCATTGGTGATGTTCTTGGAGTAGATCAAATCCCAGACCAGTTCACGGACATTGCTGTGGTCACTCTTGGACACCTGGTTATAAAAAAGAACGTCACCGTTATAGATTAAACCTTTACTCCATAAATACACCTTTCTACACCTTTGCAAACTCAGTAGACCCAGATCGGATGGCTCCTGCAGGAGTAGTCTGATCAGGGTCTGCTCTGTTTGCTTATAAAATAATATAGATAAGATTTTGCAAAGGCGTACAAAGGCGTATTTATGGAGAAAATGGTTAATATTCATGATGTCATTAATTTTTACATGAATTTTCATGGAGTAAATGGATATATTGCTCCTCATCGTCAACAGGAAGATCTCGTCATCTACTACCTGTTGATGAGGTGAAACATGTCTTGCTTCTGACAGTTCATAGGCATATTAATATTCATGATGTGATTATTTCTTACATTAATTTTCATGGAGTTAATACTCCTCCTCGTCACCAGGGTCCATGCTTATAAAGCTTTTGATTGGTCAGATTTGAGCCTTGGCTCAAATCTGACCAATCAAAAGCTTGAGAACTCAAATCTGACCAATCAAAAGCTTGAGAACGAACTCAGATTTGTCAATCTACTACCTGCTGATGAGGTGAAGCATGCTATACAATTCTTGCCTTGCTTCTGACAGTTTATATGCATATTAACACCCTGATATTCTCCACTTCCGCATCATTTTGGCAAACAGTCAGACAACCGCTGCCAACTGACAATAAAGCCTAATTGTAAGCATGTCAGTTGCTCACAATCCTGACAGTCACACTTTCTTGTAATCACAGATCTGCTCTGTCTAGATATATTTCTGGCTTTGTGTTGTCCTTTATGACATCACGTCTGATTTTTAATGCTTCATCTTTACAATAAAAGACTAATGGTCTTATTTTCTACTTTGAATTACGATATAAACTTTTCTACAAGTCCCTTTAACTTTGTACGAAACCTTCTTGCAGAATTTATACAAAGTGTTTGTGTACTATAATGTCGCCCCTATTAAATGATCAGTCTATTTCGTGACTAAGCAACTGGCCATATCAGAATAAGCCTCTACTAGAGACCAAACCTTCAAATCCAATACCTGAATCTCTGGTAGGAGGTATCTAGACTGGTTCTACACTGTTTGCAACTGCAAATTAATTCCCCATATTTCTAACCAGTGCTCATTCAACTGGACTTTACCTGTATGGCATGGTCATCCACTGTGTGCAGGACTTTCTTGTCCATTGTCTCCAGGGAGGGTTTCTGGTGGACAGTGGGGGCTGGTGGAGGCGTGGGCTCTTGCTCCGCCTTCACAGGGGTCAGCTTGAAGGTGGCCGGAGCGGATGGGGGCTCCTGACCCATGTTTCTGAAACAGGTTGAAAAGGGGATTACTATTAATCCTTACGACAAAAAGTGATGAGCAAAATTTGATACTTAGACACCAATGCCTACTGAGTGATAAGTAATTTTGTCTTAACCCTTGGCTTGCTACTATTCGAATCAATATACCTACCTGTAAATAGTGAAGACCCAGATGAGACAGCTCCTGCAGGAGCTGTCTCATCAGGGTCTGCACTATTTACAAGTTGATTGTGCAACCAGTGCACTCCACAGCAGTGATTGCACAGCGAAATACTTGTACACAGTGAAGATATATGTAATTATACAACAGGGCATGGGTAAAGAAGGAGAAATGTATTTTAAAATTCAGCAAGAGAAGGGTTAAATTATTTTTTCTGTTTGCAAGTTTATCACAGCATACTGAAGGTTTGTTTTCCGACTCACCAAGCTGTACCTTAACCTTACAACTCATATGCCTTAGCAAACGGAGAAGACCCAGATCAGACGGCTCCTGTAATAGCCGTCTGATCAGGATCTGCTCTGTAAATGGTTATAGAATTTCTACAGGTCTGATTCTACAGTTTCTGCCTAAATTCCAGTACTCATATCGAGGGCTTGGTGCAAAACTATTGTAACTCCTTCACTTTGTGAAGGAGTTACAATAGTTTTGCACCAAGCCCTCGATATGTTATTATAACAATTCAGCTAATAAATATGCAAAATGTGATTTTTTTCTTACATTGAATATTCATCAGGTAAAGGGTTAATACCTTCTTTAAGAAACAACTTCATTGGACATAACAAATGAGAAGGTTGAGAAATGTAATTGAACAGCAATTGCAATCCACAGTACAATCACAGAGTCAATTTGTAAATTGTTTGATGTTTTAAAACGTATTATTACCCTTTGTGGCAAATTGACCAGTTTCCTTGTGGTAAAGCACCTCTCTGATTGGTCTTTTGATTAACCCATTACTCCATATGTACACCTTTCTAGGCATTTGCAAACAGAGTAGACCCAGATCAGATGGCTCCTATAGAAGCCATCTGATCAGGGTCTACACTGTTTGCTTATGAAATAATAAAGTCCATGGCCAAAAGTTTCTGTCTTTATATGCCATTATACAAATGAATGTAATTTGAAATACATGAAGTCATTATTTCTTACATGAATAATCATGGAGTAAAAACTCTATAATAAAGACTGCTTTAAATTTAATTTAACCCTGTCCTTCGCATAAAGCCCTTTTCAAACATTTGGAAACAGAGTAGACCCAGATCAGGCAGCTCCTATAGGAGCCATCTGATCTGGGTCTACTCAGTTTGTAAATGTGTGAAGAGGTGTTTATATGAAGGAAAGGGTTAACCTTTTCCTCCATAAATATGCCGTTCTACGCCTCAGTAAGTCACATAATGAAACCATTGTGATAAATAGAGCAATTGCTCCTATAGGACCAAATGCTCTATTTTATCACAATGGTTTCAAAACTACACAATTCTAAACTTTTTCCATTTCTCTAGTAAATAGATGGTAGATTGGTTCAAAGAGGTTGTGTCTAAAAATAGCCTATGGAGGAATGGGTTAAACAGTCAATAAAACATACTCTATATAGAAGAACAATAATTTGCTCACCTTTTCTCCACCTGTATGGGTGTCGTGCTGATTGGTATGATGGACACCTTACCCTGCTTGGGGGTGGGCATGTCTGTAGCCCCTGTCCCGGGACGAAATGTGGCTTGGCCCTTGCCCTGGGGTGCAGCCACATGGGCGTAAACACCCATCTGTGGGGCTGAGCCATAGAGGTACTGCTGCTGCAGAAGCTCCGGGGGTGGGGGAGGAAGGTTGTCGATGTCTGTCTGGTCCTGGTTCTCTAGGTAGGTTGTAGCAATGCCGGCTGTTACCTGAAAAAACAAAGACCACAGGAATGTGAAAGTCATCTTGATAGTACAGTAGACAGAGATCCAGATAAGATGCATAAATTAAAACATTTCAGGACTAAATTCTTTATTTCTCCACCAAACCCTAAGCTGTGACCTTACTCTTCAGAATCGTCCCAAAGACAATATAGACAATTCTAATGAGTGGTCACAAAATAGGGTTTGGTGGGAAAATGACGATTTTAGTATTTGAGTACAGTAAAACCCCTCTAATGCGACCACCAAAAAGATATAATTCTGGATTTTAAATGCAGGTGGTAGCTTTCTGCATAACTTTCAACCTGTATTAAGCAACCACCTGCTTTTAAAGACATTTATTTTCAGTCATAAAGTGGTTGCATTAGAGGGGTTTTACTGTACTTATGTTTATCTGTTGCTCTGAGTAGATCTTCTCTACAATGGTCAATTCATAAATAAACATGGGTGTTTTCAAAAGCAAGTGGCTAATGAACCCTTTCCCTGTTCAATATTCATTTTCGAAATAATGGTGTCATGAATATGAGTTAAGATTATTTTTTATGATGGTAAATGTACACAGGATTTTTAATATTGCTAGAAACTGTAGGACCAGATCTATTATAATTTTATAAAGGAACAGAGCAGACCCTGATCAGATCCGTTTCTATAGGAGCAGTCTGATCTGGGTCTATTCTTTTTGCAAAGGCGTAAAAAAGGCTTTATATGAGAGAAAGGCATAATATAGAACAAAAGTAATACAAAAAGCTCAAGGCAGCTTTTTTGCATAATTTGTTTTGCATTAAGCTACCACTTGCTTTAACTATCCTAAATTAAAACTTTTTTTAATTTATAAAATTTTCATTTTAATATCTATATTTAATCATAAGCAAACAGAGCAGACCCTGATGAGACTGCTCCAACAAAGCATAGTAGAAAGGCATAGTTATGGAGTATAAATCTACATAAACAGTACCTGTGCCTCCAGATCAGCATCACTACTGACCTGCACAGTAACAACATTCTCCTGAGTTTCTCCACTCATTTTTACCACCTCTCCATTCAAACATCTAGGTATTCTACTCTACAGCTCAGAACAAAAGATTCCGCTGATCCACACAATTTCCTCCATCTACATGTATCTTATATTTACGACTAAACAATCTGTCGACAGGACGAAATGACTGGGCATATCTCACATAAAACAAACACAATTGCTGCATAATCCAGACAGACCAGTACAAGTCTTTGGTCCTAGTAAATTTACCTATAAACTTGAAAACCAAAAACTTGCAAGTCTTTGTTAACCTTGTAAACAGAAAAGGCGATAATAAACCACTTCCACATACGCCACAAAATGATAATGAAGGCACTAAAGTATCGGACTTCGACAGATCACCACCCAACTAATCTCTTTTAACGTTAACCCATTTTAACCTCAACTAGTCCAAATATGTATTGTGAATGACTCTCAACTTTCATTTTCTGCATTCAATGTTTTATATTCCTGTGTGCATTTTGGATATTAATTTGTGGAGCAAACAGTGCAGATCCCTCTGGTCTGGGTCTGCACTGTTTACCTATGACCCTACTGATTCTTTGACTGATGAATACAGAAGAACCTTCTTAACCCTTTCCTTGTTCTATGTTTATTACAATTTTCAATACCTACTGAATATTCATTAACAAAATAGTTACAAAGAAATATGGAAGGTGGAACATTGTAGCCATTAAGTAAAGAAAATGGTCTATTAAATTGCATTTTACAAACAGAGCAGACCCTGATCAGACGGCTCCTCTAGGAGCCGTCTGATCTGGGTCTACTCTGTTTGCAAATGCGTGAAAACACGTTTATATGAGGGAAAGGGTTAAGCAGCCAACACAAATTATTACATGTATAGGTCTGTAAGCTTAAAGGGGGGTGGTTATTTAATGCAGGTCAAAAGTAATGCAGAAAGCTCCTATAGGATCTTTTGCCCTGCATTAACCCTTTTCCCTGTTCTATGTTTATTTCAAATTTCAATACCTACTGAATATTCATAAACCAAAAAATTATAATCAAATATGGAAGGTGGAACATTGTAGCCATTAAGTAAAGAAAATGGTCTATTAAATTGCATTTTACAAACAGAGCAGACCCTGATCAGACGGCTCCTATAGGAGCCGTCTGATCTGGGTCTACTCTGTTTGCAAATGCGTGAAAACATGTTTATATGAAGGAAAGAGTTAAGTAACCACCTGCTTTTAGAACTATGTTCAATAAATGAAAGACTGCTTAAGACGGGTTCTACTGTATTCATAGTGGAATTGCCTATAACTGTTTAATATTCAGTATGTAAGGATAAGTTCTCTTTCAGGATCCCTCTGATCTGGGTGTACTCTATTTGCATATGCTGGTGGACCCAATGTCTGCATTTGAAGGATAAAGTAACATATGGTAAAATGAGTAAAGTATAAATGCATATCATTTGTGAACCATTTGGATCTAGCTGAGAATAGCTTAATTTAACTCATTGTCTCAACAAAAACTGTTGGACAATAACTGCATTTTTAGAATGAAAATGATTAAAAATTCCACTTTTCAAATTGAAGCATTGCAAACACTTTTTAGAAATGAAAGTTATTTTGTGTTCAAAGAGTTACTCAGCAAAACCTTCAGTAAAATAGGTAAGTAAATGTATATTCAGAGTGACATGCGAGCAGTATAGAATAAGACCACAGAGCAAGAGGCAATATGTCTGATCAGTGACTGTAATACATAATTATTAACACTAACGAAGATGTTTTGATCTAAAATACAATTATACATTGGGACTAGCTTGCAAATACTAAACCCTTTGAATGGTTAAAGGCCAATCATCGCTAAACAACAAAGTCACTCAGTATGTAAAGTTTAAATTTGCTAGCAGATTTTGAATTACAAACAGTGCAGATCCAGAACAGAAGGCGCCTCTAGGAGCTCTCTGATCTGGGTCTACACTTTTTGCACATACACTCTTTTCCCGCATTAAAAAAGGTAAAAGGCAACTTTCAATATAGTACAAGTAAAGCTTACTATCTATTCATAGTATACATAGGACCAGCTCAAAGGATGTAGTGTTTGAAAGTAAAAGTAAAGAAGCTAAACTGCTGGCAGTGACAGAAGATTCCACTTTGAAAATTCAACAGCTGGAAATGCTTTGACCCTTTCACCGCTGATGTAGCATAAATGCACCACGACAAATAGTGCAGTCCCAGATCAGACGCCGCCTTGAAAAGGCGGCGTCTGATCAGGGACTACACTTTTTGTCTCATTCTGTAGTTCTATATAATTATGTTCTTTATTCCTTTGAAACTTGCATTTATTTATCTCTTATTTCCTTATTGTACCAAATGATTTAACAAAAATTGGATTGCAGATGAGACTTGGAAATTTGGCACCAAAAGGGTTAGACACTTTGAATGTAGGATACACATGCATTGTCATTAGCAAACAGTGTAGACCAAGATCAGAGCAAGTGTAATGCTTTCATACTGACTGAACTTAATAGTTAATCTGACCCTTAACCATTTGAATGCAGGGAAACCAGTGTACTGGTAAATGCATTTGCAAACAGTGTAGTAGAGCCTTCTAATCTGTGGTTTGCAAAATTTGTCACTCAAAATCTGACAGGACTATAATTATCATTAAACAATGATGGACCATTCTAATTTGAAAATTCAAGGAGTTATAACAAAAAGAACAACTTCATGCACATTTTGCCATTTCAAAATATGGGTCTACATGACTGCTTGCCATTTCAAATTCCTTTTAGCAAAAATGTCCTGAAAAAAAACTATTGTATTCTTTTTACAATATCAGTGGACAGAAAAAACATTAAAAAATGTAAGACCACATTCAGTTTTTGAAAAAAATATTTTTCTAACAATTAGTGTTAAACAACATAAACCCCTGTAGCAATATAAATTTAAGCCCAGGCATAGATGAATATAACAACCTTTTGAATGTAGAAAACAAGTGCATTGGAATTTGCAAACAGTGAAGACCAAAATCAGAGGATTCTTAGGAGGAACCCTCTGATCAAGGTCTGCACTGTTTCTCATTCAAAATCCTCTATGAAATATTTGTTTTTTATACTGTTTGGAGACATTCTAAGCTATCTATGGTGTAAAGGATAAACTACTTGTAAAATGCCTCATCACTTACAGGGTTCAAGTGATGGTCATAAACCTGACACACAGTCATAGTTAAGTGTATAATCCTTTTAACCTTACAACACTGAATTTTCAAATCGAGGACTTGGTGAAAAACTATTCTAACTCCTTCACAACAGTCTACACTGATTGCAAAGGACATTAGTGACTCATGTCCCACATTTTAAGGGTTAACCCTCTCAATGCCGAATCTTTAAATCAACAGTTGCAAAATTCAACAAGAGTACCGCATACGGTACATAATACGCCCACTTGCAAACTTTCTCCAATTCAACATGCCTTATAAGTGTTGACATTTTCTAATCTGTGCTTCAGATCTTGATTTCCATATTAAGTTGGTACTATTTTTTTTAAAAAATCAAGTGAATATCTTATTAAATAAAAAAGTTACAGCTAATCCTCATTTTTGCAGATTTTTGTCAAGTGCAACTGCCATAACTCTGTAAAGACAAACTGAATGAACCTCAAAATAAACTCAGCTTCAAATTTTGTTGCTTAAAACATTTGTGTTAAGTTGTTAAGTTTCATTTATATCAACCGACAAACTAAAAATTTACCGACTAACAAATCAACAAACACACAAAGTTCAAGGACCATAACTTTAGAATAAAATGACATATCAAAACCCCCGCAATATATGTGAAAATTCACATTAAGGTTTAACCATATAAAAAAATTGAAGCAAATATCATTGTAAATGAAAAAGTTATGGCCATCCTCATATTTGCATAGATTTGCATTATTTTTTTAATTGCAAGGGCCATAACTCCGAAACATTTAATCAAATGATCCTCAGACTCGACCTAGCTTTAGGTCTAGATGCATTAAACATGTGTATGAAGTTTCAAAAATATCTGTCAAATAGTTTTCCCAGAAAACAGCGGACAAACTATTTGCATATTTTTCAAGCACAAGGGACATAACTCTGAAATGAAAAATCAAATGAACCTCAGAATCAACTCAGCTTCAGATCTTGAAGCATTTAACATTTGTGTGAAGTTTCATTAATATCTGTCATATAGTTTTCCCAGAAAACAGCGGACAAACTATTTGCATGTATTTGCATTATTTTTCAAGTAAAAGGGCCATAACTCCGAAATGACAAATCAAATGAGCCTCAGAATCGACTTAGCTTCAGACCTTGATGCATTAAACATTTGTTTGAAGTTTCATTAATATCTCTCAAATAGTTTTACCAGAAAACAGCAGACAAACTATTTGCATGTATTTGCATTATTTTTTTAAGTAAAAGGGCCATAACTCCAAAACGACAAATCAAATGAACCTCAGAATCGACTCAGCTTCAGATCTTGATGCATTAAACATTTGTGTGAAGTTTCATTAATATCTCTCAAATAGTTTCCCCAGAAAACAGCGGACAAACTATTTGCATATATTTTAAGGACAAGGGCCATAACTCTGAAATGAAAAATCAAATGAACCTCAGAATCAACTCAGCTTCAGATCTTCATGCATTTAACATTTGTGTTAAGTTTCATTAATATCTGTCTAATAGTTTTCCCAGAAAACAGCGGACAAACAAAATGTTGACGGACGAACGAACGAACGAACGAACGAACGAACGAACGAACGAACGAACGAACGAACGAACGAACGAACGAACGAACGAACGAACGGACGGACGGACAGGGCCACGACAATATACGACCACCTTTATTAGGTGGGCGTATAAAAAGGTCAAAATTACTGTGAATATTCAAGAGATATTTTCCCAGAAAAGTGTAATATAACAAACAGTGCAGACCCTAGAGGAGCCCTCTCATATGGGTCTACACTGTTTGCAAAGGACTTTAGTGACTCGTGTCCCTGCACTGAAAGGGTTAAATAATGCTGAATATTCAAAGTGGAACAGCTCATCAGTATGTAACTATTATAAAGTCCATTCTGTACGAAAGGCGAAAAACTGAAGTTTGTTTAGCCGTCTTCTCATTCTATTGTTATTCTCTGCTATTATCATTCATATTTCAAAATACAATTTTTAATCTGCAAGATGATAACAGTACATACAGTTGAACCCCTCTAAATCAGAATTCAAGTAGAGAATTTAGATACTTTTAAGCAGGTGGCTGCTTAATGCAGGGCGAATGTCATGTAGAAAGCTCCTAGGAGCTTTCCACATGACTTTCACCCCGCATTAAGCTGCCTGCCTTCTCCAAGATCAATATTTATATCAAATTGAATGTCCGGTTTCAAGGGGTTTTATTGTACTCTAACAGCCCTCTGATCTAGGTTTACATTGCTTGTAAATGACAGTACTCTTGTTTCCCCCATTCAACAGTAATCAGTGGCTGTCCTGATAGACTCTGAAGAACTAGGTCTATACTGAACGCTTCTAAAAAATGATGTACGGTAATGTCATCAAAGCTAGAAACAATTAAGGAAAGATAAATGGGTTATCATTATGTAACTAACACATTTCAGCAAGCTGGGTCTCATTTTGTGTATTATGTACACATGCTATGGTTCAATGTGTTCAAGAATTTGTCTATGAACTATTCGTCTTGTTTCTTTTTCATTATGCTAATGAAAACGGGTCTCGTCGCACTCCATGTGAAAGTGTTGTCAACAAGTGAATTAAGAATGAAAGTCTCGCCAAATCTCAAACTCTTAACAATTAAATCGGGCATATTTTTTCAAATATCGAGCTGGATGATTGGTCAAAAATCTTCGCCAAACTCTAAAGCTGTTTTGAAGATTAAATAGGAGTGTTTGTCATCTGCTGAAAGCATGACACACACACACACAAAAGTATGATGGACCAGACAGAAGTGATTCCTAAGTGTCACCCAGCTTATAGAAGATGACACTAATAAGTATGGAATTTAGTTTTGAGTAAATACATACAAATTTGTAATTCGACTCCGTCTGATATTCTGAGTCTGAATTCTTCAAATATAGCAAAGACAGCAAAATATAAATATTTAAGGACTAAGGAGGCAGAGAGAAATTCTGAAGCAGACATCATTTCCAATGGTATATACAAGATACCGTAGTTTGTAAAACATCCAACATTCATTAGAGCTTAAATGCCATACATTTGTAGCATATCTTGTTCACAAAGAGGGATTCACTTGCTAAATGGATATTTCAATTATAAACAGTTGTAGTAAATGTTGCTTTGTTCTTTAAGCGCTGATTTCTCAGTTATCCATTATTGTTTAACCCTTTCCCACATATAAATGCTTTTTTACACCTTTGCAAACAGAGCAGGGTCTGCTCTGTTTGCTGATGAAATAATATACAGTAAAACCCTGCTAATACGACCACCAAAAAGGGGCATAATTCTGGGTGGCAGAGGCAGGTGGTAGCTTAATGCAGGACGAAAGTTATGCAGAAAGCTCCTATAGGAGCTTTCTGCATAACTTTCGTCCTGCATTAAGCAACCACCTGCTTTAAACGACATCAGTGGCTGTTTATTAAGTGGTCGCATTAGCGGGGTTTCACTGTAGATATAATTCTACTAATAAATATTCCTGATCGACAAAAGTCCACTCAGTCTGAAATAGTACAATTTTGTAAGAGGAATATGGATTACAAACAGTGTAAACCAGTCTGCCCTGTTTGCATATGATATAATATAAATATGATTGTATATTTTCTGTCATGGCCAAAAATTCCTGTTTGCATGTGCAATTATAACAATGAATCTAATTAATATTCATAATGTAATTATTTCTTACGTAAATACCGAGTATTCATGGAGTAAAGAGTTAAGGACCCCCCCCTGATCTGGGTCTACACTGTTTGCAAATGCCACTAAACTTATTTCCCTACATTCAAAGGGTAAGTCCTAGGTAATGTATAAAACAGGGTACAATATATAATCTTAACCCTTTCCTCCATAAATACGCCTTTCTACGCCTCTATAAAAGTCTCTTTTTGAAATATCACAATGGTTCCAAAATTACATAATTCTAAAATTTTCCTTTTCTCTAGTAAATGTTCCTTTCAGTAGATTTTTTCAAAAATGTTGGATCTAAAAAGTAGCCTATGGAGGAAAGGGTTAACCCTTTCGCTGTTAAAAAAATGTCTGCTAAAACTCTGATCTGAAATAAGATTTACTTACTACTCGGATCTTGATCAAACATTGAGTTACTCTGCGTCTCAATCAGGATCCAAGTTGTTTGTCACTCAGACAATCCTTTCCTACAGACACTAACCCTTTCCTCCATAAATACGCCTTCCTACGCCTCTATAAAAGTCTCTTTTTGAAACCATTGTTTCAAACTATTTATCACAATGGTTTCAAACTACAAAATTCTAAAAAATTCCTTTTCTCTAGTTAATGCTCCTTTTCGGTAAATGCATCCAAAGAGGTTGGATCTAAAAATAGCCTATGGAAAAAAGGGTTAAGGAATCAGAGCTAATTAAGTGAACTAGAAATGTGTCCATAGGACACTGATGCACCCACTTCAGATTTTTTGTCACAGAAAGTAAGGGCCATAATCATGTATGCAACGACTGAAGCGATTTATGCCATTTTTGCAAATAAAGGGCCACAACTCCTAAATGACTGAAGCGATTTACATGGTTATCAAACTTGACCAAGATACAATGGCCACAAACATGTTTGTAAAGTTTGGTGAGGATTGGCTAATACTTTCCAAGAAAGAGTCCGGACAAGATATTTTTAAAGTCATTTTTTGTAAATAAAGGGCCACAACTCCTAAATGGCAAAAGCGATTTACATGGCTATCAAAGTTGACCACGACATAATGGCTACAAACATGTGTGTAAAGTTTGGTGTGAATTGGACTAATACTTTCCAAGAAAGAGCCTGGATAAATTCTTCTAGAATACAGGCATACAGATAGACATACGGACAAGAGCAACCCTATATGCCACCACTTTGTGGGGCATAAAAATACAGCATATATCTGAATTTAGGCAGACAATTTTTTTTCTCTCGACAGGATAAGAGTTAACCCTTTCAACAGGTAAATTTCCACTGCAAAATGTCATCATCTTATGGTAAGTGTCAGAATGTCGACCACCTTTGATAATGATGGGTTCTTTGCAGTCATCGAATAGTTTTGAGAGTTAATCCCCCTGTAAAAATGCAATTTCTACTTTTTTCCTGATTCATTAAAGCTTTCAAGAAACTTTTGATGGCTCCTGATGAGACGCCAAGTTACTCAGCATCTCATCTGGATCCAAGATGTATGCAAATGCTAATCAGGTCACGCGTCTCTTAAATGAAGAGATAATGGTTTTCCTCCCAGGACTGCTAATTGAAAAACACAAAAACCATTTCGAGGGCTTGGTGCAAAACTATTCTAACTCCTTCACTTTGTGAAGGAGTTAGAATAGTTTTGCACCAAGCCCTCGATTTAGAAACAGTATTAACCTTTCTTTGCCCTACTGTACTTAATTCACATTCTCAGTCTTAACCTTTAACGCCATGAATATTCATATACGAAATAATGATACGAATATTTATTAGCTGATTTTTTTTAAAACTGCATAATTATGTACATATTAAATTTTTTGTATCAGTAGAAACTGTACAGTCAGATCTAATATACCATCATTAGCAAACACAGCAGACCCTGATCAGACAGTTCATGTAGGGGGTGGGGTGTATGGTTGGCTGCTAAAGCAATGCAAGTCTTCCAAACATTTATGTGATGAGTGGAATATCCATTTCATGGCCAGAACTGATTCCAGTACAATAACAAACAGAGTGCACCTATGCCACAAGAGCAGTATAATCATTCTGTATGCCAATACTGTTCCCATTACTGTTATAAGTACTTTAGGATTACATCTGCTTAATCCTTTCCTCCATAGGCTATTTTTAGACCCAATCTCTAAGTCTTTGAATAAATCTACCCAAAAGGAGCATTTACTAGAGAAAAGTAAAATTTTAGAATTTTGTAGTTGAAACCATTGTGATAAATAGAGCATAAATGTTGCTCCTATAGGAGCAAATGCTCTATTTATTACAATGGTTTCAAGAAGTGGTTATTACTGAGGCATAGAAAGGCGTATTTATGGAGGAAAGGGTTAATCTTTTACCCAATAGAGATGCCTGTAAGTGCCTATGCAAACATAGTAGATCCAAGATCAGGCGACTCTTGTAGGAATCATATGATCAGGGTATTTTCTAAGGGTGAAACGATTAATCGCGATGTGAATTGAACCGCGATCTTTTGCCCTCGATTCGGTTCGGTTCAATTCGGTTCAGCAGATCTCATTTTCGATTCGATTTTTATTATACAAGGCTAGCTTCTTAATGATTGGTAGCGAAATGAAACTAACCTGTGAAAATTCGCCGTGAAAAGTCGAAATACTTGTTTTCCCGCATTAGAGCTGTCAAAACAAACATACTCATCGAATTCTGATAGACTCAAATCGATTGGATGAAGGCCAACTACTTTAGCCAATCAAATAACACGTTGCAATCGTTGCACTTAATCTGATCGTCTGGGCGCTTTATTCAAGCGTCTTTGTGTTCTCTCAAAATGTCGGATGCTGAAGCTGTCAATCTACGTGCTACCCCGAAAAACTATCGCTCCAAATGTGGAGATTTCAGATTTCGCGAGAGCAACAACACAAATAAACCAACATGTAAGATTATTTTACAAATATTCTCTGCAACACAGGAAATACGACGAATCTGTCATATCGTATGAACGAAAACACAGTATTGCATTTACGTTTCGTCTTCATCCGGTAAACTTGGTTGCAAATTTGTGTATGCTTCAAATTTATGAAGCTGTGCATTGATAACTGGCTAAAACTATACTCGCAGCAATATATAGTGCTTTTTGCTCAGAGACAGGGAGATGTCATATCTCTCTTCAACTGATAGCTATCTGTATCAGTTGAAGAGAGACATGACATCTCCTCCAAGTGCTCAAATTCTTTTTTCAGAAAAAACTACACGTTCTTCAGAGTTAGGCTGTTTAGTCAATTAGACAAGACTGATTATGTTAGTGTTACCATTTTACTTGGTTTTAGTGACCAGTTATAAAAAAGAACTGTCAAAAACAAACTGCAGAAAGGTTTGACTGTTAAAGTCAGATATATCTGTGACTAGGCTATTATGATTTTTCCACCTGTATATGTCCAAGCATTCTGTTTTCAGAGCTGTTAATACACAGTATTTATTCTACATAGTACATTCTTTTTATTACAATCTTAAATCGAATCGAATCGAAAATAATCGAATCGTGTTGTAAAAAATCGAAATCGAATCGAATCGAATTTTTTTGAATCGTTTCACCCCTAGTATTTTCTGTTTGCTTATGGAATATACAGATCTATTCTACAGTTTCTGCCATAGCAATAAACTCCTGTGTTCATATGCCATTGCAAACAGAGCAGACTCTGTATAGGCGGCTCCTACAGGAGCCATCAAATCTGGGTCTACTCTGTTTGCAAAGATGTGAAAAGGTGTTTATATGAGGGGAAAAAGTGAAAGTGTTGAACACGAAATAACCCTTACCAAAATAATTTATAAGTCACTTATAAGTGGCTTAGATGTCAAACTTATACCCGACTTATAAGTCACCTATAAGTCACTTATAAGTATTTTACATGCAAATGAGATGTAAGTCAAGTATAAGTGATCTATAAGAAAGAGGATATATGTAAGTGTTTTATAAGTGGCTTATAAGCCATTTATAAGTGACTTATAAGTATGATACTAGTAAACGGCTTATAAGCCACTTATAAGTGGTTTATAAGCCACTTATAAGTGGTTTATAAGTATGATACGGTAAACGGCTTATAAACCACTTATAAGTGGTTTATAAGCCACTTATAAGTCTGCTGCTTGGGAGACTTATAAGTGACTTATAAGTCTGCGGAGCTGGATCAAGAGCTGTACCCTGGTCTAGTGGTATTAATGCACTGGACTACCAACCCAGGGGCTGCTGGTTCAATTCCCTGCTCAACCAGTCCTACGGTTGAGTTTTTAACCTGAAAGAGTCTTTACTGACAGTTGAGAATCTGTAGAGTCTTCACCCATCAATACATTAATTATCCTGCATACCCTAACTGAATTATTAGCCTGGAACGAAAGCAAAAAAGGAAAATTCACTGCCCGTTTAAGTAAACAGTAATGTCTCATAAATCCAGAATGTTATCGAACAAGATTGGAAATAATACTCTGGCTGCACATTTGGTTTCACAACCAGTGTAGATCCAAATCAGATTGTAGAAGCCATCAAGTTTGCTAAACCTGATATTTTTTGAAGTTCACCTTCAATTTCCAAATTTGAATAAAAAAAATAAATAAATTAATTAAAATTTAAAGTAACTGTATATATTCACCATCTGGTAATCTCATTCAGCAACTAATGTCCGGATTAATTTGACATCACTGTCCCTTTTTATTTGTACAGGAAATTCATTATTTACATTTGGGTTTAATGGAAACAAGCTGCAGTACATCAGCAATATGTTTCAATAATAAATGTTTAATAAATGCACTGCCTGTATCAAACATTTAAATATTTGACTTGACCATAATAATCATTCAACTTGTTCAAATCTAGTCTACATGAAAATTCTTATCTTAGTTCAAAGTTAAAGAGTCATCCAAATTGGGTTTTTTTAAAAAAAGGTATTGTGCTTGAAGTTGAATATACCTCGCTTCCGTTTATGCTATAATACTACATATCTAGATGCTTTTTTTAAGCAAATTTGAAGCAGTTTGAAAATTGAAACATATGAAAAATGTAGCAGACTACAATACTATTGACAGGCTAAGGGTTAAGTAATTTTGCTAAGATAAGGGCTTAATTTATTGGAGATTGTTTTTAATCGTAACTTGGTAACTTATAAATATGGAAAATGGAGCAATTGCTCCTGAGGAGCAATGTTCCATGATCTACTTTCATAGTGTATTGATTAACCCTTTCCCTGTTCTTTATTTATTAGTTGTTTCATGACCTCGTGAATATTCATAGACCATAGTCATAATATTTTTGGGGTATGTTTTAAAGTAAAGTTCTGGTGAGAAAAAGGAACTGCATGTAATGGTCTATGAAAATTCATAAGCAGACGGAACAGACTCAGACCGGACAGCTGTCTGGTCTTGTTCTTCTCTGTCTGCCGGTATGAGAAAATGCTTGATTATTAGGGAGAGGATTAAACATTATCAGTCTCTTCGATCAGCAGTTAATCATTTCTTATTTGAAGCCCTTAATATTGAGATATTGGTTGTTAGTACCATGAAAATATCACTGAATTTCACCATCAAATACACATATTGTAAAATTTATGCACATTATGTATAAATAAAAAAACTTGGAAGGTAAATTGTTCATCATAAATCGAAAAGTCTAGTTAATCCACATTATGCGAAACTAGCCAAATCAAGTGTTCAATCTACTATAAGCAACAGTGTTATCATTTTTATACCCCCGCCTTTAGGGCATTAAGTTTTATCCTTGTCCGTTTGTATTGTCAAAGATTTCTTGACTTGTAAGCTGGAATGATTTGATATTTCCTCTGAAGCATAATCGTAGTGAGTTGTACTGTGTCTCCCCTTTTCAGGTCTGTCGTTCATCTACTTCCTGTTCGCAGACACTTGATTGAATTTTGGTGATTGTTTAATGATTGTTCAATTTAGAAAAACCTGGAGTGGGTGTTTGTGTTCCATGGACATATTTTCCTTTATTTACGTCTGGGTTTTATGGAAACCCTTGCATCAGCACACTTTTGGTTGATTGCCTGGATGATGTCTTTCTCCGGAGTCTTGCATAATTTTTTCTTGCACATATTCTGAAATGTAAGGAAAAAAGAGAACATTGTAAATATTTAAAAGACTGGATGAACTTTGCAAAAAATCTTGGATCTAAGACTTCTAAATGTTCACCCTGCACCTTATCTCTATTCAAGGTGTTTGACACTCGGATATAGATAGCAAAATGTTGGATTTTTTTAAAAATTGTACCCAATATATTTATCTTTGCAAACAGTGTAGATCCAGATAAGGAAGCTCTGAAGGAGCAATCTAATCTGGGTGTACTCAATAATTTGCTTGACAGAATATTGAATTCTATTAATTTAGTGGAAAACAAGTAAAGGGTTAATAGTTACATGTAAAAAGGTTACCTAATCTTTCATCAACTATAAAGTTAAGTTCTACTGCTTTTGACGTACATACGGCAATAATTTAGCAGCAATTGTTTGAATGTTACAGCTTGTGTGAGAGATATTCAGCTTAGAATGAAAATCCTGTTATATAATTTTTAAATGTTGTTGCATCATGTATTTCACAGCCTAAGGAATTTATTCATCCTCAAATTATTGATTTATTGCCCCTATTCCAGCGGGTATTTTAAGTCATTTTTTTTTTATTGTGCCCATCTTATTGTGTATTGGTGTATAGTTGTCATTGATATTTGTATTAATTTTATATTCTTATTCTTTTTACATTAATTAGGATCTTTATCAGATGCATTAAAACACATGTGAATTAGATATTGAGTTACCAGTCACTCAGAATGCTGTTTTCACCTACTTGTTATGGCCCAAACACTCCTTCCATCCAGGGCTGGCTTCTCCTCTGACAGAGCTCCTAGACACTACTTCATCTGAGAAGTACTCTGCATAACAGGCGAGGTAGTGCAGTGTCACTTCCTTTTGATGTCCAGCTGAGGGACAGAGATCTTTACACCATATCCTGGTAGCAGATCTGCCTCAACATCTATGTTGCCAGCCTTAAATTTAAACATAACCCAATAAGCATTACACTACAGTACTAAAAAGTACTATATAAGAATATATGAGTCTACTGCAAGACATGACATGGGTTTTTAAAAGTGTCACAGCAAGGCATCAGCAAAAGATTTCAACTATATATAATTATTGCAGAGTGACCTGTAAGTCTGTTTCAAACAGTGTAGATGAAAATGTCTGTTAACATTGGTCTATCGTGTTTGCATTAGCCCAAACGACCACTGAACGTCATTAAAATATTATTCATAAACACTGCAAGTATTTTTGTTTCTAATGAAATTCATTAAAATGCCTTTTATCAACCCTCGTCTATATTGCTGATTATAATCTGCGTATGCCTTTGTCGTTTTGAATTTCGGACGAAACGACCAAGGCCGAAAGGGATTGGGTCCGAAACGATGTTGTGCGTGAGCTTTCCTGTCGATGCATATGGTTGGGTTTTGAAGAGAAAGAGTGCACTGACAATTTATTAAAGTGTATGATTTAATAATTGCTTGTATTAATGTTGACTGTTTGAAATACAATTTCCAGACGAGTGTGCGCTAAGACAGTTGAGTATGACAGGATCATAGTCATAGGTTAAGCCATCGACTTTCGTCAAAAACTCAAAATTCCGACTTAAAAAAATAGTAATAAGTGGTATTGTATATACTGATACTCACCATTCATTCTTGCATGTGCTTTTTGTAGCATGTGGTTGATGTTTTCATCCGAATCGAGTCGAATTTCTTTATCGCGAGACAGAGCGTCAATGTTTTGAAAACTTTCAATATGGCGCCGGGTCGGATTAACGTGTGACCCCGAAAATTTGAATATTGCGGGCCGGATGTAATATGGTCAAAATTGTTTCCGAAATATGAAATATATATCAAAATAAAGCTAAAAGTGTTTTTTCGTATGGTATATGGTGCATTTTGAAAAAAAAATGATAAAATTTCGGACAAAATGGTTCCAACTTCGAGGGACTATATCTTTGCGTAGGAACAACCTAAATGCATGCACCAACTTGCACCCTGACCTTCAATATGATTGGTCACACCCACAACACAAAAAATTCAGATTGATTTTGTGTCATAATTGTATAAAGACATTTATTGTCAGTTACATACATAAAGTATACACACTTCTTAGTATTTTGGTATATAGTGCAGACCCATCAGACCATCCATATAGGAGCCGTCTCATCAGGGTCTTCACTATTTACAGGTAGGTATATTGACATGAACAGCAAGAGAAGGGTTGATATATTGGAGTATAACAAAATATTAAATAGTATATAATTTTTAAATTATGTAACTATATAATTATTATAATGTAAATGATTATTATTTTATTGGATAGATCTTGAAATTCTGAGAATTTTGATACCCATTACTGTTGGGTTTGGATCTAGTGAAGCATTAAGCTTTTTAGGGGGCAAAATTTCGAATAATTTTTGGACTTAGAATTTTTCAAGCTAGCAAATATCCGATGAAAAAGACTAAGTTCTCACATACACATGGCCATGTAATGAAAAGCCTTGTCCTTATAACTGACTTACTTGTTTAATCAAATGTTCACTGAAACTTACAAGCCACTTATAAGTCACTTATAAGTGAAGTATTTCCAGACTTATAACTCACTTATAACTGGCTTAAACTTAGAACTCACTTACACAGAATTTTTGTGAATTTATAAGTGACTTATAAGGGGCTTATAAGTGGCTTATAAGTCACCTATATCTCACTTATAAGTGACTTATAAGTTAATGTAAGTTAGTTTGGTAAGGGAACACTCAATGTATGACCTTCACCTTGCCAGGAAACCATTCAATAGTTGCAGCCTCTATTCGTAAATATTGCGAAAGTTATTACCAGGTTACAGTTTTGGAAAGACAGAGAAACACACAAACAGAACTATCAAAAACAAATCTGCCCCCAGACCTTGAACTTTGAGGCATAGAAATACTTTTTAATCTTCATTTTCACAAGATATTCAGCAAATAAACACATACATGTACAGGATTTCACCGAAATCTATAATCAGTGTAGATCATTAGTTCATACAATCCTCCAATTACGGTCAGCAATGTTTGCAATTTAACCCTTAAAATGCTGAACTTTCAAATGCACTATTCCAATAATTAGGGATTTTTCTAAAGGAAAGTATGGTATCACAAACAGTGCAGACCCTGGTGAGAAGGCTCCTCTAGGAGCCCTCTAATCTCGCCGCCCATCTACACTGTTGGCAAAAGACATTAGTGACTCATGTCCTGCACTGTTAGGGTTCAAAAAAAATTCCAGTACTTTCTTTTGCAAATGTTGAGCTAAACTCTTTTTATGCTATAATTATCATCTGCAAAAACTACTGTCTGCTAAAATTCTCAAAGATAGTTATTTTTCCACACTTCTGTAAAAATACAGATTGGATCCTGTTACATGTATATTGTCAGAGCTCCAGATAAGATGCGTAAATTAAAATATTTTCAAGAATAACTTTATTTCTCCACCAAACTCTATAATGTGGCCACTCTTTAGAATCGTCTCTTTGAGACGATTCTAAAGAGTGGTCACAGTATAGGGTTTGGTGGAGAAATGACGATTTGAGTATGCACATTTATCTGTAACTCTGATCGTGACATCCAGCTAAATACAGGTTGAAGAAGACCCCACATGTTCTTCCAAGCATGGAACAAATTACATTGTTTCATGCATAGAAGAACACCTGGGTTCATTCAAATAAAGGTAGAGTTCTAGGAGATATTGCATACACAAAAGTATGTCTACAAACAGACAGATGAAGAAAATGATTAAAGTATACCCCACCCTGTACAAATTGTTGTTAAACAAGAGTGTGTTTGTGAAACACTTATGTCCCTGACCTTTGACCCTGAAGGATGACCTTGACCTTTGACCTTTGACCCATGGACCAGGGAGTTGAACGCGACACATCGTCTTTGTGTGGTGAACATTTGTGCCAGGTTATTTTGAAATCCATTCACAGATAAAAAAAGTTACAGATGGGGTACAAAATTTGGGACAGACAGACGGACGGACTGAAGGATGGACAATGCGATTACTATATGCCTGCCATTGGGGGGCATAAAAATGGAAGTAAACTGTTTAGAAGACATTTTCATACGCCTTGACCTATCACATAATACGCCTTGCCGTAACTAAATTAACACTTATTCCAATAATGACCCTCATTCCTCACAAACGCTTGGATGAGGGGGCATTTTCTATCAATGAATACAGTAACTCTGACTCCCTGTTGAATATTCATACAAGAATTTTTTTTTTTATAATCACGTCATGAATATTCATTAGTTGAATTTTTATACTGGCATATGTACACAAGATTGGTAATGGTATTTCATGAGCAAGCAGAGCAGACCCTGATCACACGGCTCCTACAGGAGCTGTCTGATCTGGGTCTACTCTCCTTGCAAAAGCTTGAAAAGGCATTTATATAAAGGAAAGGGTTAAAGAGCATGATCTATCATTCAAGTAGGTGTAGGCAAATAACACCTGGTCTATATGAAACCACTGACCACATGATTTCATCAACTGCCTCATTTAAGCAGAGTGTGACATTCAAAATTGTCGCCCTATCAACTATGTTATGTACAACATACCTTGCAATCCCATTGGTGAACCAGACATTGGATTAAGTTACAGTAACCCTTTGTATGCTATTAGCTTACATATCTGTGTTTGTAAATAATACAGACCTATATCAATGATTATCTATATTGGCAAATAGTGTAGACCCATATGAGACAGCTCCTCGAGGAGCTGTCTCATATGGGTCTGCACTATTTGCAATTATAACCCAGTGGCTACAATTGATTCAACATTTGAAAGATTCGGCTAATAAATTTTCATCCTGGATGGAGTCACATTTGAATGTTCAGTATGAGAAGGGTTAATTTCACGGCTGGAAACTTTATCCTGAGATACAAAACTAACTGGCTATCAGTGTCATACTCAACCAAAACCACCATGATCTGATACCAAACAAATGGCAAGCTTTTGGGATGTGGCCTGCTGCAAGGATATTATTCAGTTTTTCATACACCTTATGATCAATGACTGAGCATTTAACCATTTCCTTCATATAAACACCTTTTCACACCTTTTTTGCAAACAGAGTAGACCAAGATCAGACAGCTCCTGAAGGAGTCATGTGATCAGGGTCTGCTCTGCTTGCTACTGAAATTGTAACAGTCCTAACTCTACCATTACCAATCTTGTGTACATATGCTAGTATAAAAATTCAATTAATGAATATTCATGATGTCATTATTTCTTGTATGAATACAAATACTCTCTAAGAATGAGTCCGGACAAGATAAAGGGTGGCAACTCCTAAACGACTGAAGTGATTTACATGGCTATAGAACTTGACCAAGATATAATGGCCACAAACATGTGTGTAAAGTTGGTGCGGATTGAACAAATACTTTCCAAAGAAAGAGCCTGACAAATTACTCTAGATGTGTGTACGGATTTGTGGGGGCATAAAAATATCATAAATGCTGGTATCAATTAGCTAAATTGTTATATTATGAAAACAGAAATTTTGGCAAAAGGCAGAAACCGCAGAATCAGATCTAGTGTATAATTCCATAAGCAAACTTAGCTGACCCCGATCAGACAGCTACTACAGGAACCATTTGATCAGGGTCTTCACTATTTGCTTTTATGTCAGTCTAATTGAAAGTTATCAAAATGTTGCCAAATTGACTTATTCATCTTTATAAACCAACAGAGAGGGCAGATTGTGTCAAAATATTTGGTGGTATTTTGGGTACAGTAAAACGGTAAAACCCCTCTAAACCGGGCTTTCCATTTTTTCTTTGACAGGTGACAGCTTAATGCAGGATGAAAGCCATGCAGAAAGCTCCTCTAGGAGCTTTCTGCATGACTTTCACCCTGCATTAAGCAGTAACCTGCCTAACAGTATCTAAATTCTTCTCTACTAGATTTCCGGTATACTGTATATGCAAAAGTTATCAAGAGAATGAGTCATGCATATGACACTAAAAGAACCTTGACAATACATGTACATTAGTCTGGGCAACATCTGGAAACATTAAGCTATCTGATAACCCTTTCCTTTATGAATATTCATGTAAGAAATAATGACATCATAAATATTAATTATCTTTTCATGGTTTTATAATGGCATAGGAACGCAGGACATTTTGGCCAAAGCAGAGACTGAAGAATAAGATCTATATTATTTCTCAAGCAAACAGAGAACATCCTGACCAGACAGCTCCTGCAGTAGCTATCTGATCTGGGTCTACTATGTCTGCAAAGGTGTGGAACGGTTTCTCTGTCTGGTAAAGGGTTAGCCCTTTCAACACTTAGCAACTTTCATCTCCAAGAAACCTTTATCTGTTAATGTTATAATTCTCTAAATATATTTTTCTTCCATTTCTTTTCAAACAACAGTATCTGGGTGTCAAACAGTTATGATTGTGATGAGTTTCAAAGTTACATCTGAATCTAAACGGCTTGCAAAGGGTTGTCATAAACTGGAACATATATTGTCTATTTGCTGCATGATGAGGCTTGTTGAAACAGCTGAGCTATTACATGAGAAAATGTAACTGGTGTACAGTATAACCCCTCTAAACTGGAATTCTAGTAGAGAAGTTAAGATACTATTAGGTAGGTGGCTGCTTAATGCAGGGTGAAAGTCATGCAGAAAGCTCCTTGAGGAGCTTTCTGCATGACTTTCACCCTGCATCAAGCTGCCACCTGTCTCGAAGAATGATATTTACACAAAATTATAAGTCCGGTTTAGAGGGGTTTTACTGTTAATGGCAATGCAACAATGGTATAAAATCTGCATGAATACAGAGCTGATAAGTATTTAACAATTTCCCTGTTGAATATTCATGTAAGAAATATTGACTTCATGCATATTTATTAGCTGAATTTTTATAATGGCATAATTTATGTACATGGAATTTTTTTGGATTGGTAGAAACTGTAGAGTCAGATCTATAATAATGTCCTTGGCAAGACAGAGCAGACCCTAATCAGATAGCTCCAACAGGAACTGTCTGATCTGGCTCTACTCTGTTTGCAAATGCATGAAAAAAGCATTTATGAGGGAAAGTGTTATGAATAATTACCGTATTCTTCTCCCTTGTAAACGCCCTCATTCTAGCAAATTTGCCCTCATTTCTGGGGGAAAACTAATGATCAACTAAAACCCTATATAATAACAACTAAATAAAGAAATAGATAGGTTTTTTTTAAAAATAATACTAGTGGTAGTTTAACCCTTTCCCTGTTCTATGTTTATTCCAAAGTTTAATATTTACTGAATATTCATGGACAAAATAGTTATAATGAAATATGGAAGATAGAATATTGTAGCAATTTTAGATACTAAAGAAACAGATCAATCAAATTCCATTAGCAAATTCCATTAGCAAACAGAGCAGACCCTGATCAGACGGCTCCTATAGGAGCCGTCTGATCTGGGTCTACTCTATTTGCAAATGCATGAAAAGGGTTAATGCAGACTGAAAGCAATACAGAAAGCTCCCCTTGGATATTATAATTTCATAATCAAACAGAGCAGACCCTGATCAGATGGCTCCTACAGGAGCCGTCTGATCTGGGGCTACTGAGACTGTTTGATACTTAGGAATGAAAAAAGCATTGATATGAAGGAAAGGGTTAAGACAGGTGGTACAGAACAATAGATAAAGGTGTATATTCAAATACAGTTGAACTTAGATATCTTGAACTCGGATAACTCGAACTTCGCGATAACTCGATTTAAAAGTTCAGTCCTTCCAATACAGAATTATACCGAAATGTATCACTACCCATACCTAGAAACACATATGACAGCTTAATGCAGGTCGAAAGTAATTACTTTTGACCTGCATTAAGCTGAGAAGTTGTTCAGATTAGAAATCGGATTACTCTAACATCTGTTATCTCGAAGTAATTTGTATGGTCCCTTGAAGTTCGAGATATAGAAGTTCAGCTGTACAAGTATCTTCTTTTCTCTGCCACAAACATGTTTCTTCAATATTTGCCGCCCAAAGAGATATTACTGCACTTCATTGCAAAACGAATAGTTCTCCTGTACATCTTCTTATTACCAAATTACTTAAGATATTGGTTACAGTGACTGCATAAATGACGTTTTATACCTTTAACTCTAGATCTATCACTGCTGATAGCGAATTTGTAATAACCTATGCAAACAGTTTGGCTCCAAATCAGCTGCTCAGTAACTCAGAGTCTTACACATGTCCAAACTTCTTGATACCGCAATGCTTTTAAAACAACAAAAGAGAGTTGTTTGTAAACAAAGTCTGCATACAACAACATGGCAGCGAAACATTAACCCTTTACTACAAAAATATTTATGTACGAAATAATGACATCATGAATATCAATTATTATATATTAATTTTAATAATGGCACATTATACATAGGCAATATTGGCCATGACAGAATATGTAGGATCAGATCTACAGTAAAACCTCTCTATAACGACCGCTACATTGTGTTAATTAGTTGGTATTTAGGGCAGGTGGTTGCTTACAGCAAGGTTAAAGTAAAACACAGCGCTCTTATAGGAGCGTTCTGTTTTACTTTCACCTTGCTTTAAGCAGCCACCTGCCTTTAACATAATATACCTGATGTAATTTAGTGGTCGTTATAGAGAGGTTTTATAATATATTATTCCATAAGCATGCAGGGCAGACCCTGATCAGACCGCTACTATAGGAACCATCTGATCTGGGTCTACTCAATTTGCAAATGCATCTACTCTGTTTGCAAAGGCGTATCTATGAAGTAAAGGGTTATCACCGAGTTAAATAGTGTGATGAAATTAAATGGTCTGTGGCGAACAGAGTTTATAAGAGTACATCAACCCAGGGACATAGATAATCTGTTATCTTTGTTCTGATCAAATGTTCATGACAGGCAATACATACAGTATTAACCCTTTACTCCATGAATATTTGTGTGAGAAATATCGACATCATGAATATTAATTAGATTATTCATATTATAATAGCACATGGGCACAGGTGGTTTAGGCCATGGCAGAAACTGAAGAATCATATCTATATTATATCATAAGCAAACAGAGCAGACCTTGATCTGACGGCTCCTATAAGGAGCCGTCTGATCTAGGTCTACTCTGTTTGTAAAGGTGTAGAAAGGTGAATTTATTCATGTAAATATTCATGTAAGAAATAATGATATCATGAATATTTATTAGCCAAACATTTATAATGGTACTCTACAGCTTCTATCAATACCAAAAATTCCTGTGGTCATAGTCCAATATAAAAATGCAGCTAATAAATATTCATGGTGTCATAATTTCTTACGTAAATATTCATCAGGGTAAAGGGTTAAACCTTATACTAATAGTGTCCCTTACAAAGCAGCGTGCACTGTTTGCCACTACTGTCATAATGTATTATACAAGTTCAATCTATTATTCTCCCGACAGAAAAAACAACCCAGTCCAGATGTCTAATGTTTACAACAGAAAAGTGCATGAGCTATAATGATGGCTGACATTAACCATCTTAATGCTGAATTTTTCAAAGTGAAACGGTCCATCATAGATTAACGGAAGAGTCCATCCAGTATGAAAGTGTACAAGTTGTGAGTGGATTTGCAGTAACAAAGAGTGCAGGCACTAAACAGAGGGCTCCTCCAGGAACTCTCTGATCTGGATCTACACTGCAAATGTCAGTAGACTTGTCTCCCCTGTATTCAAAGGGTTAATTGTACTGAAAACCTATGTTGCATGCAAGGCTTATGTCTGACATATATCATTGTATGGGTACCTGTTTACCCTGAAGTCTTCTGGACAAAACTTTACCCGCATCTGCAGTTTTAATCAGACACCTGGTTAATTTCAATTAACCTTTTCAATGATTTTTTCAATGAGTATTTTGTAAAAAACATTGAAGTCATGAATATTAATTAGCTGAATTTTTATAATGGTGTTGTGTCCTGGCGAATATTTTACCATGGCAGAAATGTCAGACTCATGTATATTATTTTATAGGCAAACAGAGCAGATCCTGATCAGAAGGCTCCTACAAGAGCCATCTGATTTGGATCTTCTCTATTTTCAAACAGTATAGATCCAGATGAGAAATCAGTAAGCATCTCATCAGGATTTAATCCTTTCCCTCATATATAATCACCTTTTCATGCATTTGCAAACAGAGTAGACCCATATCAGACGGCTCCTATAGGAGCTGTCTGATTATGGTCTGCTCTGTTTGCATTTGACAAGATATAGATCTGACTCTACGTTTCTGTCATTGCAAAAAAAATTGTTGAAAAGTTTACAGTATTAAAATTCAGCTAATAAATATTCATAATTTTTTTTACATGAACTTGGGAAAGAGTCCCAACTATATGTCCCTTTGCCAATGGATTTGGAAATACAGTTGAACTTCGATATCTCGAACTCGGATACACTCGAACTTTGGGATAACTTGAACCAAAACTTCAGTCCTTCCAAAACTTACAATACATAATTGCTCTAAAATGTATCGCTACAGATATCTGGAAACACTTGTGACAGCTTAATACAGGTCTAAAGTAATGCTGAAATCTCCTACAGCAGCTTTCAGCATTACTTTAGATCTGTATTAACCCTTTCCCTGATGAATATTTATGTAGGAAATAATGACGTCATGAATATTAATAAGATTATTTTTTATAATGGCATGTGAACAGGACATTTTGGCTCAGGCAGAAGCTGTAGAATCAGATCTATATTATACCATAAGCAAACAGTGTAGACCCTAATCAGATGGCTCCTATAGGAGCCATCTGATTTGGGTCTACTCTGTTTGCAGATGCGTCAAAATTCGCTTACATAAGGGAAAGGGTTAAGCTGTGGCCTTGAGAAATTGTTCAGATTAGAAATTGGATGACTCGAACTTTCTGTTATTTGGAACTAATTTGTATGGTCCCTTCAAGTTTGAGTTATCAAAATTCAACTGTATATAGAACAGAATATGAAAATTGCATTAGATGATACTTTTTGGCAGACAAACATTTTTCATTGCTTGAGGTACAAACAGACAGTATCAACAGGTATGACTTTATTTAATAGGTACGCCTATTAACATCTATGCAAACAGCAGATCCAGATCAGACGGATCCTGTAGGAGCAATCTGATCAGGGTCTGCTCTGTTTGCTTATAAAAATAATGCAGATATACAGTTCTACCTTGCCCAAAATGTCCTGTGTTCACATGCTACTACAAAAATTCATCTGATTAATATTCATGCTGTCACTATTTGTTTCATGAATATTCATGAAGTAACGGGTAAAACTCCGGTAATGGCATCTGCACAGACTTACCACTGTCCTCTTGGTGTAAGGGTCAAAGGAAATCTCCACTGAGCTTCCCTTCCTGCCTGCCATGGTTATCAGTCCACTACACTAATATCACAGTCACAAAATCAACCCCCAGAACACACTGTCAACGGTCCATACTATCCACTACCTTCCTGTTGTATGAGTTACAGTTTCAGTTAAGAATGTGGAAATACTAACTATTCAACAGCTATGCATATTATGTCAGCTGCTTAATTTTTTCAAATATAACTTTTTTTTCTTTTTATCATTCAAAACATATCTATAACAGTGTCAAACAGATTGGAGCCTGTAACTTGAGCATCTCAGAGTCTCATCAGGATCCAAATTGTTTGTGCAGGTGATTACCAAATCAAACAGCGATGGCAAGAGTTAGGACCCACTCAGACACAAAAACTTCTGGATGAATCATAGAAGCCTATTATGTATACTACCAATTAAATTCAAATCCAATGAAACAATGCAGAGAAATGGCGTAATGACCTGGAAATCCCGGCATGTATGAAAATGCATGTACAGGTATATACCTGCAGCTTCCCCAGTGTGTAAATCTCCTGACACACATGTGCGTGCACGAGGAACAACACCCCCAAATTGTTATGATGCAAAGACCAGTGCTAGAACCTACCAGTGCTCACTATCATAAATCACACTATACCATAACATAGCCAACATGCTACTAGTTCAGAGGCTGTCCCACATAACATCAGTATGGTGGCTGTCATAATAACATATATACATAACCATCCGAACTAGTAGTACCCAGCAGCAGGGATCGGGTAACAATTTAATACACTACCCGTAACCTAACATACTTACGTTACTTAACCCTTGTTACGATAGTAATCACTGTTGTCTAAAAGCATTTTCTGTGTCAAATTTCAAGATTTACCTTTCTGTCCCCCACCACTTTTTTAAAATCAACCAAAATAAATTTGGGATCCCGAGTAGATATTCAATTGTTCAGTATCTCATCCTGATAATTATGTTATTGTAAATCGGCCACTAACAAGCTAACAGTAAATGTTCTCGTACTTTAGTGCTAACTTCATTACCTGCAGGGCTTTTATGACATATGCAAGTAAACATTTCCTCAACAATCTTCAAGAAGATATGACTAATTGTACAATAGATGGCTTGCATTTTTTTTGCCTGATCTATATCTCTGCTATTAGTTAACTTTACCATTTTGATGGAAGAAATAATGACATCATAAAAAATTTTCAGCTGAATTTTTGTAATGGTATAATTATACTCATGCATTTTTGGTATTTGTAGAAACTGCTGTCAGAATAATAATCTATTATATCTTCACAAGCAAAAAGAGTAGACCTTGATTAGACAGCTCCTATAGGAATAGGTTAACAAAAACAAAACACACCTGCAATTGTACTATGACCTCCTCATGGGTCACATGATGAATAAAAGTGTGTCCTTTATCGTTTCAATGCTGAAATTTCAAATGGACTATTTCGAAATTCAAAACAGTAAAGTTTATCATGAATATTCAGGTTTTTTTTTAAACCCTTTCCCTCATATAAATGTGTTTTCACGCATTTGCAAACAGAGTAGACCCAGATCAGATGGCTCCTAGAGGAGCCGTCTGATCAGGGTCTGCTCTGTTTGCCAATAGAATTTGACAGCTCTCTTTCTCTGCTTTCTAAAATGTCTACAATCTTCCACCTTCCATATTTCTTTTCAACTATTTTGTTAATGAATATTCAGCAGGTATTGAAATTTGCACTAATTATAGAACAGGGAAAAGGTTAAAGAAAAGTGTAACAAGACAGTGCAGACCCTGACGAGAGGGCTCCTTTCATCTGGGTCTCCACTGTATGCAATGGCCATTTGTGACTGGTTTCCTGCACTGAAAGGATTAAAGCAGGTTGCTGCTTAACCCTCTACCTAATGAATAGTAAAACAAGATTTCATGACTTTATGAATATTAATTAGATTAATTCTTGATCTCGCATAATTATAAATGTTGGAATGTTTGGCCATGACAGGAACTGTAGAATCAAATCTATATTACTTCATAAGCAAACACAGCAGACCCATATAAGACTGCTATTACAGGAGCCATCAGTTCTGGTTCAACACTCTTTGCAAAGGCATGGAAAAGCATGAAAAGGTGACTTTACGAGGGAAAGGATGAATACAGAATGAATGCAATGCAGAAAGCTCCTATAGGAACATTCTGCATAACTTTCATCCAGCATTAAACTACCACCTCTCTTTACCTTTTATCGATTCATATTTGCAAAAACAGATAAGTCCCAGATCAGACAGCTCTTGATCAGGTTCTGCTCTGTCTGCTTATGAAATCAGGTTCTACTCTGTCTGCTTATGAAATATCATTTAATTCTACATTTCCACAACATGATCTATAAACTTCAGTTTTAATTCCACATTTCCACAACAAACTTCAGTCAGTTCGCTTTGGTGGCCGTTGTTGAGAGGTTTTTTAACTGCGGAAACATACTACATACCAGAACAGAAAGGCAACCTTGAAACAAAACAACAATCTTCAGCAGTACTGCCAGAATTTTTTATTGCTTTGCCATTACCTATCTACAGTAGAACCTGTCTTAAGCAACCATCAAATATATGTCTAATTATGGATCTACCAGGCAGGTGGTTGCTTAATGCAGGTCAAAAGTAATGCAGAAAGCTCCTCTAGGAGCTTTCTGCATTACTTTTGCCCTGCATTAAGCAACCACCTGCTTTAAACTGTTATGTTCAATAAATGAATGGCCACTTAAGACAGGTTCTACTGTATGTGCGCTTATCCTTATAACAGCATCTGTAAGCAGTTTTAAAGATTCAGATGTGACATTGTGTAACTCATTGTATCTCATCAGGATCCTAACTGTTTTGACAGTCTGGTATTTCCTCTCCTCTAAGAATCAAGAGCACCAAAAATGGATGTCAATGCTCATCTGTTTTCGCAATATTAATGTTTTAACCCTTTCCTTCGTATTAACTCCTTTTCACGCATTTGCATACAATGTAAATCCAGATCAAATAGCTCCTGCTTTGTCTGCTTATGAAATTATACTAGATTTGATTCTGTAGTTTCTACCAATACCAAAACATCCTGTGTACATAATTATTTTATCATAAAAGTTCAGCTAATATCTATTAATGATGTCATTATTTCTTACATGAATAGAAAATTGTGTCTGTAAGACACAGCGATGCTCCCGTGGTGATGCTTGCCTAGCTGCACGTAAAATTCCTGTCATTTGACCTTGACCTTGGGCTTGCAGGCAGCATGGACTGGGTGTGTAATGAAAGTATGGGTGGTGTTTAATGTGTATAAGCAATTCCATGCTAATATCTATAGTGGTTAGTGAGATATAAGACAATGAAAAAACTGTGACAACCAACTTCAAGTAAAAGCATGACACACGGACAGACGGATGGACATGTGCAAAACATAATGCCCCCTGACTATTGTCAATGGGGGCATAAAAAGGGCAGACCCTGACCAAACGGCTCCAATAGGATCTGGGTCTACTTTGTAAAGGGTTACGCTGGTGCTAGGGGGCATGAGTAGTGGTTCACTGATCATTAACAGACTCATTAAAACCGAGTCTACAATTTTCTCTTTTCTTTTGCCTTCAAATGATCTACTTTCAGAATTTATTCAAGTCACAGATGACTAAAGAATGACTGGATGCTGATAAGCCTGGGATTCTGCTCGTTATAAAACTTTGACCCTCCTATTATTGTAATCTCCATCATATTGGAAGCAATTTAATGCAGAGCGACTTGCCAATTTTATCTACATTTAGCCTATTTCCATAGCTTTTAGGATAATAGACAGTGAGAAGGCTTCAAACAGGTCATTTTCAACATGGAACCTATTCGACTGGTCCAATTTATGCCATGAGACATTTTAAATACCCCCCCCCCCAAAAGCTTAGAAGACAGCAATGAGTGAATCAAGTTTCCCAAACTGTTCCTTTACATAATGCAAGAAACATGAAAATTATTCACATGTTAACCCTTTCCTTCATTTAACCCTTTCCCTCATATAAACGTGTTTTCATGCTTTTGCAAACAGAGTAGACCCAGATCAGACGGCTCCTAGAGGAGCCGTCTGATCAGGGTCTGCTCTGTTTGCTAATAGAATTTCAAAGATCTGTGTCTTTACTTTCTAAAATGGCTACCATTGTTCCACCTTCCATATTTCATTACAACCTTTTTGTCCATGAATATTCAGTAGGTATCGAAATTTGTAATAAACTAAGAACAGGGAAAGGATTAATGCAAGAAACATGAAAATTATTCACATGTTAACCCTTTCCTTCATATAAACACCTTTGCAACACAGAGTAGAACCAGATCAGATGGCTCCTGTATGTTTCATCTGATCAGGGTTTGCTGTGTTTGATTATGAAATTATAATAGATTTGACTACAATAAAACACCAAAAACTCCTGTGTATATAAAAATTATGCCATTACAAAAAAATCAGCTAATACGAGGAACTTTAGTGAGCAAGCTCACATACCCCACACCACCACAATTTGTCAGAGAAAAAAGTGGTTCCCCAGGACAGACTCCTCTGAAAATTGAACTGATGGGCAACAATGTATTATGATACATGGACGGACTGATTGACGGACGGATTGATGGAAGGATGGGTAAAAAACTATATACCCTGTGCAACTTTGTTGAATGGGGTATAATTACTCTATCAAATATTCTACATTGCTCCTTAACCATTTGCCTTTGAAGATCATTATCATTTTTCCTTGACAAGACAAGTAACAAATAAGCAAAAACAAGGGCATGTTGTATTGCTATGCAAGACATGAGTCCCCCACCGGACTGAAAAAAACCTTCACTCTCCCCACCCCACCCACCCATGGTGTGGTTGACCATGGTACATGTATATACATGACCACCGGAATGGTATTAGTACCTACTTTCATACATTGAATCGGTAAATAAAAAGTTATTGTCCCGACAAGAAAATATGAAAAAGGGGAGTAACTCCAAAAATATTGATGCTAGAGTTATTGCCCTTGTGCATGACACTACCCCTCATCATGCTTGTTCCATATGTGAAGTTTCAAATCAATTGAACCAGTAGAGAAGAGTTATTGTCTGGACAAAAAAATATGAAAAAGGGGAATAACTCCAAAAATATTGATGCTATAATTATGGCCCTTGTGCATGACACTACTCCTGATCATGCTTCTTCAATGTGTGAAGTTATAATGAATTTGGCCCAACTTTGTAGGAGATATTGCCCGGACACGAAGTGTGACAGACGGACTGACAAGAAAATATGAAAAAGGGGAATAACTCCAAAAATATTGATGCTAGAGTTATGGCCCTTGTGTATGACACTACCCCTTATCATGATTGTTCCATATGTGAAGTTTCAAATCAATTGAACCAGTAGATAAAGAGTTATTGTCCGGACAAAAAAATATGTAAAAGGGGAATAACTCCAAAAATATTGATGCTAGAGTTATGACCCTTGTGCATGACACTAGCCCTCATCATGCTTCTTCAATGTGTGAAGTTATAATGAATTTTGCCTAACTTTGTAGGAGATATTGCCCGGACACGAAGTGTGACAGACGGACTGACAAGAAAATATGAAAAAGGGGAACAACTAAAAAAATATTGATGCTAGAGTTATGGCCCTTGTGTATGACACTACCCCTTATCATGATTGTTCCATATGTGAAGTTTCAAATCAATTGAACTAGTAGATAAAGAGTTATTGTCCGGACAAAAAAATATGTAAAAGGGGAATAACTCCAAAAATATTGATGCTAGAGTTATGACCCTTGTGCATGACACTAGCCCTCATCATGCTTCTTCAATGTTTGAAGTTATAATGAATTTGGCATAACTTTGTAGGAGATATGGCCCGGACAAGAAGCGTGACAGACGGACGGACGGACGGACAGACGGACGGACATGCTAACAAATGGGTAGTTGTGTGACTTTTTCCTTTGATCTTTTCTCGTGGGACTAGTCCCACAAGAAAAACTATTTTTGGCTCTAACTTTGGAAAAGAATGATCTGGAAGCTAACCCTAACCCTAACCCTATGTCCCACAACTGGCCAGGTTAATGTCACAAGAAATGGCCAGGTTAATGTCACAAGAGATGGCCAGGTTAATGATTTTACTTGTGTGACTAGTTAGAAAAAGTCACACAACTACCCTTTGGTGAGTGCGGACGGACAGACGGACGAACAGATGGACAGACAGACGGAATCGAGCAAACCTATAGTCCCCCAACCGGTAACCGGTGGGGGACTAATAAGTACATTCACTTCTGTCAACCAATCTGCAAGATGTCTGAAATGTCCTAGATATAGAAGTACAGTAAAACCCCTCTAAACTGGAATTCTAATAAAGAAGAATTTAGTTACTTTTATGCCTAATGCAGGGTGAAAGTCATGCAGAAAGCTCCTCTGCATGACTTTCATCCTGCATTAAGCTACCACCTGTCTTTTAGACCGATACTTATACTAAATTAAATGTCTGGTTTAGAGGGGTTTCACTGTACAGGACAATGAAATACATACATAAGGAGCTACTATGATGAGAGTCAGGAAACAGTAGAGAAAAAAGTTAGTTCCTGTATTGAAGATGCTCCTACTTGTCCTGACTTAGTACTAACCCTTTACCTGACAATGTAAGAAATAACGACATCATGAATATTCATTAGCTGAAATCTTACAATGGCATAATTATGAACATAGCTTTTTTTGTCGTTGGCATGAACTATAGCATCAGATCTATATAATTCCATAAGCAAACAGAACTGACCCTGCAGGAACCATTTGATCTAGGTCTACTGTGTTTGCAAAGGTGTCAATAGGTTGTCTCTATGATGTCCAGGGTTAAGTATCTGTACTTAGGATTCACATACTTATTTCCATTTATGCTATTCCCTATAAATAGAGTAGTTTTTGGTAAATTTCCTTTTCAGTGCTTGGTACGTGCTATTTCTGTTTCATGCCAATCAGCTTAAACCTTTCAGTCCTGAACTAACAGAGTGGAATAGTCCATCAATATGTAGAGTTCAATCAGAGTGTTCGGAGGAACACGTACATGTGTCACCTGCTTGCAGTTTAGAAATGACAGCCAAAAAAAGAAAGTGTAAACAAAGGGGAATAACTAAAAAAGTATTGCACGCAGAGTGATGGACCTTGTTATGTCAATGGTACTCAATGAGAGGAAGAAAGCTCTATAATGATTAGTTTAGAAATGACAGCCAAAAAAAGAAAGTGTGATAGACAGACGGACAGACAGACAGATGACGGAAAAGTGATCCCTAAATGACACACTGCCTCTCGGCAGGAGACACAAAAAGGGAATAATTTATAAGATGATTTTTAATGAAAATGAGATGATTCTGCATGCCAAACAGTGCAGATACTAATCAGATGGCTCCTACAGGAGCCGTCTGGTCTGGGTCTACTCTTGTTTCCAAAGTCATAGAAAGACATATTCATGGAGTGAAGGGTTAATATTCATGATGCCTTCAGCCATTTCCCTCATATAAACGCCTTTTCACATCATTTGGAAACAGAGAAGACCCAGATCAGACGGCTCCTATAGGAGCCGTCTGATCAGGGTCTGCTCTGTTTGCTAATGAAATTTGTTTCTTTTTTTTCCTAAAATGGCTACAATGTTCCACATTCCATATTTCATTACGACTATTTTGTCCATGAATATTCAGTAGGTATTGACATTTGTAATAAACATAGAGCAGGGAATGGGTTACTTCTTACATTAATATTCATGGTGTAATGGGTTAACTGTCTAATTACTACAAATGCCTGAGACAGCAAATCCCAATGTATGTAGCCTAGAAACAGACACGAAAAATGTGAAGATATACCAGGTTTGTTGACAAGAGATAAATAAACAATACTGGCCTAGATATCTTTCACATACTGGAGATATGTCCAACATGCTATGACGATTTTAGAATACACATCCTTGAGTCTTGTAAAATATCAATATACATGCCATCTAGTCTGGATTCAAGCAGAAATAAAATCTATAAAAAAAATTCATTACTATGGTATTGTTGCATTAGTACCTTCATGTACTGCAAGTACTGAGAGATATGTGCAATAACATACAACTAATGTTGGTAGCTCTGCCAACACATCTTGTGGTTGGTGGTTTCTGCCAAATTTTCTGCTTACCTCTATGATGATGGCAAAGCAAGTGGTACTTTAATTACTCAAAATACTAGTACAGACAAACTTAGGCAAATTGTGCAGACTCAGATCAAACGGCTCCTGAAGGAGTCATTTGATCAGGGTCTACACTATTTGCTGCTTTGTCCATCCAATTATCAGTTATCAAAATGATGCCAAATTGAATTATTCAGCTTTACAATCTGGTAAAAAGGCAGACTGGGTGTTCGAATACTTAGGGTAATTAGAGCAAGAGGTAACACCAAGGCCAAGGCTGCTGTCAGCTGACAGTCTTGGATGGCTAGGTGTACCAGAAGTGTCTGCAGGCAGAGTAACCATGTACATATCCAACATTAGTGACAATACAGTGAACCCTCGTTACAACGGAGGTGTTTGTTTCCAGACATTTTGGTGGTATAACGAGGTTGCCGTTATAACGAGTTTAAATATGAAAGGAACTATATGGCCAGTTTTAAACTAGTACCAACTGGTGGATGCTTAATGCAGAACACAAGAAGTGCAAAAAGCTCCCATTGGGAGCTTTTTGCACTTCTTGTGTTCTGCATTAAGCTTCTTGTGTTCTGCATTAAGCGATCACCTGTCTTATTGGCATTGCGGCTATTTATTCAGTGGTTGTTTCAAAGACTTAACGGTAATTTTGTTTCAATGCATACTGCCGGTATAACGAGGGTGCCATTGTAACGAATGCCGGTATAATGAGGGTTCACTGTATTAACCCTGTGCAAACAGTGTAGACACAGATTAGAGGGCTCCTAGGAGTCCTCTGATCAGGGTTTGCTGATCCGCATCTCATCTGGATCCAAACGTTTGTAAGCGCCAGTCAAGTCATGCTTATTAGGGTTAACCTTTTCCTTCATATAAACCTGTCTTCACGCATTTGCAAACACAATAGACCCAGATCAGACGGCTCTTATAGGAATTTGAAAGATAAATTTCTTTACTTTCTAAAATGACTACAATGTACCGCCTTCCAAATTTCATAATAACTATTTTATCCATGAATATTGGGTAGGTAATTGGAATTTGGACTAAATATAGAACAGGGAAAGGATTAGTGCATTGTCAATGAGGCAATTAGACAATGCACATCTACGAGAGGAGACACAGGAAGAGGGAAAAATAGAGAGACAGAGGGACAGAAAAGGGTGGAGAGAAAGAAGGTAAGGGAGAAGGCAGAGAGACTCGTAGAGAGAACGAGAAGGAGAAGGAGGGGATAGAGTATGGTAGAGAGGGACTGGTAGATAGACAGAGAAGTAGAAGGAGAGAAGGACAGGAGGGCGAGAGAGAAACAACCACAAAATAATTAAGGAAGGAGTCCAACTGAAAATTAAATACATGTACATGGTTATCACTGTTGTCTACATTAAAAGTGATAGAATGACAAGAGCTTGAAGCCAGCGCAAACCTGGAAAAGTGACTAGGCCATGTCATGAAACAAGAGATGTTTGTAAAACAAACATGTCCCTAACTGCAGAAAGTCTTTATTTTGACCTATGACCTTCAAGTGTGACATTGACCGTGACAAGTAAAAAGTCCAAGAGACATGGATGTCCTGACCTAACTTATGTATGACTGTGTACCTTTCTATGGCTTAGATCAAGGGCTATAACTCAGGTGTATTTATTTTACTGACCCCAGATGTTTAAGTTCACATTATGATCAGTTTCAAGGACTTTAGGTCAAATACTTTTCAGAGTTATACACCGAACAAAAAACGTGTGCATGACAGACTGAGTGATAGATAAGTATATCTATTACTATCTACCAAATCTCCTCAGAAGAGGTCATAATATCACTCAATATTAAGTTATATTATTGTGAAAGTTCAAAGTTCTTGCCCATTAAGTCTTTTGACATAAATGGCAAATATCTAAACTTCGCAATTAGTTTAGATTCAAATCTTATCACTATCAAAACAACTGTTTCAACTGCTAATAAAAGTATTTGAGGGGAAAACCCGAACAAAAATAAACGTAACCCTTTACTCCATAAATATACCTTTCTACGCTTTTGCAAACAGAGTAGACCCAGATAAGATGTCTCTTCGGAGTTATCTGATCTGGGTCTACTCTGTATGATTATGAAATAATATAAATATGATTCTACAGGTTCTGTCATGGCCCTGAATTGCTGTGTCTATATGCCATTATTAAAATTAATCCAATTAATATTCATTATGTCATTATTTGAAACATAAATATTCATGGAGTAAAGTCTTAATCCATTCCTCCATAGACTATTTTAGACCTAACCTCTTTGAATTAATCTACCCAAAAGGAGCATTTATTAGAGAAAAGGAAATTTTTTGAATTGTGTAGTTTCGAAACCATTTTGATAAATAGAGCATTTGCTCCTATGGAGCAAATGCTCTATTTATCAAAATGGTTTCAAAAAGTGAGTTTTACAGAGGCGTAGAAAGGCGTATTTATGGAGGAAAGGGTTAATCTATTTGACATTTTTAATCTCTTTGCACGCTAGCAGTGGCACTGTGATTACCAATGTAAATAGTTTGAATCCAAACGATATGTTGCATAATGCAGTAAAGCTCCTCTAATGTGACCACAAAAATGGAAATAAGACTGGGTGGTAGATGCAGGTGGCAGCTTAATGCAGGACGAAAGTTATGCCGAAAGCTCCTATAGGAGCTTTCTGTATAATTTTCGTCCTGCATTAAGCAGCCACCTGCTTATAAAGGCAGCTATGTTTATTCATTAAGTGGTTGCATTAGAGGGGTTCTACTGTATTGAATTGAAGCCATTGAAAATTGTTGCAGATGAAAAATTACTTAGCATGCAAAGAGTCGAGATGTCTTGGCAAATTGTCCATTTCATTCCTTATTAGATATAGCAAACAGATAAATGTGCATATTCAGATACTAAAATTGTTCTCAACCATACCCTATGTTGTGACCACTCTTTAGAATCGTATCTTTGAGACGATTCTAAAGAGTGGTCACAACATAGGGTATGGTGGAAAAATAAAGGAGTTACTTTTGAAAATATTTTAAATTATACATCTTATCAAGACCTCTGATTAGAGGTTCAGTCATTCATGGAGATCCAAACTGTTGACTACAAATAAAACATTTTTAACACCAGTGTGGAAAGAGCCCATGTCAAGCAGCAAAAAGCCTGTCTGCTCAGACTCTGGTCTGGAACATTTGACCCTGTAACTAAGAAAAGTTCAATAACCCTGGATTGAATTTAGACAGAATTACAACCCTTTTTTGAAAGTTTTTCTGCCTTCTGTCAGAAACTACAGGATTTGTAACTATGAAACTTTGCTTTATTTTGAAAAAAAAAGAGGTGACCTTGGATGAGAAATTTCATTAATTCAGGATTGAATATTTACAGAATTATTGCTCTTTCCTATTCATGAAATCTTTATCTCAGAAACCAATGGAGGTATTACTTTGAAACTTCACTCATTTGCTTGATGTCATCAGATGACTTTGTGTGACACATTCTATAACTCTGGATTACATTTTTACATAATTATGATGATTATACTTTCTAAAAGAAAATGGGTAAATTACACTTAACCCTTCACTTGCTATTCATGTCAATATACCTACCTGTAAATAGTGAAGACCCAGATGAGACAGCTCCTGCAGGAGCTGTCTCATCTGGGTCTGCACTATTTACAAATTGATTGTGCAACCAGTGCACTCCACAGCAGTGATTGCACAGCGAAATATGTGTACACAGTGAAGATATATGTAATTATACAACAGGGCATGGGTAAAGAAGGAGAAATGTATTTTAAAATTCAGCAAGAGAAGGGTTAATTTAAGTAGGTGCTAGGTAACACGTTTTATAAAGTGAAATATTTTAGTGTTGAAAGTATCAAATTGATTACATATTTCATGACTTATTTACACCATAGATACCAGTCTTCTACTCATACAAGGGAAGTAACTTTTAAAATGTTTTCCATACATAATGTGACTGGATTATCTACCTTACTATCCCTCCCATAATTGATACCAGTAAGCATGGCACTCTAAGCTCAAATAAATATTATGGCAAGGCATAAACAAATCTTTTTGGAAACAAAATTTTATCTTTTGATCAAGTGCAGCCACATTAGAAAAGATAAATAGACTTTCAAATCGTCTAGATATGCATCAGTGAGCCAATCTAGCAGAGACTACTGACAGACCTGTAAACCCGAGATTCTGTGATAAAAATGTTCCCAAAGTACAGAAGAACCTGTCCTAAGTGGCCACTAATTTATAGAACATGGCAGTCTTAAAGACAGGTAGTTACTTAATACAGGACAAAAGTAATGCAGAAAGCTCCTATAAGCTCCTATAGGAGCTTTCTGCATAACTATTGACCTGCATTAAGCTATCACCTGCCTTAAACACCCATAATTAGACCTATTTCTGATGGCTCCTTAAGGCAGGAATAGGAGCTTTCTGCATTCTTTCTGTCCTGTATTAAGCTACCACCTGCCTTACAGACCCATAATTAATAGCCGCTTAAGGCAGGTACTATATTAGAGATGGACTGGTAAGATTCATTGGGCAATTGTTGATGACTGGTGAGAACAGTTTCAATTCAGATCATTGTCTTATCAGGATCTAAACTACTTGGCATTGATTGCATGTCCATAGAGAGACAGTTACAATGTAATCTGAAAATAAATTGGATACAACAGATCCAGATTTTTGCAACAAACACTCTTTTCTCTGGGCGTTGAAAATGGGTGCAAATTTGATGGAAACAGGTTACATATAGCTATAGCTATGACATAATCTGATCTATCATAGGAAATAATCACGAAAGGTTAACCGATTCCCTCATAGGCTATTTTTAGACCCAACCTATCTGAACAAATCTACTGAAAAAGGAGCATTTACTAGAAATTCGGAAAATTTCAGAATTGTGTAGTTTACTCTTAACCCTTCTCTTGCTGAATTTTAAAATGCATTTCTCCTTCTTTACCCATGCCCTGTCGTATAATTACATATATCTTCACTGTGTACAAGTATTTCGCTGTGCAATCACTGCTGTGGAGTGCACTGGTTGCACAATCAATTTGTAAATAGTGCAGACCCTGATCTTCACTATTTACAGGTAGGTATATCACGTGAATAGCAAGCGAAGGGTTAAATTCTAAAAGCAGCAGATTTTTTGTTCTTTCTTCTGAGTGACAAACCATTATTGGATCGAAACTGTTTTCAAAGGTTATCGCATATTTCCTGTTAGCATGCACATTTTAAACTCACCTGTTGCATGCCTGGTCTGTATCCATCATCCATAGTAGAGGTGGCCTGGTTATCTTGTAACATACGCTGCCTGTCTGGTGTCTCCTGGTAGAACGCCTTCGACTGCTCGTCGGGGGAGGCGAAGTGTACGAAGTACTGGCACACGTGTGTGTACGTGTCACCATCCTTAGCTGGATCATTACCGTAGACCTCAAGGCCGTATTCCCCGCGGGAAGGTAGACTGATAGTAACCACGATAGTGTCACCTTGGTCAGCTTCACTCACACATCTCTCAAGATCCTCATCCTGAAAACAGAAAAGCCATTCTATACCACCAGCAAACATTTTGATAAACTATTTTAATCCTGCTGTGAAAAAATAATGTCTGCTCAAATTTGCATTCGTTCAATCATGACAACTATTGATTTGATCAAGTTTTCAAGAAACAAGAGGGCCATGATGGCCCATAATCGCTCACTTGGTTATAACAGATTTATGTATACAATGAATTCATGTAACCTGGGGCAGGCCATTTTTTTGCCAAGGTGTCATGATTTGAACAATCTTGGAAGAGAATCATTTAAGGATGCTACATACCAAATATCAAAGCCAAAAGATTTAGGCCTTATAGTTTCAGAAGATGATTTTTAAAGATTTTCCTATGATAAACTGACAAGCCCCGAAGCGGGTCATTTTTTGTTCGGGGATCATACTAGTATCTGCTCACTATGCAAATTCAATTTGATGTAATTTGTGATTGGGTTGGTCTTACCTAACCAAAACCCATCCTACGATGGGAAGATTAGCCCTTTCAATCATATAACACATTTTTTTCACACCTTTGCAAACAGAGCAGACCTAGATCAGATGGCTCCTACAGGAGCCATCTGATCTGGGTCTGCTCCGTTTGCTTATGACATTATCATAGATCTGGCTCTGCAGTTGCCACCAATACAAGTAAAATCCTGTGTACATATACCATTATAAAAACTCAGCTTATAAATATTCATGATGTCATCATTTCTTATATGAATATTCAACAGGAAAGGGTTAACCCTTTCCTCCATAAATACGCCTTTCTACGCCTCTGTAAAAATCACCTATTGAAACCATTGTGATAAATATAGGAGCAAATGCTCTATTTATCAAAATGGTTTCCAACAATAAAATTTTATAATTTTCCTTTTCTCTAGTAAGTGCTCCTTTTCGGTAGATTTATTCAAAGTGGTTGGATTTAAAAATAGCCTATGAGGGAATGGGTTAAATGAGTATAAATTTGGTTCCTCAAAAAGGAACTGAATATTCTGAATATGCCATGACTTACCTTCATACCAGGCTTGCGTAGTTTGCACAAGATAAAGGCTGGTCTTGTCTTCTTGAACTCCAGGCGCATCTTGCCATCCTGTGTGGGTATGACGGCACATGTCTGGCTGGGTACCAGACCCAGTTGATCCACAGCTACCCCTGGTCCCCAGTTGCTGTCAGAACAGTTAGGCATTGGCACGGAGTCACCTGCTCGGGCATCTGCCACTACCTTATACTCAGCAGCAGCTGTGAAGACATTCTTCACACCAATATCCCCGGTAAGGAGCTGGGCAAAAATGGTCAAATAAAATGACCCTGATTTGGGTGACCTGATTGTGAAGGACACCTGGTTTGGCCGAGTTTCTTGCAGTCCATAGCTTTTCAGTTTGTTGCCCTGGTACATTTCATCCCCATTTTCAGACAGGACAATTTTGTAAGTGAAGTTGGTAGGTTTAACAAATCCCACTGTGATCGAGATGTTGCCCTTGCGTGTTTCCACAACACCCTTCTGGTGAGACACAAAGAACATCCCGCACTTGAAGAAGTAGGATTTCACCAGCGGGAGCTCCTCAAACTCTTGTAGTGTGAGTGGGTGGCTCAGTAGTTGCCATTCTGCCTTCTGAGCCCAGTGACTGTAAATCAGCTGCTCTGGATCAGTCAGGAAATAGAAGTCATCGTACTCATATACCTGTAAAATAGGCAAGTCAAACAAGGGTCAGGACAATAGATAAATGTGCATATTCAAATACTAAGATCATCAGTTCTACTTCAAACCCTACAATGTGACCTATCTTTAGAATTGGTCTCTTTGAGACCATTGTAAAAAGTGGTCACAACATAGGTTTGGTGGAGAAATAAAGGAACTATTCTTGAAAATGTTTTAACCCTTTTCCTCCATAAATACGCCTTTCTGACCTCTGTAAAAGCCACTTTCTGAAACCATTGTGATAAATAGAGCATTTGCTCCTAAGGAGCAAATGCTCTATTTATCACAATGGTTTCAATACTGCATGATTCTAAACTGTTCCTTTTCTCTAGTAAATGCTCCTTTTTGTTAGATTTATTCAAAGAGGTTGGGTCTAAAAATAGCCTATGAGGGAATGGGTTAATGTACAAATCTTATCTGGACCTCCCACAAGGGTAAAATGTCCTGCATGTCCTTACTTGATATTGAAATGTCGTTCATATACATTTAAGCCTTTGCCTGTTCAATATTCATGTAAGAAACAATCACACAATGAATATCGAGGGCTTGGTGCAAAACTATTCTAACTCCTTCACTTTGTGAAGGAGTTAGAATAGTTTTGCACCAAGCCCTCGATATATTCTAGTTGAATTTTTATAATGGCCTATGTACATATAATTGTTTGGTATTGGTAGAAACTGTAGAGTCAAATCTACATCATGTCACAAGCAAACAGAGCAGACCCTGATCAGATAGCCTCTATAGGAGTTGTCTGATCTGGTTCTACTCTGTTTACAGAGACATAGAAAAGGCAAATTTATGGAGGAAGGTTAAGTGATTCCCTGTATCAATCATATATAATTGTAATTTCTTAACATTTAACCTATCACCATCATCCCTTTATCTGATAATCCTCTTTCTCACATCTGTGCAAACAGAGTAGATCTAGATCAGACACCTCCAATATTCATGTAGTTTAGACGTTACAGATCTATGGCAATAAATGTTCTTATTCTGTATATCTAAATACAAGAAATTAATTAACCCCTTTACTCCATAAATATGCCTTTCTACGCCTTTGCAAACAGAGTAGAATGTAGGAACCATCTGATCACGGTCTACTCTGTTTGCTTATGACATAACAGATATGCTACAGTTTCTGCCATGATCAAATATGCTATTACAGAAATGAATCTCATAAAATATTCATGATTTCATACATGAATATTCATGGAGTAATGGCTTAATCTATCTTCTAAATTGGTCGAGTCTTGCATGAAAATTCATCAAGTTTATTCTTATAATAATCATTTCAGAATGCCATTTCATTTACATGCAAAGCGTGTCAATATTTCACAAACAGACTATATCCTACCCACAGAACCGTTACCTACCAGATTCTCCGGCATGTTTTTCTCCGAGATGAGATATCTTGTGGCCCAATGTGAGTCTACCAAGTACCAGTTGTCGTCGATGTACACAGCATTCCAGCTGTGGTTGTACTCTGTGCCCTTGAACTTGTCCCCGGGTCGGTAGTCCAGCCCCTTGGCAAATCCTGTCAGCACTGTACAGTTAAGTCCAGCATATCTGTAACAAGAAGCCAAAAAAGAGTTGTCAAGGTAACTGAAGTAACTTTGTAAGTCCCAAAAGTGGTTAATTAAGCCCTTTATCTTTAGCCCTTTATCTAATGACTATTCAGGTAAGATATTACAAAGGTATTAATTAATGTATGAATGTATTACCCCTTTCCCTCATATAAATGTGTTTTCAGGCATTTGCAACAGAGTAGACCCAGATCAGGGGGCTCCTGTATGAGCTGTCTAATCAGGGTCCACTCTGTTTGCTAACAGAATCTGATAGATCTGTTTCTTTACTTTCTAAAATAGCTACAATGATCCATATTCGATATTTCATTATATCTATTTTGTTCATGAATATTCAGTAGGTATTGAAATTTGGAATAAACATTGAACAGGGAGAGGGTTAAATAGCTGAAATATGATGATGTCAGCATGAACAATGGAAAACCTAAATTTTCTTCAAACATTGAAACGTATTAACCCATTTCCTGCTTCATATCGATGTAAGATAAAATAATATCATGGATATTTATAAACTAAATTTACATAAGAGCATTATGTACACAGGATATTTGGTATTGGATTGATCTGTAGAATCAGGATTATTATAATTTCATAAACAAACAGAGCAGACCCTGATCAGACGGCTCCTATAGGAGTCATCTGATCTTGGTTTACTCTGTTTGCAAATGGGTGAAAAAGCGTTTACATGAGGGAAATGGTTAAGGAGCCAGAAGGCCTATGTCTGCTGGTTGCTGGTTTAACTACTTACCCACACAGTGTTTCAAAGATTCTTGCGTATGTTCCCTTTTTGTTTTTGAAAGAAGTTAACACCTCCTCTGGCGAACCTTTTGGCACATTCTGGAAATCTATATTGTACATATTCTTGGATGTCATCCACCGAAATATGGCTCTGAAAGTAAACAACCAGAAAACTTGCACATAGATGACAATATCTTATGTTCTCACCAACCCTTTCGGCACCCGATAAATTTTATCTGCTAAAACTATCAAAAGAGTAGAGCCTCATCAGATGGTTCCTACAGCAACAGTCTGATCTGGGACTACACGGTAGGGCTGACTATTGGGGCCAGTTTTGACTATTGCAATACTATTGCTATTGCTGAAAGTACTATTGCGATACTATTGCTATTGCAGGAAACTATTGCAATACTATTGGAATAGTTATTGCCAATATTTGAAAACTTGTAAATGCAAATTTGCACAGTGTATGATATAACTTTGCTGTAAATACTTACTAAAAATGTTTGTGGAAATGATTTAAAATGAATTGGGCTTTGCCACTTGTGTTTTACCGCTTTTGTTTTTAACAAACTCGATCTCTGCGATGGTCGACGCCATCTTGAAAACACAGTGCCAATTATATGAACGAACTATTGAAACTATCGATAGTCAGAGCAACTATTGCAATAGTCTATCGTCAATTGGAAATAACTATCGATAGTGTAACTGGGATAGAGAACTATCACGATAGTGCGATAGTTTGATGTATTGTTACACCACTACTACCCGGTACTTTGTTTCTCTTTGAGAGATAGGTTTAAGTATTTGAATAACTCGAGACTGCATTGATGACAACTAAAGATAATCACACAAAGTCTGTAGCAATAACTCATTTTAATATTTTGAAAATCAACATGCAATCAAATAAAAACATTAAGTGCTATTACTCTCCCAATTTGACCAGAGACTCATGCATATTCCTTTATTATCGTCAGTAATCTTCGGATAAATTTACGAAGGTATAAGAATGCGCTATAAGAATACAATCCTCATGGAACATGATTATTACCGGCTTTTGTTTTGCTATTTTTTGTCACAGAATATTACGAACAATCCCAATAAACACGCCGAGGATTAATTGAGTCTCAGGTCAAATTGGGACAATGTAACTGTGCTTTGTTTTTGCTGCAGTTCAATATCTATTTTCCAAATCTGCTTTATTATGACAGCATCAGAAGGGAAATAACTCATGCAGTCATACTTGATAACATGTATCCCCTTTCAAGGGAAACAACTCTTGATGTTTTCCGTCATCATAGTGTTAAAACTGCCATCTCAGCAATCACTTGCCATTGTAGAGGGTGTAATCTATTAAATGCTTGACTGCTTCAATGCTCGAGTCAACACTTATACCACCAGTTACATCTGCCTCATAAAACTCGTCTCAAGGTTTGTAGCAATGGTCCAGGGAATTCTAATTATTTATACAGAAATTGCATATACTGAGGCTAATCTAACACCAAAATGCCAACGAGTTGTGGAAATGGACAATTTGCCCATCAAGATTGTCTAGATGATTTCATGATTTTATATTCAGACAGACAGTGGGGAACATAACACATTCAGTGCTGATAATACACTACAAATGCATGTATGCACTTTGTAAATGCAAAGAGAAAACGGCTGATGTTAAATAAATAAAGTGCTTGGTCGCTCTGACCTTGATCTAAAATTGCTTGATAGCAAACCTAGACCTAAATCCACATGGTACTAAGTAACTTTTGCCTGCAAAAAATAATGTCAGCTTTTAATTTTGAAAAACAAAACAAAAATTATTTTTTTTTCTGTTGTCTCTTTATAGGATAAGATGCTGATCTATTCTGCACTTCATCTGGAGCGAAACAGTTGGTAAAGATTACGCAGCAGCATTGAAAGAGTTCAAATATACGAAGATGACACACCACATACCAGCAAAAGTTTACTTTATCCTATTTCTGACAGAGGTCTGGCAAACATTTCAGCTATTTGATCTCAGTCAAACTGGAAAACCCATTCACCATTTCAAACAGTAATCAGGTTTTGTTGATGTAACTGTAAGACTTGTGAATAAAAATCAGGCCAAGAAAACCTTAATACTTTCCTTCATATAAATGCTTTTTCATGCTTTTGCAAACAAGAGTAAACCCAGATCAGATGGCTCCTGTAGAAGCCGTCTGAACAGGGTCTACTCTGTTTGCTAATGAAATTATATTAAATCTGACTCTTTAGTTTCTATCAATACCAAAACTTCAAGTGTCCACATGCCATTATAAATGGCTCATCAGCTCATAAATATTCATGATGTCATTATTTCTCACATGAAAATGAAAAAGGAAAATGTGAGTACCTTAGCATACTGCTTTGGATCCAGATGAGATGTCTAGTAAATCACTATCTCATTAGGATCCAAGCTGTTTGACACTATGACTGTCTTTGAAAAGAACAAGACGTCACATGGATGCCAACACTTGCCTATTCACCAAAATCATTATTTCAAAGGGCAACAACTCTTTAAATATACATAACAGAGTGAAGGCCTCTTTTCAAATTATAGCCCTTAAGATGGTGAACAATTGTGTGAAGTTTGATAGGGTTAGCTATATTATGTCGAAAGTACGACAAAATGTTGATAGTTTTTCACAAAGTCCGCAGATGATGACACCAAGACGTGTAGCAATACTTGTTCAATATTAACAAAAGGAATAATGACATCATGAATATTTATTAGGTGAATGTTTATGATGGTATACATACACAGGATTGTTTGGTATTGGTAGAAACTAGAGTCAGATCTACTATAATGTCATAAGCAAACAGAGCAGACACTCATCAGACAGCTCCTATAGGAGCCATCTGATCTGGGTCTACTTTGTTTACAAATGCATGAAAAAGCATATTATACGATATGAGGGAAAGTGTTAACTTTTTTTTTCTTTCAAACACAAACACACCAAGACTTGGCTCCGTGTACTAAACATTAACAAAAACACCAAAGAAAAACTTTGCCTATTGCCTTTTTTACCTTAAACATTTCAACATTATTTATGACTGAAACTTTGTTAATAGGACATTAAACACCGGAACACTACAAGCCTATATAAACACTGAAAGAGAGCAAAACAAAATAATGATGCTTTCAAAGGGACATAACTCTGTAAATATGCATAATCCTTTTCATGTTGTGGTCCTAATGATGGTGAAAATAATATGATGTTCTATTTAATTTTTACTAACACTTTACCATTTTCCCCAGAGATATGCCTTTTAATGCCTGTACAAACAGAGTAGACCCAGATCAAATGGCTCCTGTAAGAGCCCAGCTGTCTGATAAGGGTCTGCTCTGTTTGCTTATGGAATTATATAGATATGATTCTACAGTTTCTGTAAATGGCCAAATAACTCTGTTGTTCCTATGCCATTATAACAATTTAGCTAATAAATATTCATACAGACATTATTTCTTACATGAATATTCATGGGGTAAAGGGTTAAAACATTCAGGAATTGCATAAATCACTAAATATCTGGCAATGCCCTATGTATCCAAATACATACCGTAAGTATATAATTATGATAAATTGGATGGCCTGGCCCCTGAGATTGAATCATCTATCACTATAGATATGTACAATTACTATGATTCAGCTGTCACTATAGAGATGTACAAGTACTATGATTCAGCTATTACTAGAGATGATGTACAATTACTATGATTCAGCTATCGCTATAGAGATGTACAAGTACTATGATTCAGTTATTGCAAGAGATGATGTACAATTACTATGATTCAGCTGTCACCACTGAGATGATGTACAGTTATGTCCAGCTATCACTACAGTGATAGCATTCAATTTCTATGATTTAGCTATCATTACAGAGACTTTGTTCAATAACTATGATATAGCTATCACTATATAGATAATGTACAATTACTATGATTCAGCTATCACTATACAGATGATGTACAATTACTATGATTAGCTATCACTATACAGATAATGTACAATTACTATGATATAGCTATCACTATACAGATGATGTACAATTACTATGATATAGCTATCACTATACAGATAATGTACAATTACTATGATTCAGCTATCACTATACAGATAATGTACAATTACTATGATATAGCTATCACTATACAGATGATGTACAATTACTATGATTTAGCTATCACTATAGAGACTATGTTCAATAACTATGATTTAGCTATCACTATACAGATAATGTACAATTACTATGATATAGCCAGGGGCGTAGCTAGCCCTCAATTCACGTGGATTCATAATTGTGTCAGCTTCCCCACATACACCCATCCATCCCCACCCCCTCTCCAGAAAAATTGAAAAATATGTTGTATTCTGGGCATTCTGAGGCGCTTTATTTAGTAAGGAAATTCTACAAATGAGCCTCTCGACATATTTTATTTCTTAATACGAGTCCCGTTTTTCAAACAAAGGTCTTTTTTCAGTTCTTTTTCCATATATGAGGACATTTTCAATGTCCATATGTATGTGACATAAACAATTGCTAGTCTAAACTGACGTTTAGTGGACATAGTAGATCTCATGTAGGTCTTCACCCTTCTCATGATACTGAACTGCCTCTCAGCTGAGGCTGTTGAGACCAGCATAGTGATAAGCACCAAACATATGAAAATATCTGCCCAGAGTTTTGTTTGTGTATTTCAAAGTCATACTCATGTCAGAAGGTTTTGTTTCTTTCGAATACCACCTTACTCTCCAGCGGGCAACTTCACGTCTGAAGCTTTCACAATCTCCAATGAAGTCGTCACAAAAGGCATCAAAATTGGCATCTTTCGGAGCAGATGTCAGTTCATGGACAATACTTGGTATCAGATATAATGTACTCTGCTTTGAATATGTCTTTGGAGATTACAATTTGGTCTTCTATTCTACAACCAGAAGGTCAAAGAACGGATAGTATATTGCCCGTTTCCAGTATTCAGATACGGAAATGTGGGACCTTTGCCACGGTAGCGTTGGTGGCAAGCTACTCTTGACTTTGAAGGCTCTACTTCCTGCGTTTCGGTCATGGCCACTGTTTTGCAGTCAAGCTCTTCACACACAGCGTCGTCTGCTCACTCGGCACAAAGGTTGCTTAAAGAACCTGGCTCTCCCTGACAGCCTCTAATAAGTCGATGTTTTATACCTTTAAGCACGAACTCAACAACTACCAGAGAGACGTTATTTAAAGTTGAACCCAAGGATGCCAAATCTATAGTTGCGCTTATTGGCGTCTCCTCGCTCTAGCGCCTTGAGGACATTAACAACAGTGGTGTAGTCGGTTTTACACTTGTAGATGGAGTTCGCATGACTGACCGGAGACTGGCTAGAGACTCTTAAAGCGGATTCACTTGCTCCGTTCTTCTCTAGCAACAGCGTCGTTTCCAAGCTCTTCTCGAAATACAAGTAGAAGTTTTGCAGACTACTTGAATGCAAAAAGGACTTGCTGCAATTTCTTTGTGCAACAAGTTTCTAACAAGTGCTATCTTTGCAGGCATGGACAATGAAAAGATTCAAGCTATGCAACATGGCTTGTGGAACTAGTTGCTGTACCCGAGTGTGTACTCCACAATGACACCCGGCATATTACTGGCTTTATCGTAACCCTGGTCAAGCATCTTAGCCAACATTCCCCTGGCCCTCGATACAATAAATGAACAGAGCTTATCCAGCAGTTGACTCTTGAGTCCTCATGAATATCATTTTCTGACTCAGAATAATATCTCACACAAATTGATGTACATGTGATAAACGGAAAACCCCTCCTAGATTTCTGAGATTTTTTTTATTTCGGCGGGATATAGTACACAAAGGCTATTTAATATAGAAGAGGATAGGAATGTATTGTACAATGGCTGATTTTTCTCTTCTTCTTTTTTTTTTATTAAATTTATTGTTTTGGTCAAAATTATGTGGATTCAGCTGAGTACTCGCGTATAGGCAGCTACGCGCCTGATAGCTATCACTATACAGATGATGTACAATTACTATGATTCAGCTATCACCATACAGATGATGTTCAGTAACTATGATATAGCTATCACTATACAGATAATGTACAATTACTGAGATTCAGCTATCACTATACAGATGATGTACAATAACTATGATTTAGTTATCACCATAGAGACTATCAGTACAGATCTCGCGGAACTTTCAAAGCCCGCGATGTCGTGATGGGGTTTTGGCTGGCTTCGCGGGTAATGCTCGTGATTTTACCGCAATTTGTCATCGTGATGCATAATTATTCACGAAGCTCAACGTGGGAACGACCGCGGCGATCTCCGCCATCCATGGCTATCGAGGGCCTCGCTTATCACGACGAGTAATCGCGATTTACAGGTAATGCAGTGCAAGCATTTTGTGAATGTTGTACAGTACATGTTTCATGTACAATGCACGCATATTCACTTGCTGTTGTTTACAGTTGTACTTGTGTTATTTGAATTGATAAATTTAAAAAAATGCACACACATTGATTCAGTTATTGTTTTCATTTCCGAAGCTCACTCGATTTACACGTTCAAAATTCAGAACAAGTTCTATGTTATGATATAAAATCGAACGATAATTATAAGGTGACAAAATTGGCCGACATACAGTCACAGCGACACTGTATGATATTCTAGGTGCAATAGAGAATGGTCTGTAATCATATCTGATAGTTTTGCTTAGGCAACTTACGACTGCCATTTAGACGAAACATATTCTCATTTCCTACATAAATTCATTTATTATAGACAAATTGGCAGTAATACGAAATGTCCGACACCCTTGCGTTCACATCATGAACTTAAAAAAAAATCATTGAATACAAATGCTTCTAATGCTACAAAACGCACTTTTATGTGGGAAGATGTGTTAATAGTTAATAACTAAATAAATCGCCAGCTCCCATGTTAATATGGGCATGCAAACATACAGTCGCTGCGTCATTAAAATAGTCGAGATAGGTTTTCAGGGAATGAGAAATACATGTAATATAATATCCATTATAATAAATGAAATACTATGTACCTGCTCTGTCGTGCAAAAAAATCCTGGCACTCTGACCTGCAACTTGCTGTCACAAAAGTACTCAACAAGGTACGACAACTCTCGTAAGGAGTTGAATAGTCCAAGAATTGCACTGCACAGTTGTTGACAATTGCATCCAATAATAATCTTAAGAACATTAATTATCATCCATCAACTTGACCTTTAATTAGTACAAAAATTGACTTCCACCATTGACTGAAAATCTTAGCTTAATAAGTTTGTCACACGATTACATCTGATAAATTATTCACAGAATTTTATTTCAAAGTGCGAAAAACTACTACTAGTTCAAAAGGGTCGGTCGTGTTTTAAATTTGCACTGTCTTTACCCTAACGGTTTGCGGCATTTGTTTGTTACTTTGATCAGTTTCCATGTATTTTTTCCACTTAGTTCTCAAAGAAAATTCTTTGATGTCATAGATCGGTACCGAAATACAAATTCTTCAATGACATGTACCGTATTTTCCCATATTAACCGTGTTATTTTCAATAAGGAGGCGTATGTAAAAGGCAAAAACAAATTTGTTTTCCTTTTTTTTACCTCCTAAATATGTGCCCCAATAACTTTTTTGAGCTTCCATGTGTTTTTTAAGTAAAATTTCGCCGATTTAAATGCATAAGTGAAGGTTTCAAATTTTAACCAGTTGGAGACTTTACGGTAATGCAGGTGTTCACTCTGGGAGGATATTAACACAGCAGCCCTGTGAGCCGAACAGGGTCCTGCCATAACCTAAGTTATAGTTAGAACATATTAAGTGAAATCTTAGTGGTTAAGAAGGGGCGGAGCGAGCGCGCCCCTTCTTAGCCACTAAGATTTCACTTAATATGTTCTAACGGACTTAGAACATAACCTATATTTTGATTGGCCCACGGCATTAATCGTTCCCACGGTTCAAATAAACAAACATCGCGCGCCCACAGCACTTATGCGTCAAATGTGACGTCACTGATTTTCATTCCTTACAAAACTCGGTACAAAATGGCTGGCGATTTTGACATCGGAGATTTCGAATCTTTGTTAGAAGATGCTACTTTAACTCAGCTATTGGATATACCCACGCAGCAATTGCTGCGTAATGACGACATTCTTAACTCTAGATTTTCCGAGCCTGTGTCATGTACGGAAATTAAAAAACAACAGGAGGGTTGCCTAGATTCCAAAGAAAACAAGATAGGCAAACAATTGGACATTGAATCTGTGGGTCCAACACATGAATACAAGGACAGAGACACTGTGTGAGCTTGACTGCAAGCTAATACCTGAAGCAATTTGTGATTTAGGCAATGTACAGTTGGATTACTGGATGCAACGTTTCATGTTTTATACAGGCGTGTTAAACAAGACCATGACAGACAGTATACGATCAGAATTATAAAATTATTCAAGCAAACAGAGTAGACCCTGATCAAACAGTCTGGTCATGGTCTGCTGTTTGCAAAAACGTAAATACGCGTAGTCGCGTACAAATGTATATATATGAAGTAAAGGGTAAAACACAAAATAATATGTCCTTTTTGCTCATGTTTCGTCTGTAACGGAACGTAATGAAGAAAATATTCCAAAAAGGGAATTAATATGATATAGAATCTATAGATCTACGGTAAATATATCTACTTCAATAGCTCTGATCTAATATTTCGACCACTAAGGGCCTTTTTCAAAGATTATCATGATAATCTTTGAAAAAGGTCATTAGTGGTCGAAATATTAAAACAGAGCTATTCAAGTATTTATGTAATGGAACGTTAAACAGTTTAGATCTCGAATCAGGGCCGCGTTTCTATGGTTTTTTTGCCTTATAAGAAACGCCGACTGCAGTTTTGAGCCGGTCACCGTGAAGGTGAACAATGAGTTCCGGTTGTAAGATCGCCAAATACGGCAGTGTTTACTACTAGTCACGAGGAGGCGGGGTTATGACAGCGCGTGCAGACACCACGCGAGGTCGAAATAAACAAAACTCTTAATGATTAAGTGATGTACTTAATGGATGCAAAAGGCAGTTTGATTGGCTGAAAATGTAGGTTATGTTCTAATTTGAATAAAGCTAATTTCTCCAGAGGTCCCCTGCCCTTAATTTGCATAAAGCTCATTTGGACACAAGTCCAGTACACTTTTAACCCATCCCCTGTATGTTTATTACAAATTTCAACACATATCTATTGAACGTTCATATGGACCAAAAATTAATGATTATGAAATATGGAGGGTGGATCATTGTAGCCAGTTTAGAAAGTAAATAAACATATTTTATCAAATTCCATTAGCAAACAGAGCAGACCCCGGTCAGACGCCTCCTATTATAGGTACCATATGATCTGGGTCTACTCTGATTGCAAATGCGTGAACACACGTTTATATGAGGGTAAGGGTTAAGAAATAGTGTGCACTGTTCAATACTTTTCAAATCGTGAAAATGGCAACACGCACTGAAAAACACACGTCGGATATTGCATGCTTCAAGCTCAAGGTTATCAAAGTTACATTAAATTCATATTTGGAGTGGATTTGGATAGTTCCGGTCAGGATAGCAGAGGTGAGCCTGTTTGATTGTTTTGTTTGTTTATTTGAACATTGGGATATTTTTTTCTGGTGAAACAAAATGGGGAGTTGGGATTCTTGTCGGTAATTAGGGAAACTCAGTTATAATGCGCTTGGTCTTATGTGTGAAATGGTTTGAGGACGAAATTCACAGTTAGTCTTTCGAAACTAAACTGTTGGTTTTAAAAAAAAGTCAATAATAAAGCTAGGTTGCGAGTAGTGCTTGTACATGTTCTGTGTAGTGTTGAAGCTGACAATTCATTATTTGAAGAGCAAAAACTCAGGTAAATTAGAATCGCGATGTATCATAACGTTTATTGAAAATCGCCATGACCCGTCGCAGATTCAAAACGCGATGTCACACGCGATGGGTTTTCGAGATTTTCTATAAATCGCGGCAGATAATTTCTTCCTGCGAAAGGTCAAAATCGCGATGAATCGCGTTTTGCGAAAGTTCCGCGAGATCTGTACTGTATGTTCAATAACTATGATATAGCTATCACTATACAGATAATGTACAATTACTATGATTCAGCTATCACTATACAGATAATGTACAATTACTATGATTAAGCTATCACTATACAGATGCCCAATTACAATGATTCAGCTATAAAGACATTGTACAATTACTAATACTATACATAACATTCTTGTTCCAATTACCTTCAGTGCCAGAATCATCTGAGACTTCAGACTAATTAGTTCAGATAATAAAGGCGTATTAACAGTTATAGAGATGTGTGCAAAAGGCACTGCACTAAGCAACAGGTATTAAACACTGAATATAACTGCCATCAAGCATAACTCCCCTGCCCACTAAATCCTCCTACATTAAATAACTTAATTTTCGCCCAGTACCTTGTATCCCTCTAACAGAAAAATAAGCAACAAGTGTAGAAGGAGCCCGCTGATCAAGGTCTACATTGTATGTTCCAAAAATGATTGAACAAAAGGTAGCATCGGCAAACTTTGATCAGAAGGCTCCTACAGGAGCTGTCTGATCTGGGTCTACTGTTTGCAAATGCGTCAAAAAGCGTTCATATGAAGGAAAGAGCTAAGAAGCAGTTTGATCAGTCTACACTATCTGCTATTATGTCAGTCTAATGCTTTGGTCACAACCCCTTCCGATTAGGCTTAGGATGTACTCCCGGCATGATTTTTAGCCATTTTGGCCTGGTCCCCGGCCGGACACCAGACATGGCCGGCCAGTGGCCGGGGATCTCCGGCATCATCGGGGAGGTGCCTGAAGAGTTTTAACTCGAAGTTAAAATTTCTCTGGTGTCCCGTAGATTTTCATAATCGGCCACATATCCTTCACACATCGTTTAAGTATCGTCCGATATCCGGCCGGTGTACATGGTGATGAATATGCATACAGTCCAACCTGCTTCAGCGGTCACCTGGTATCAGCAGCCACACTGCTGTAAGCGGCCACTCTATGACCCTCCCAACGAAAAACACTATATATTACACCTGGTATAAGCGGTCACCTGCCTAACGCGGCCAGCGGCCACTCTATTTCATCCCAAATGGCCAATACACACTGGTGTAAGCGGCCAGGTGTTCTACAAATGTAAAGCGTGTAAACACTTTTCATGGCTATCGATCGGCAACATCAGACATTTTGTCACCTTTGAATGCATACAACTAACGATCATGACCCATTTGGACCCCTTATCAGAGTTTCTTGTGTTTGTTTACAAAGCGCGTCGGTTGTTCACGCCATATTAATTGGGGATTTACCTTCTACTCGGAATTCCCCTGGAATGTAATCACGCGTGAACTAGCTGGTTCCCAACTTCCGCTTTATGAGTTAGATGTTCGCAGATGGAATATTCGGGAAACCAGTCGTGTCAAACATGGCTACTTACACCGTTAGAAGTTACACCCCCAAGCCAAATTCGAATAACACTGGCACGTGTATTACTCAAATGAAAGAACTGACACTTATAAATAAGGGACAAAAGGTTGAAGAACGACAAACAAGGCAATTAATTCAATATGACTTCCAATTATTACGGGCACTTTAGGTCAGAACGGTCTGTATAAATATCAATTAGTATACTGCTGTACACAACATACTTGTCTGTCATAATTACTCGAAAGTATGCTTGGTAACATGCACCTGGTTTAGGCGGTCACCTGCTGTAAGCAGCCAAAGTGGCCACTTCCCTAGACTGACCGCTTACAGCAGGTTGGACTGTATATGAATTATGAAGTATTACATGTAGTTATTGATGGGTGTATTAACCCTTTCTCCCATGAATATTCATGTAAGAAATAATGACATCATGAATATCAAATACATTAAATTGTTATAAAAGCACATTGACACAGGACATGTATGTAGCCTCAGAGGAGAAACTTTTGGGACTGGACATGGGCCGATATCCGGCTGATGTCTGTTTACACATTGGAAAGTAACCCACTGATGTCCGATCGGCTTGAACCGGTGTGGACCAGATATGTTACAGACATCGGCCGGTCACTGGCCGGCTAGAACCGGACATCGGGCGGACTATATAAACCCCCCGTCAGTCGCCGTGTACAACATTATAGCACGTTTTTACACAAGAGACATTATAACATCGTTCGTTGTCCGTAGGATACTCGGGCGATATTCGTACGATGCCCGGTGAATAGGCCGGTTATCGCCCGGACATCATAGGATAATCGGCCGACTAGTACGATTACCAGACGGTCTTCAGACGGCCTCCGCACGGCCTCCGGATGGTGCCATTTATGTAAATGATGTGTGACAAATATTTTGACCGGCGTTGTCCAATGTCGGAAAAATGGCCAAAACCAGCAGTGTACTCCCGATTACCCCCTATCCCCGGATACCGGCCGATCTTTGTGACCATAGCATAATTTAAATGCCAAAGTTACCTATTCAGCTTTACAAACCCATGAAGAGGAGAAACTGGCTGTCTGAATACTAAGGGTAAATAGGGTCCACATTTAACCCTTTCCTCCATAAATACGTCTTTTTAATGCCTCTGTAAAAACCATTGTGATATATAGAGCATTTCGAGGGCTTGGTGCAAAACTATTGTAACTCCATCACTTTGTGAAGGAGTTACAATAGTTTTACACCAAGCCCTCAGTTTGCTCCTATAGGAGCAAATGCTCTATTTATCACAATGGTTTCAAACTACAAAATTCTAAAATTTTCCTTTTCTCTAGTTAATGCTCTTTTTCGGTAGATTTATTCAAAGTGGTTGGGTCTAAAAGTAGCCTATGAGGGAATAGGTTAAGGAAAATGAACCCTTAGTTTGCTATAAAAATGATGTCTGCTTAAATTCTGATCTGTTAGTTTTCACTTACTTCATTCAAGCTTTTGAGGAACTATACACGGAGTGTAAAACAGCTGAGATACTGATGCAACAATGAATTACTCAGTATCAATCCTGGATCCAAGCTATTTGCAAATACCATTAACCCTTCGCTTGCTGAATTTTAAAATACATATATCCTTCTTTACCCATGCCCTGTTGTATAATTACATAATTATATCTTCACTGTGTACAAGTATTTCGCTGTGCAGTCACTTTTGAAAATAGTGCAGACCCTGATGAGACAGCTCCTGCAGGAGCTGTCTCATCTGGGTCTTCACTATTTACAGGTAGGTATATTGACGCGAATAGCAAGCGAAGGGTTAAGGTTGCACTAAGCAGGCATGAAGTTAATCACTAATGTTCTTTGCAGACAGTGTAGACCCCAATGAGAGGGCTCCTCTAGAGGAGCCCTGTCATCAGGGTCTGGCACTGTTTGTCATGTTACACTTTTCTTAAAAATATCCCAGAATTTTCATAGTAAGCTGGACCTTTTTTATAATTTTGGAATAGTCGATTTGAAACTTCAGCACTGAATGGGTTAAACAAGTGTCTCCCAAATGAATTTCCAATACAATGTGATGATCACCAGCGGCTGATCATCATTATTTTCTGTTGGATGTAATTATTTTTATCCCCTACGTACACTTTGGAACACATCAGAACACACCTGTTTCGTGCAACTTTGACACTCTATGGATTAAAACAACACATGAAAAGCAAATTTCAATTGTATTAACCCCTTAAACAGAATAATTTTTGTATGCAAACTCGTTGTTTGCTACCACTTTCAAAGCATATTTTTCTTCAATTTCGTTTTAAAAAAAATTACATTCGGAGTGTCACACAATTTGGATTCTGATGAGATGCAGGCTTCATGTCTTATCTGGAAACAAACTACTTACAAAAGATTATTTCAAATTCCCTGATAATGTAAAGAGTTAATGGTCTATTCTCGTGGAAACTTTGTCACATGACCAAATTAGTTGGGCATCAGTAAGGTGCCAGTCAATGTACCATGCCAGAAAAATGCCAGAAAATGTGAAAATTCCCCGACTGTATCTACGCAAAAATCAGACAGCAGAACAAGCCCCTTGCCAACTGCTACAGGTAACGCGATAAGCTTTGCAAATCCTAGTAAATTACTGTTGAAACATTTTTAAAAGTTGTGAAATACACACAGAAATGAATATCAGGCCTGTAGATTAAATACGTGCTGATCTATTTAAATCTCTTATTTCTCAGCCAAACCATATCTAGCTACAATTCATTAGAATCACCTCAGAGAGGCAATTCGAATGAGTTGTAGCAAGATAAGGTTAGGCGGTAAAATAGGAAAAAAAATTAATCTAAAAGTGTCTAAAAGTATGCATCATTATAGCCCTAAATATTATCTATTTGCAAAATATGGGTTAATTTGCACATGCTTTGGGTATTTTCATATAAGAATATATTTTAAAACCTGTGCGTGTGTTCATAGGAAATGGAAGCCCCTCACATTATGACGATTTATTTCTTCAAGTTCCAAATGTATAGAAAGTAAAATTGAATAAAGAAACCGATCCCTTATACCCTTACTAAAGACCCAAATCTTGGAATTCATACACCTTGTCAGTAAGTGTACTTTCTGTACATAAAAGCCTTTCCATACTTTTGCAAATAGAGTAGATCCAGATCAGACAGCTCCTTTAGAAGTCCTCTGTTACAGGAACCATTTAATCAGGGTCTGGTGATGCTTATAAAATTATAATAGATTTCACTCTACAGTTTCTTTAATGGCCAAACATTTCCATGTTCATATGATATGCCATTATAAACATTTGCCTAATCAATTTTCATGATGTCATTATCTTACATGAATATTCAACAGGGAAAAGCCACCTCTAAATGTATAAGAACAGTGATCTTTAAAAGCAGATGGTTGCTTAATGCAGGATGAAAGTGATGCAAAAAGCTTCTAAGTACATGTTCCATCTTGCATTAAGCTACCACCTGCCTTGAAATCAGAAGTATAAGTTTTCCAGAGGTCGTTGTACTGTTTTTAGGTTTCGGACTACTTTCCGAAACCTAATAGTAATGCATCCCCAGGGCATGCCTCAAGCAAATTTATAAAGAAATTCATATCCCATAATGCGCAATCAGACCACTGTTATACTACGAAATATCAATTTATGCTTAGAATGCATACGTTCATTAACCCAAATGCAGACATTTTGAATGGTTTAACGTTGACAGAATGTTTATCACGTAGCGCCGATTAAGCGATTTAGTTATCTACGGGTGTATTTCACCCGTATTTCTACTTTCATTTTGCCAAAAATGTGATTTTGATAACACCCCTTGACAAATATATAGTTCCAAGTGCAATGCATTTGATAAACGATATCGATAATTCTTCATTTGGTATTTGTGTCAATTATTAAAATGCGGATGCAACTGTTGCAATTACCAATAATTTTGCCGTGTAAAATGCTACGTTATATGATAAATTTGGTCGCGTACGAATATATACCACAGAGCGCCGGTAAAAATGAACCAGAAAGTAATCGACATCTAAAAGTCGGGCGTTTATTTGAAATCTACAAGCATTTCTTGAATTTGTCGGATTGGTACAGACAACGTTACGGAGAAAACAGTAATGAATAATGGTCGGAACGTCGTCAATCTCTACATATTACACACGAACTATGGGAATGAAGATAACGACTGGAAATTGCAGGATACAGTATAAACACCCGATATGACGGGTATGACTCATATCCGCGGATATGAATTTCGCAGCCTAAAATCGGCCACAATTAAAGCATTATTTTTCTTATTAGAAAAGCCTTTCATCGAGCTTATTGGCTAATATCGTCCATATTTATTATTTGAAATACGTAAATTTAATATTCATTGCATAATAAGTAGTAACTGCCTGGAAAATTCTACTCGTCTGCTCGCTATGACGAGTAGAATAAAAAACTAATAAATATAAAATAAATAAATTATTATTTAATTTACTGTAATTTAGTTTATAAATAAATAAAATTTAATAATTTAATTTATTTATTATTATTTTTTAATTTATTTTCATTATAATAATAAATTATTAATAATAATAAAAAATAATAATAAATAAATTATTATTAATAATAAAAAATAAATTAAAAAATAAATAAAATAAAATAATAGATAAATTTAATATAATTTAATTTATTTAATTTAATTTACTGTAGTTATAGTTGAAGTTGAAGAAAGCTAAAAAAAATCATAATATTCGGCACCGACCCTTCTGCACGAAGGAGCACGGACCGTAGTGAAACGTTCCGGAGATATATGGATAACCTTGAGCCTCAAAAGCAATCTGTATTCTGAATGCATCAGAAGTATTTATATTGAGTTTAGAAGATCATAATTATATTTTTATATAATGTGTGACAAGCATCGTAAACATTGATCATAGACTTTTCTGTTCTATAAGACCCAGTTTTATAATGCGTGTAATGTGTTAGGACACTTGGTACCAGATTGTAAGCATTTAAGGATAATTACTCCAATTATAGAGAGTTAGTAGTTATAAAAAAGATAAAGTGGACTTATTTTATTGTATGTGTTACATAATTAAGAAATGAATGACGTGCTTCCGGTGTTCATGAGGTCATGCAACGCATAGCTTTACGAGCAAAGTTAGTGAAGCCCGAAGGGCTTCACGTGAATCTTTGCTCGTAAAGCTATGCGTTGCATAACCTCATGAACACCGGGAGCACGTCATTTATTTGTTATATTTATATTCCATTGTATTTCTTATATTTCACCGGATTTTTTTTTAAATATTATATACCGGTCACGTAATAGCCGCTATCTAGGTCGTTGCCAGGTTCGTTTCTAACGTAGTAGGATCTCTATATATGGTATGAAAAATAGTCCCAAACACATATTATAAATATAGAATGAATACATGATTTTAATCAGTAAATTGTCCAGCTATGTTTAAAGAAAATATTATCGAGATATTTCAAATCATATATATTTACGAAATGTTGGTATTAAAGCATCTCCTTAAATGTAGGTCGCGGTGTCGAAGCCAATTTACTCACCCGCCATGCTTGATCGAAGCGGGTCACAAAGTTGGATTTTATTCTCGGATTTTTCTTTGTTAACGGTAAGGACATTGACTTATTTATGCTTCACTCATTACTGGATAATATATTTTGATACGCCACGGCTGTTAAAGTTGGCAATATTATGTATTCAAGCGATAATTCTCAGTAAGAAGATGCCACATTCAAATTTTCAGGGCCGCTTGAATGGCAATCCATTTTCTGTTTTACGCTTAAAACTCATGGGGGCTCCAGTTAATGTCTGCTACACTTGCTTCACACCCATTGACAACATGCTGTGTCGTATCATCATGTACAAGTTCAATTACAGGATTTTATCCAGATCATACGGTTCCTGTAGGAGCCGACTGGTCAGGGTCTGATCGGGGTCTTCTCTGTTTGCTTCAGATCTTGTAAATTAGACATGACATTTTCTGCAATGACCACCACTAAATACGTGATTAATGAATATGAATCTAATTAATTGTGATCGTGTCGTCATTTATCGCACTAATATAGTAGACCCAGATCGGACGCCTCATGTTACACTAATATAGTAGACCCAAATAACGTGATGATCTAATTAATGTTGACGTCGCCATTTGTTTTACTAATATAGTAGACCCAGATGAGACCGCCCATGTAGGAACCGACTGATCAGGGTCTGTCCTGTTTGCTGCTGGTAATAGATACTTCTTAGTTCTCAGACATACAAGACGAAGCTGTACTTTACTAGAGCGTTGATTTAGATTTATTTATTTCATTTTTATTCGTACATTGCAAAATAAACATTTGGAGGTCTTCACCACATAAGTACTGAAATAAGGCGTCGTTAATCGCTGACGTTTCAGTAAATGGAGTGTTTATGTTTACATTGTCACGTATCGATTCCCCATTGATAAATCTTAAAATAGGTCATAACTGGGTCAGTACAGTATTACTCCGCGCTTACACAGCGGAATTCTTGGAAAAGGAGAACCGGCTCAAACCGGTATTGAAATGAACGTTCATGGGAAAATGCAACTTTCTTTTTAGAATAAGGTTATATAAGGACGTTGCAGGGCGAATGTAAATATTGTTAATTATAACATAAGCTGAACGTATATAATTCTTGACAATTTTTTGTTTGTAGTGTGTGTTTAAGCTTTTTCCCCAGCATTAATCTGTGTTAACATACAAGCATGCTGTTATTTTCACCCCTGGTATATAATAATGTCCCAAAATGAAGTAGAGGGACATATTGTGTTTGCTCCGTTTCTTATTCTTATTATTCTTTCTTCCGATTCTGATTCTTCCAATTCTTTTTCTTCCGTCGTGAACTTGTCCAGAGCATTTCTCAGTAAGACTAAGTAATTGTCCGATCCTAATGAAACTTTATATGAATATTGCTTGATACATGCAGATGTACATCCCACTTTTTATTTTTTGATGGTTGGCTATAATTGGTCGAAATTTAGATAGTGTTTGGCGAAGTTATATATCATTCGATTTTTTGCTGAAAATTGGTATCATGGGATATTTGAGTACTCCAAATCAATTGGTTTGTGTTTCGAAAGTACATATATTGGTTGATTTTGCTAAAAATTCGTATTACGGTATATTTTGGCAATCGGGACTAATTTATAGGTCTTTTTAAAGAATTGGTTGCCGTAGTAACTGAGTGGTGGCTCTGATTGGTCGAAAATTTAGATATTTTTCGGCAAATTCAGATATTGTTCGATTTTGCCGAAAATTGGTATGTCGGGATATTTTGACACTCAGAATTGATTGGTATGTCTTTCGAAATGATTTGTTGGTATGGAAACTGAATGGTGAGATCTGATTGGTCAAAAGTTTAGATATTCAAATTTGCTGAAAATTGGCATTTAGGGGTATTTGGGTATCCCAAAATCAGTCAAGTTGTTTTGAAATACTTGGTTGCCATGGTAATGGAGTAGTGTCCTCTGAATGGGTCACAATTTACATATTAGATTTTTCGGAAAATTTGGTCAGTAGGGATATATATGCAGTTGTTTTAAAAGTGCTGGTTGCCATGTAACCAAGTGCTCACTAATGGCCTGTTATTGGTTGAAATTTAGATATTATGCTCACCAATAACAGTTGTAAGTTTCGTTTAGGGGACATTCTGCAACATATTCTGTTACAATTAGATCTTGTCAACTGTATGATATTTAGATTCACATGGCATATATAATTTATCCAAAAGTGGTTGTAGTGTATAGATGGATAGGTGATTGATGCACGCCAAATATTGTTACAATCCACCAGTTAGTAGCAGAAATATGACCCTTTGTTGCTTTCAGATAGCCATATAGGAAATATGACTGTTAGAAGTCTTATATTGGAACAGCTTGCTCAGATTTCATTTAAATTTGACGGGGTATTTACATGGATAGGTGCATGAGGCACAATATATGACGCCAACGTCGGCCAAATAATAATAGAGTAATGGCCCTTTACTAAATTCAAATATAAATTTAAGTAAACTTCAGACAAATTGAACTATTGGAACTGCACTGTGTGCTACTGGTCATCAATTTATTTCTTTAAACAATATCTTAAACACTGACAGGATTTTCAGAAAAGTTCACAGCAATTATGTTCAGATGACCGGTCAATTTTAACCAACAGTTCCATTAAACACCATTTTAGTTCAGGAAATACTGCTTTAGAGGTCATCTAAATATGTATCAATGGTACCAGTCCTTCCCTACCAAGCTTTTTCGTATTGTATAGTCACAATCGACATATATATGGTCCGAAACCTTCAGTACTGTCAGTACTTTGATTTCTACTGTACATGTCCTAAGTATGTTACGGGTCAATTGCTGACATTTGCAAACAATTTTAACCCTTTCTGCGCTGAATTTTCATAGTGGATTAGTACAGAGTTAAATCAGTATGGAAGACTTTTGAATGACAAACCGTGCAGACCCTGATCAGGACTCCTAGATCTGGGTTTACACTGTTTGCAATAGCAGTGCATGCGAGTCCCACATTCAAAGGGTTCATACAGATGAAATGATGTGTGTGATAAGAATCGAGACTGTCTGACTTTCATTGGGAAACTTTATGTTGATCATATTTCAAACTACAGCTGCAATAGTTTGTACAGATGGGCAGTTATCTCAGCAGTGTGTGGAATAAGTTGATAAATTGTCACAAAAAAATATGATCCAAATATGTTGACTCTGCTTCTACTCTTTTTCTCAACAACAATAAGTTCAATGGCCAACTGGCATTGACTCAAAGGTCATCATCAATACTAGGATTAAAGTACCCGTACCTGGCCTTCTCAAGATCGGAGGAGAACTGGCAGCTGTACACAAGGTGCCAGATGAGGTCTCGGAATGTAGCATGCTCTGTCTGCGACACCTGAAACACACAAAAAAGAAACTCAAAGGCTTGTTGGGATTTTCTTGACTTTTAGCCCTCTGAACTCTATGCATCAATTAATTAGTGATAATCTTTACAAACAATCTGAACCTAGATACGGTAAGTAAAAACAAGGGAGACAATCCTGGAACAGGTTGCGCTAAAACTATACTCTTGAACATGAACACAACCCATCTTCTGTTCGTAATTCAACACATCTTCTGTTCGTAATTCACATGTTATTTGGAATATAAAGTTATGGGCTGAGAAATTCAGCTGATTGGATGATGCACAGCCATTACACACATGCACATATGCAATCACAGACATCAATACATGCAATAATTTATTATTATAATGACAACTTTGTAAAGTTGATCACAAGCCAGCTCAACAAAGAGTGTTAACCCTTTCCTCCATAAATACGCCTTTCTACGCCTCTGTAAAAGTCATCTGTTGAAACCGTTGTGATAAATAGAGTATTTGCTCCTATAGGAGCAAATGCTCTATTTATCACAATAGTTTCAAACTACAAAATTCTAAAAATTTTCCTTTTCTCCAGTTAATACTCCTTTTCAGTAGATTTATTCAAAGTGGTTGGATCTAAAAAATAGCCTATGAGGGAATGGGTTAACCTTTTCAACCCTGAATTTTCAGATTGGAACAGTTCATCAGTGTTAAATACAGAGTCCACTCAGTGTGAAAGGATTAAACTGGTTAGATGATTTTGAGTGACAAACAGCGCAGACTCTGATCAGAGGGCCCTCTATGAGCCTTATAATGATCTGGGTCTACATTGTTAGCAAATGCTAGTGCATTCATTTCCAACATTTCAAAGTGTTAATGTACGGCACAAAAGACTTTTTTTACCAAGTGGGAGTAAACTCTGATTAGCATACGTAATGAAAATCTGTTTACCAAGTGGGCACAACTCTGAATAGCATACAGAATGAACACCTGTTTGAATAAAAACTATCATTTTCTCTCTTTTTTTTTTTCTTCACAAAATACACTCTTTGGCATCTTTCATTACAAATACTACAGCCTCATTGTCAAAGTGGGTCCTAATGAGACATCAACATAAACTATTTCATTCATTCACTCATTCATTCATTCTTCACCTCATAGATCCTCTTTGCAGACAGGGTAGACCTTGATTAGACGACTCCTGTATGAGCCACCTGATCAGGTTCTGTTTGTTTATAAAATAATAAAGATTCTGTCATGAACAAAAATATGTCTGCAGCTGTTGTAAAAATTCAGCTGATTACCGGGTAATATTCATATAGTCAGTGTTTCTGCAAACATTTGCAAACAGAATAGACCCAAATCAGATGACTCCTTTAGGAGCCGTCTGATCATGGTCTGCTCTGTTTGCGAATGGAATTTGATAGATCTGTTTCTTTAGTTACAATGTTTTGCCTTCCATATATCATTATAACTATTTTGTCCATGAATAGTCAGTAGACATTGAAATTTGGAAAGGGTTAACTAAGCATGTATTAAATCATCGAGTTGTTCCCATGATGTATTGTTGAACCAAGATTTGCCCTTGTTTGCTTTACTGTTTGTTTGCCTAATTGATTTGGCTGTTGGCCTCATCATGGTCAAATCTGACACCAGGCATAGAGTGATAATGTGGGCTGGTCTGCTTATAGACTGTTTAACCATTTAACTATTCTGACTGTTTATTCCAAATTTCAATACCTACTGAATATTCATGGCCAAAATAGTGAAATATGGGAGGTTTACATTACAAATGTTCAGCTATCAAATAGGAGACGTCTGAATCTGGGTCTATTCTGTTAACCCATCCCACATAGGCTATTTTTAGATTCAACCTCTTTGATTAAATCTACCAAAAAGGAGCATTTACTAGAGAAAAGGAAAATTTCAGAATTCTGTAGTTTTGAAACCATTGTGATAAATAGATCATCTGATCCACATGAGCAAATGCTCTATTTATCACAATGGTTTCACAAAGTAACTTTTACAGAAGCGTCAAAAGGCGTCAATATGCGGGAATGGGTTAAAAAGAGCTGACAAGGTGTTTATATGAAGGAAAGGGTTAATCTTCTGAAAGATGAATGTTCACAGTGGTCTCACCCCCTCTACGAGCCCTTTGATCCTGATCTACACAGTTTTTAAATGCCATTGCACTAATTTCCCATATTCAAAGGGTGAAGAAGCTTCACTTAGACAGCAATGTACATTCAATTCTAGTGGGAATCACTTTGAAAATTGGGCGCTAAATGGATTAAACACATCTATGTTAGAATCTGACCTAAGTTAAACCTGTTTACCAGCATGTATTCAATGTGAAATCAGTGGCTGAAAGGAAATGGGTGTAGGTGTTGAATGATTGTGGCGAAATACCAAAACAGTGACACCGAGTCAATAAGCAACAGTAGAGTCTGCCTTAACCCTTTCCCTCATATTGACGACTCTGTAAAAGTCACTTTGTGAAACCAGTGACAAATAGAGCATTTGCTCCTGTAGGAGCAAATGCTCTATTTATCACAATGGTTTCAAACTACAACATTCTAAAATTTTCCTTTTCTCTAACTAATGCTCCTTTTCGGTAGATTGATTCAAAGGGGTTGTATCTAAAAATAGCCTATGAGGTAATGGGTTAAGAAGCCTTCAAAATGATCATCTAATTAATTAGTATGTGCCTGCAAGGCAAGTGGTAGCTTAATGCAGGTCAACAGTAGTAGTCCTGCATTAAGCAATCACCTGCTTTTTAATACTCCTATGATCAATAACTGTATGTCCGCTTAAGACAGGTTCAATTGTAGTATTAGTTACAATCAAGTTAGGGCTTTGAAAAAAACAAACAGCTAACTCTTCCCTTGTCAATGGCAAATCTATGATCACATTTACAATTAGTATGGATCCAGATGCGATGCCTAAAAACTCAAGAGTCTGGACAGGAGTCAATATGTTTCAGGCTGTGATAATGTTTTTTGAAACAAAAATGAAGAAAGTTCAAACATAAACTTGACGCAGAGGACAAAGTTTGCAGCCCACCATACATGCCCCAGTGAAAGAGTTAAATTGTTTTATGATTAGATTTCATCTTTTCCTTCAGACTTGGTCTTAGCCATAACAGTCAGACATATAAATTAACTCTTTGCACGCTAGCGGCAAAACTGTGATTACCTATGCAAACAGTTTGGATCCAGATGAGACGCCACATAATGCGGCGTCTCATCAGGATCCAAACAGTTTGTCATCTTCACAATATTTTTGCAAAAAAATGAGAGAAAGTTTATTTTAAGAATTGAAGCAGATGACAACTGTTGCAGACGAAAAATTACTTAGCGTGCAAAGAGTCAAGCTTAAATGTCAAAATTGAAATCTTAACCCTTTGTCTGTTCATTATTCATATAAGAAATAATGACATCAAAGACATGATATTTATTAGCTGAAATTTTATCAAGTCAAGTTGTCAAGGGAACAATTTGCTTTGACAAAATGTGTAGAATCAGATCTATTTCATATCATTCTTGTTTTCAAAATACAAGTTTTAGTTTCTTTCTCAAATTGTCAAAGACTTTGGACACCATCATCTGGATCCACACTGCAGAAATTTCATCACAAATTTTACTGCCAGTCGGAATAACATCAGTTTACCTGTTCAATATTTCATGCAAGAAATAATGACATCACAAATTTCTAATAGCTTATAATTAACCATTTCCCTCATATAAACATGTTTTCATGCATTTGCAAACAGAGTTGACCCAGATCAGACGGCTCCTAGAAATGTCTACAATGATCCACATTTCGTATTCTTTGTAACTTTTTTTATTAATGAATATTCAGTAGGTATTGTTATTTGGAATAAACATGGAACAGGGAAAGGGTTAAATTTATAATGACATAATTATGTACCCATTAATTTTTGATTTTAGTAGAAACTGTAGAGTCAGATGTATTTATAGTTACAGTAAAACCCCGCTAATGCGACCACCTAAAAGAGGCATAATTCTGGGTGCTAGATGCAGGTGGTAGCTTAATGCAGGACAAAAGTAATACAGAAAGCTCCTAGGAGCTTTCTGCATTACTTTTGTCCTGCATTAAGCAATCACCTGTTTATAAAGACACCCATGTTTATTCATTAAGTGGTCGCATTAGAGGGGTTCTACTGTACAAGTTTTTATGTTCAAGGTTACTAGTACAGTAGAACCCCGCTAATGTGACCACTTAATGAATAAACATGGCTGTCTTTATAAGCAGGTGGTTGCTTAATGCAGGACAAAATACAGAAAGCTCCTCTAGGAGCTGTCTGCATTACTTTTGTCCCTGCATTAAGCTACCGCCTGCATCTAGCACCCAAAATTATACCTCTTTTAGGTGGTCGCATTAGCGGGGTTTTACTGTAGTAAAGTTTCATTGCTCTGTTTGATGTCTACTAAGGGAGCCCTGTCTCCATCAGTACCTTATCAATTATTCATGGTTTGTGCCCGACTGGGTCTGTTCCTTCAGTGCATGCCCGATACAAATTGTTATACAAATTAAATTGCATAACACCTAACAGTCAGAAACGCAAAAGTACAAGGTCAGCAAAAACAGTTAATGAAAATATTTAACTGCTTGTTGCAAACCGTTTGCATCCTAAACAGATGTAAAGAAATTAACTGTCTAGCTGGGTTCCAAAATAAATCTATTTTCAAATTTTTCAATGTGAATATAACTGGCGATGAACATGCTAGATTCACATTAAGCTTAGATTGTGGATAAGTGTAAATTATCTGATGAAAATTAACCCTTTGAATGCATGACACATTCACTGGCATTTGTAAACAGTGTAGAGCAAGATCAGAGGGGTCCTCTAGGAGTATGCACTAATTGTCATCCAAACTCATCTATCAAGCTTAAAGGGGAAGTCCCTACATTCGACACATTTCAAAAATGCCTAAAATAAACAAATCTCACTTGTTTATATGTTGAAATGAAGTATATCGCACGAAAACCAATCAAATAAACACCGAAGAAGACACAACTTTCATACGTTTGATATGTTATTCGGCAATGTATTAGTATCTATTTGGCTCGCGTTTTAGTTTCGCAAACTGTTCGACCAAGGTCAAATATTAAGTTTTATGATATAATTGAAAACATGCCTTCATTGTAGGGACTTACTCTTTAAACCATTCATACTAAAAGGACTCTATAATTAAACACTGATAGGCAATTCAGCATTGAAAGGGTTAAGCTGAAATATTACATCTATAATAACCAATGGGTAAAGCTTGATGAATATTTTGATTACAATATAACGAATGCTACAGTATCATTATGTATATTTTGATTACAACAGAGGTCTAGATAAGATGCATAAATTTAAACATTTCAAGAATAACTCCTTTGCTTGTCCACCAAACCCTATACTGTGACCACTCTTTAGAATCGTCTCGAAGAGACGATTCTAAAGAGTGGTCACTGTATAGGGTTTGGTGGAGAAATGACAATTTTACTATTTGGGTATGCAACTTTATCTGTAGCTGGGTTACAATAGAATGAATGCTAGTGTCATGGTAGAGTACCTGACTAGAAAATCTGAGAGGTATTTTTCACTCAACAAGAGCACCAAAAGCGGGTGCCAACGCTTGTCTGTCGTCATTGTCAAGATGAACAAGCATACCAATAATGAAGGTTGTAAATGTAAAATTGAAGAAGTTATGGTCAATGTTAAGATTTTGGACAATGACGACGCGGGCGCCGGAGTTACGACAATAGTTCTTGATTTCTTCGAAACAGATAAGCTAAAAATGAACAGAATACAGTAGAACCTGTCTTAAGTGGCCATCAAAGAGGTCTAATTACGGGTCTGGTAGCTTAATGGAGGTCAAAAGAAATGCCATACGAGCTTTCTGCTTTACTTTGGTCCTGCAACCACCGGCTTTTAAGACTCCTACTGTACTAATCATTTCTTGGCTAAACAGAAAAGATAACGATGAAACAATGTATTTGCAAATTGAAAAGGAAGTTTGCACAAAAGCAAATACTCTTTGTGCTATAATTTAAGACTCTTTCAATATAATGGGTAATCCCTTTGCAAACAATCTAGATCCAGATGGGACACCAAGCAACCTTGCATTGCATCAAAAGCAATGGATAAAGTTTTCTTTTCAGTACATTTCGATTTGTATATAATCCTTTACCTTTCACATTTTTGCAAACAAAGCAGACCCAGGTCAGAAAATGCCTAGAGCCATCTGATCAGGGTCTGCTCTGTTTGCTTGTGATATAAAATAGGTATTGTTCTATAGTTTCTGCCATTGCTAAAAATCTCTGTATCTATGCGCTATTATAAAAACTAATCAATATGCATGGTGCCATTATTTATAAAATGAATATTCATGGAGAAAAGGGCTAACACCAGGGCTATAATTATAATAAAACTGTAAAAAGAACTGGTGAACTGATGTTCACGACTCTGATCACAAATCAATAGATCACAGGCAGCAAAGTTTCTGACAGGAAAACCTTTTGAAGTTAATTCCCGGAGCAGATATAGCAAGCAATCATGTAACAGACAGAAACCTATCACACTCTGCCGGCAAATATCGATCAGGCCAGCGAAACAGATCACAAGTCAATACATAACTTGACAAATATACGATCTCAGACTGTCAGAAGGCAAATTATATGTAACATTTCTCCAAATTATATGTAGCATATCTTCAGATTATATGTTACATCTCTCTCTTTTTCCAGACTATAAACCATTAGCAACTGGAAACAAACTAATTCCAATTTGCACACAGTCTAGCCTTTACATCAAAAGGATTTTGTAAAAGCTCTTGGGAAGGGTTCAGTGCTATTTGTCATCTTTTTAAAATAGTTTTATACAACTGAAACAGATAACTGCATTTTTTAATCCTTCAAGGTTGAACAGGCACACAAGTTTTTGAAAAGAGTATACAGTGAAACCCCGCTAATGCGACCACTTAATAAACAACCACTGGCGTCGTTTGAAGCAGGTGGTTGCTTAATGCAGGACGAAAGTTATGCAGAAAGCTCCTATAGGAGCTTTCTGCATAACTTTCGTCCTGCATTAAGCTACCACCTGCCTCTGCCACCCAGAATTATGCCCATTTTTGGTGGTCGCATTAGCGGGGTTTTACTGTATTTCAAAACTACACGATTCATATAACCAAACTATAGGAAAGTCTCGCTAATACAACTTTACTGTACCGTCAAGAAATGCAATTCAAGCAAATTCATGCCATTTTCCAAAATTGATTGACCATTATTTTGTGCCTAATACAAATTACTCAAGACAGTAATAAATAGCAAGATATGAGCACAGAGGTTCTGGGAGATCAATACAAGACTTTCTCCCTGAATGAATTCCATGGATTGCAAGAATACTACTCAACCATTCATGAAATCCACAGAATATGATTTTATTGAGCAATCTCCATATTCTATGAAACTGGAAGCTAATTCACTTTCAGGACACTTTGAAGGAAATTTCTCCACTTTACAGACATTGCCCATAGAATGAAATTAACCCTTAACCTGCTGAATAATTAACACTGGCTCCTCCATATCTGAATATTAATTAACCCTTTCCCTCATATAAACATGTTTTAACGCATTTGCAAACAGAGTAGACCCAGATCAGACGGCTCCTAGAGGAGCCGTCTGATTAGGGTCTGCTCTGTTTGCTAAGAGAATTTGATAGATCTGTGTTTCTCTACTTTCTAAACTGTCTACAATTATCCACCTTCCTTAATTCTTCATAACTATTTTGTTAATGAATATTCATTTGGTACTGAAAATTGGACTAAATACAGAACAGGGAAAGGGTTAAGAAAATGAGTTTTGACAAACAGTGCAGACCCAGATTAGAGGCTCCCACAGGAGCAATCTGATCTCGGTGTACACTGTTTGCAAAGGTCTTACATGTATATACTCGTTTTCCCCATTTAAAGGGTGAAATTTGTGAATGAAATTTTAGAATTGATGCAGATGACAATATTTGCAGACCGTAATTGCTCAGAGTGCAGGAAGTTAAAATCTTCTAGCAAATTCAGGCCTTTCATACTAAATGGACTCTGCAAACTTTGTCATCTGTTACAATTTTTATTTTTCTTCATTTTGTTTCAAGAAACAGCCACAATAACTAACAGTTTGGATCCTGATGAGATGCAGAGTTACTCAGCATCTCATCTGGATCCAAACTGTTTGCATAGGTAATCACAGATACGACAATGGCAGAGAAAGAGTTAAACACTGCTGGACCATTCAGCATCCAAAGCTTTAATGGGAGTTTAGAGCCTTAATTCTACTGTTTATAAAGACAAAAACATGTGATCTAAAACTTGTAAGAGAAGTTTCTTTTAACCCTTTACTCCATGAATATTCATGTATGAAATAATAGATATCATGAATATTAATTATATTAAATTACCCATTAGCTCATGAATATTCATGAATATTAATTTTGTCAAAATTTTACAATTGCATAATTATAAAAACGGGAATTGTTAGCCATGGCAGAAGTCAGAGCTACAGATAACAATGCATAAAATAAAATTGTCAGTTCTCCACCAAACCCTATACTGTGATCACAGTATAGGGTTTGGTGGAGAAACAAAGGAGCTATGTTTGAAAATGTTTAAATTAAATTTACGCATCTTATCTGGAGCTCCGCAGGAGTCATCTGATGTGAGTCTACTCTGTTTGCAAAGGTGAAGAAAAGAGTATCTATGGAGTCAAGGGTTAAATAAACACTAAGTAACTTTCTATCACAAACAGGATATGTTTTGTTAGACAGCACTATGCCCCCTACAAATCCTTAAGGTCACCAAATAATAGTCAAAGTCTGATGTTGACATGTTGGAACTTCATGAGATGTGCATACGGTACCGAGAATGAAATGTGTACTTTATCACAGTCTTGCAATTGACAGCAAAGTTACAAGGTGTATCATCTCAGTCAAATCTGTGTAACCCTTTCCCTGACCTATATCTATTCCAAATTTTAATTTACCGGTACTTACTAAATATTCATGGACAAAATAGTTATAATGAAATATGTAAGGTAGAACATGGTAGCCAATTTAGAAAGTAAATAATCAGATCTATCAAATTCCATTAGCAAACAGAGCAGTCCCTGATCAGACAGCTCCTATATGAGCCATCTGATCTGAGTCTACTGTTTGCAAATATGTGAAAAGCCATTTTTATGAAGAAAAGGGGCAACTGCAAGGTTATAAAGCTACTCAGGCATGCTTTGAGCAAAGAAGAAAACTGAACTTGAGTGGCATATTTTAAAAATCACTTATTTATCAGTTCATCGTAATTTAACCAGGTGGCAAATGTGGTCTGAACTGTAACCTGCAAGAAGCCCAAAATAGTTGCGTTGTTCTGACCGGTTTAACACTTTAAATGCCTGAAAAGAGTGTACTGTCATTTGCAAACAGTGAAGACCCAGATCAGAGGGCTCCTAGAGGAGCCCTCTGATCAGGGTCTGCACTGTTTGCCATGCAATAATCCTTAAGCAAATTTAATCCATTCATACTGAATGCACTCTATAGTTAAACACTGATGGGCTATTCCACTTTGAAATCTCGGCGTACAAAGGGTGACTAACGTTATTATTAACATTTTTACCTTGGGGGTGTAAGTAATGCCAGTATCTGATACACTTGTTACTTTGACACATTTATGCGATAAAAATGGGCAATAAATAGCTAGCCATGATTTATTTCAGCTTGTGACCACTTGGGAATTTCATATCTCACAAATACACTTCAATGATACAGTAGCAATTTAAAAGCCTACACTCCATGAACATTCATGTAAGCAATATTGCAGAAAGTCCTCAGAAAATCAATTGAATTTTCATAATGACATTTTTGATCATTGCACAAACTGTAGAATCAGATCTATATTATTTCATAAGCAGACCTTGATCAGACGGCTCCTAGGGGAGCTTTCTGAATTGTTTTTCAGTCTGCATTAAGCTACCACCTGTATTTTGAAAAACCTGTATTTCTTTATTTAACCCTTTCCTTCATATAAACACTTTTTCATGCATCTGCAAACAGAGTAGACCCAGATCAGATGGCTCCTATAGGAGACGTCTAATCAGGGTCTGCTCTGTTTGCTATTGGATTTCGATAGATCAGGGGTTTTTTAAGTTTCTAAAATGGCTACAGTGTTCCCACCTTCAATATTTCATTATAACTATTTTGTTCATGAATATTCAGTAGGTATTGCAATTTGGAATAAACATAGAACAGGGAATGGTTTAATGGTTATGATATAATGTTTTATAGCTGTTTTATTCATTGTAACAATTATAAGTCCCCCTCCCTTCCTCCTCCTTTCCCAAGAAGTAAGGAGTCATTTCTTATAATGAGGGTGCTTATTAACCCTTTCCCTCATATTGATGACTTTTGACGACTCTGTAAAAGTCACTTCGTGAAACCATTGTGATAAATAGAACATTTGCTCCTGTAGGAGCAAATGCTCTATTTATCACAATGGTTTCAAACTACAAAATTCTAAAATTTTCCTTTTCTCTAATTATTGCTCCTTTTCGATAGAATAATTTAAAGAGGTTGTATCTAAAAATAGCCTATGAGGTAATGGGTTAAGGAGAATACGGTGTGTAGAGAAAAGAGACATAATCACTTACATTTTGATTTACAGACATATGTCAGGAAGCAGCATGAGTTTATCATTAATCTTTTAAATACAATCTAAGAGAATGGTCTAATGAAGCATTCATGATTTATCATCAATATGGCATTTCATCTCGTCTTAACTGTATAAGGTGGAAAGGCCAGCATTAACTCTGGTAAAAGGTCACTAACATTGGCATATATAGCTGCTAGTAGGTAGACAAAATAAGCCGTAGAATCTGATAAAAAAGTTGTTGTTAAAAAGCATTTAAGAGAGAAAGGGTTAACCCTTTACAGCATGAATATTCATGGAAGAAATAAATTAATATATCATGATTATTAATTAGATTAAGTTTTATAATGGCACATGAATATAGTAGACAAAAATTACATTATGTCACAAGCAGACAGAGCAGACCCTGATCAGATGCCTCCTATAAGAGTTGTCTGATCTAGATCTTCTCTGTTTGCAAAGGTGTAAAAAGGCATATTTATGGAGCAAAGGGTTAAGGTCAATAGGGTACTTACTGCTTTCAGTGCCTGTTTAACCCTTTACTCAATGAATATTCATATAAGAAATAATTACACTGACATCATGAATATTAACTAGAGGTTTTTGTCAAAAAAACGGATGTCTCCCCTCTAATAAAAACAATATGTAAAGGGAAATCACTAAAAATGTTATGGTCTTGATGAATGATACTTCCCCTCATTATGCGTTTTCCACACTACATTTTTCAAGAAGAAAATGATAACAGCTAATAACTCCAAAAATACTGATACCAGATTTATGGCCCTTGTGCATGACACTTACTTTCATCATGCTCTTTCCAAAAATAAAATGTCATTCCAATAGCATCAGTCGAACAGGAGTTATTGATCGGCCAAAAAATGTAACAAAGGGCAATAACTCCAAAAGTATTGAAGCCAGAATTATGGCCCTTGTTCATGACACTTTCTCTCATCATGCTCTTTCCATGTATGAAGTTTCAATACGATGGCAAGAGCCATGTAGGAGTTATCGTCCGGACAAGAAAGAATTAAACAAATGTACAAGGGGCAATAACTCTAAATTTATTGAAGCTCTAGTTAAGGATTTTATGCATGACACTTTCTCTTATTATGATCGTTCCATGTATGAAGTTTCACTCCAATGGCATGTGTCACATAGGAGTAATCATCTGGACAAAAAATTGTGATTGTTTTTACAAAGGGCAATAACTCCAATATTAGTGAAGCCAGAGTTATGGACCTTATGCATGACACTTCCTCTCGTTATGATCTTTCCATATATGAAGTTTCAATCCAATGGCATGAGCCATATAGAAGTTATCGTCCGGACAAAAAAGTGTGATTTTTTTTACAAAGGGCAATAACTCCAATATTAGTAAAGCCAGAGTTATGGACCTTGTGCATGACACTTCCTCTCGTTATGATCTTTTTATATATGAAGTTTCAATCCAATGGCATGAGCCATATAGAAGTTATCGTCCGGACAAAAAAGTGTGATTTTTTTTACAAAGGGCAATAACTCCTATATTAGTGAAGCCAGAGTTATGTACCTTCTGCATGACACTTCCTCTCGTTATGATCTTTCCATATATGAAGTTTCAATCCAATAGCATCAGGCATATTGAAGTTATTGTCCGGACAAAAAAATATGATATATTTTACAAAGGGCAATAACTCCAATATTAGTGAAGCCAGAGTTATGGACCTTGTGCATGACACTTCCTCTCATTATGCTCTTTCCATATATGAAGTTTCAATCTACTGGCATCAGGCATATTGAAGTTATTGTCCGGACAAAAAATTATGATATTTTTTACAAAGGGCAATAACTCCAATATTAGTGAAGCCAGAGTTATGGACCTTGTGCATGACACTTCCTCTCGTCATGATCTTTCCATATATGAAGTTTCAATCCAATGGCATGAGCCATATAGAAGTTATCGTCCGGACAAAAAAGTGTGATTTTTTTTTACAAAGGGCAATAACTCCAATATTAGTGAAGCCAGAGTTATGGACCTTGTGCATGACACTTCCTCTCATTATGCTCTTTCCATATATGAAGTTTCAATCAACTGGCATCAGGCATATTGAAGTTATCGTCCGGACAAAAAGTGTGACAGACAGACGGACAGACAGACAACTCTCACGAAAACAATATGTCTCCCCCATATAAATATGGGGGGAGACATAATTACGGTAGGTTAATTGTTACAATATCACATGGATACAGAAGGTTTTGGCCATGACAGAAACAGTAGAATCATATCTTTATTATATTACAAGCAAACAAAGCAGACCCTGATGAGCCGTCTGATCTGGGTCTACTCTGTTTGCAAAGGTTTATAGAGTAAAAGACTAAGGAAGATTCTACATTTGTAGACATATTAGTCAGCCATATTCATTTGTAAATGGACCATATATAGGAGATATTTATCATCAATAAGTAACTCTGTCTGGCCGTCCATATAATGCAGACAGTGCTAACGTTTGCATTTCTCTTGCATGATATGACACATGAAACCAGCATGATACAAACATTTCTGGCTTGTCTCTTGCATGATACAAAACATTACTGGTGTGTCTCTGATGATCTTTTTTTTTGCAAAGTCCTCATTTAAGGCTTCAAGAAAATTCAAACTGATAATAGCATTCTTTTGGAAAGTTAATAACGTCTGGATGTTTTACTGATTTACTACCTTGAGACATTGACTAGAAATCCGACAGCTTTAAGCTACCACAGATTATGGTGGTCGAATCAAGTCTATATTATATCATAAACAAACAAGAGCAGATCCTGATCAGACAGCTCCTACAGGAGATGTCTGATCTGGGTCTATTCTGTTTGAAAGGCATATTTATGGAGTAAAGGGTTAAAATGAGCAGTCTCATATAAGCATTTGGAACAGATATATGGGGACTTAAATTATATTCATATAATTAATTCATTAATGAAATATTCCCCATTTCTTCAGCTCTCTCCTCAAAATTTCTACTACCTGCTAAATGAATTCCATGCAACAGAAAATAAGGAAGATCTCAGCATTCTCTGAAATCCAGTCACTCCTGATATGCTTACAGTAATTTCCCCGGCATGTTAAAAATGAGACCAACAGGTAGTAGAATGATAACTGTCAGATACAATGATACCCAAACAATCAAACAACAACTAAATGAGCTGTCTACCAGCCACTGGTTCCCTTCTCATTCTTCAGATTCCAATTGATTAGTGCAGATGCCACATTAGACAACACTTTACTCCAAAGCCCCTCCTCTTTATGCTTTTGCAAACAGAGTAGACCCAGATCAGACAGCTCCTGCAGGAGCTGTCTGATCAGGGTCTAATCTGTTTGCCGCTAATCTGTTTGCCTATATGTTACAGATCTGTTTCTCTTCCATTTGTAATGGTAATAAAGTATTAATTTATATTCTATTATATATTTATACATGTATTGTCTTGTTTTACATATTTAATACAAAACTTAATATTCATAATGTGCAGCCATAGTCTTGCATGAATATTCATCAAGTAACGGGATAAACAGAATGAAAACAACGCAACACAAGATGGACGATGACGGACACAGTGAGATCCCAATAGCTCAACTTGGCACTTTGCGCCAGGTGAGCTAAAAAGAAGAGCAATACAATTTTACTTGAGATTCAATGTAGTCAACATCAGAAAATCAGCTAATAATGAGTCCACAGGACATAGATGCTAAAGCTACATTAACCCATTACTCCATGAATATCCATGTAAGAAATAATGACATCATGGATATTAACTGAATTAACTGTTATAATAGCACATGGACGCAGAAGTTTTGGCCATGGCAGAAACTGTAGAATCATACCTATTTTGCATCATAAGCAAACAGAGCCGACTCTAGTCAGGCGTTTCCTACAGGAGCCATCTGATCTGGGTCTACTCTGGTTGCAAAGGCGCAGAAAGGTGTATTTATGGACTAAAGGGTTAAGTTATTGAGTGCTTATCAATCCTGTCGCATGGACAAACAGACACTCACGGATGTATGGACAGGAATTGCACTTAATGTCCCAACATTCTTTGAATGGCTGAGACATAAAAAAGGCTAGTAAAGTAGAATCATTGGCAACAAATGAGTCAGGAATTGTTGACTTGTTTCGTCTTTAGTTCATTAACAGCTAACCTTTTCATACCATTGCAAACAGAGCAGACCTACATCAGATGGCTCCTGTTCTGTTTGCTTATGAGAGTATAACAGATCTGATTATAATAAATGAGGTAATAAATTTTCTTGTCATTAATTCTTACATGAATATGCAACAGGGAAAGGGTTAACCAGTTCTCTCTGGAACACACTGATCAATACAGTTTGCAGATGTCTGTTTTCTCAGCATGTTTAACATTAAATCAAGACTGTATCTACATTTTACATCACAACTCCATGGCTGTCAATTATGATACATACACATGTGTAATAAAATTCTCACCTGAATAGCATGGTTGTCTACATAGGAGAACTGCGAGACATCGCGGTATATGTCAAACTTGCGGTAGCGAGAGCGGGCCGCAGGTGGCAGTTTGCGGCCCTGCGTCAGTATGTTCTGGGGTTGGTAGTTCTGTGGCGCCTGCATCACTGTGACCTTAGTCTGTCTGTACTAACTGAAACAGAGAAAAAGAGGCAACCGTGAGGATGGTGATATTAAACATTGCCAAATCTACTGACCGTAATTCTGGTGTAACAAGAGCACCGCAAGCGGGTGCAAACGCTCGTCTGTCGTCATTGTCAAAAAATATAAAGGGCCATAACTCCAAAAATTTGAAATCAAGAGTTATGGTTCTTATGTAGGGGCCTTCCACTCAATGAGATCTACTAACCTATGAAGTTTCATGTTGATACCTCTTATACTTTTTGAGTTGTGGTCAATGTTAAGATTTCGGGCGACGACGACGCAGATGCTGGAGTTATGACAATAGCTCGTGATTTCTTCGAAACAGACGAGCTAAAAACCAAAACCCAGGGGTCCATTTTATGAAACTCAGTCATACGACTGAACAATTGCAACTGCAAGTTGAGATCCATCTTATGTTAGAACAAATGACAATTTCTAAATGAGAACATGTTGCATGCTTGAAGGTGTGATTATTCCGGCTATGTAAATAGTTATGACTGTCATAAATAAGGACTTAAAACAGGTTTGGTCATACAAGCTGTCATAAAACAAGAGACCAGGGGTCCAGATAAGATGCGTAAATTAAAACATTTTTCAAGAATAACTTCTTTATTTCTCAACCAAACTCTATGTTGTGAACACTCTATAGAATTGTATCTTCGAGACAATTCTAGAGAGTGGTCACATCATAGGGTTTGGAGCAGAAATGACGATTTTAGTATTTGAGTATGCATGTTTATCTGTAGCTCTGCAAGACCCTGGTGCATAATTTCTCATCCAAATAAACATTTGTATGCAGTTTGATGATTCTACAAATAAAAGAGTTGTGCATGCCTCAAAATGTTTGAACTGTATGAAACACATAAAACATATGGATAGTTCAACAGATGTTTTTGTATAATGTCATCACGGACAGAGTTTTGCCAAACCAGAACTGCTGAAATATATTAATATTGTTATTTTATAAGGCTAAGCAAACAGAACAGATCCTGACCAGATGGCTCCTTAGGAGCCATATGGTCAGGATCTACTCTGTTTGCAAGATTCAAAAAGGCATGTCTTTGGAGAGAAGGATTAAAGTTCTGAAATTGGGACAAATTGAACTAACGACATGAGTAATGGACACAATCCTGCGAAGATTAATAATTTACATAATCATGTTCATGTGCATATTACTGCTATTAGACACAATTTTAGAAGACTTACAAATAGACAAAAGAACAGACAATAAGATTTATATGCCACTCTCTTTATGCACATAAAAAACACTTGTGCATTCAGCCAGTGAATATCACTGTAGATAAAAGTAAGTGGACATCTTTACTGGGACAAGGTATAAGAGCATTGTAACAGTACACATTATGCTAATTCGGCTGTGGTCTGCCAACAATTGTACTAGTGTTTCAAGTGTTTCACAAACAATCGACAACATGCAACACAAAACTTGTCACGACTGCAGTGCCCCTAAAGTCTGTGTATTTTTTTTTTAAACAGTTTGGTATCTCATTAACAACAATTGTATGCATTTATGTAACCTTTTGGAAGTGGGAATTGATAGTACAGTCAAACCACGCTAATGCGACCACCTTAAAGAGGTATGATCTGGGTGCTAGATGCAGGTGGTAGCTTAATGCAGGACAAAAGTAATGCAGGAGCTTTCTGCATAATTTTTGTCCTGCATTAAGCAACCACCTGCTTATAAAGACCACCATGTTTAGAAAGGATCTAACCCTTTTCCCATTAATATGCCTTTCTACGCCTTTGCAAACAGAGTAGACCCAGATCAGATGGCTCCTATAGGAGCCTTTGATCAGGGTCTGATCTCTTTGCTTATGACATAGATACATGTAATATGATTCTTCATTTTCTGCCATGGTCAAAAGTTCCTATGTCCATGTGCTATTATAACAATTAATCTAATATAATATTCATGATGTTATTATTTCTTACATGAATATTCATGGAGTAAAGTGTTTATAAGAGGGCCTGCACTATTTGTCATTTAAATTCCTACAGCAATTTTAAAGTTTCATTTGGAATTCTAGAGTTACTGCCAATACATAATCATGGTGTCACTACTACCAATCTTTGAGAGCAGATAATTCAAAGGCAGAATCCTATATCTTCTAGATCTATACTTCTTAAGACTAGCTTCTATTTCAAAGGAAAAATAATTGACATTATGAAAATATAAATAAATGCATTATGCAAATCAATTTTTCATACAGGACAATAAATTTACTTTCACAGAAAATGCAAAAACTAATATTAAAACTGAGCAAGTCATCGATGGAGAAAAACCTTATAATACTTGCAGAGAGTTTAGTTTCTCATTATATGCAACTCAAATTGACATTTCGATGTAATTTTTTTTAATACATTTAGTGGCTGAAAATAAAGTGTACATTATTTTCTACACACAACAACCATACATTGAGCAGATACAAAGTACAATTATCTCTGGGGAAATCAACAAAATGAGCATCTTGCTGTGAATATCTGTCAAACAAATTTATAATTTTCACAGAACCCTAATAAAAAGAGACAAATGCCCCCAACACAAATAACACCACCCTGGCTTTTATGCAAATCTGATAACTTGTAGTTGGTAGAGGTTTTGCTTTCCAAGTGAGAGATGGTGTGTTTGATCCAAAGATAATACCCAAAGACTTCAACCCTTTCCATGTTCAATATTCATCTAAGAAATAATGACAACATGAATATTTATTAGTTGAATTTTTATGACGGCATGTTACTGTATATACAGGATGTTTGGGTCAGGCAGAAACTGTAGAATCAGATGTATATTATACCATAAGCAAACAGAGCAGACCCTCATCAGATGGCTCCTATAGGAGCCATCTGATCTAGGTCTACTCTGTTTGCAAATGCATGAAAAGGTGTTTATATAAAGGAAAGGGTTAAGAATAGTACCAGTGTCGGATTGTTTCAGGATAATGTGATGGTTTAACCCATTCACCTGTTCAATAATACTAAACCCTTTCCCTGTTCTAAGTTTAGTGAAAATTTCAATACCTACTGAATATTCATTGACAAAATAGTTATAAAGAAATATGGAAGGTGGAACATTGTAGACATTTTAGAAAGCAAAGAAACAGATCTATTAAATTCTATTAGCAAACAGAGTAGACCCTGATCAGACGGCTCCTCTTAGGGAGTGGTCTGATCTGGGTCTACTCTGTTTGCAAATGCGTGAAAACACGTTTATATGAGGGAAAGGGTTAAGTAAGAAAGAACTGACATCATGAATATCTATTTGCTTAATTTTTATACGGTAAAATTTCAAGGTTATTTTTTGCTTCCACAATAAAACAAGATGTGTTTGTGAAACACTACACTTTGCTCCCCCTCCCCCATAGTATAGTGAATGTAAAATCTGACCTATACATTTTGTCCTTTGACCTTGAAGGATGACCTTGGCATGTCACCACTCAAAATGTGAGGCTTCATTTAAGATACACAATGTTATTCTAATGCCAAATATCAATTCTCTATCTCTATTGGTTCAAGAGTAAGTGATTTGACCTATATAGCTGGCCTTTGACCTTGAATGATGACCTTGACATATCACCCTTGAAAATGTGCTGCTTCAAGAGATATACATGAATGCCAAATATTGAGTCTCTATCTATCCTGATTCAAAAGGTATGCCCTATGTTAAAGTTGCTGACAAACATCTGATCTTTAAGCCTGAAAGATGACCATGACCTTGACATGCCACCCCTCAAAATGTGCAGCTTCATGAGATACACAAGCATGCTAAACATAAAGTCTCTATCTCTACTGGTTCTAAAGTTATAGCCAATGTTAAAGTCAGTGATTTGACCTATATATTTGACCTCTACCTTGAAGGATGACCTTGACCATGGCATGTCAGCCCTCAAAATGTGCGATTTTATGAGATACCTATGCATGTAATATCAAGTCTCTATCTGTACTGGCTCAAACATTATGACCAATGTTAAAATTGGTGACAAACAAACAGACAGACAGGGCAAAAACAATATGCAGTGTTTAAGTATACATGGAGTTACCCTGAAGGACTCAAATTTGCTAGACTATTCTGAATGACAAACAGTGCAGACCCTTATCAGAGAACTCCTCTAGCGGCCCTCTGATATCAGTCTCCACTGTTTGCAAATGTCAGTGCATGCGCCTCCCGCATTCAAAGGATTAAGTTATAAACCAATCAAGAAGCCAAGTAACATTTCAAGGTATTTTATCAAAACTGCTTGCACTTTTTACTATTAACCACCAATTCATTTGAATCAACCACAAAATCGATTCCTGAACTTTTTTCATGCGAAACAATAATATCAAGTGCTCAAGTGCTATTAACTTTCTTCCCGATTCTTTCGCAGAAGTTCAGCCTGAGCGACAAACAGTTTGGATCTCAGATCAGGCCCCATGTTTTGTGGGGCCTGATCTGGATCCAAACTGTTTGTATAGGTCATACAATATGGGAGAATTCGACACTACCATGCACAGAGTTTATAGCATATTTGTAAGGTAATTAAATTTATATTACTTTGTCAGCAGTACAGAAATCAATACTAACAACATCCGATTTCCTCAATCTCTTCGGTTCAGTATTGTCTGAATTCCACATACCTGGTGACGCAGTCACATGTCAATCCTTTGGAACATCTGATATCTGCCTAATAACTATTTACCTGAGATAGATGCCTTTTTATACAAACAGAGAAGACCCAGATCACTCTTTGAATTAAATTAACCAGTATTACTCCATGAAAATTCATGTAGGAAATAATGACATCATGAATATTAGTTCGATTAATCTTATAATGGCAAATGAACAGAGGAACTTTTGGCCATGGTGGAAACTGCAGAATATGATCTATAAATCACAGGAGCAAACAGAGCAGACCCGGATCAGATGGCTCCTACAGTTGCAGTCTGATCTGGGTCTACTCTGTTTGCAAAGGCATATTTAAGGAGTAAGGGGTTAACCCTTTCCCTGTTGAATATTCATGTAAGAAATAATTATTTTGTGAATATATATTAGCTGAACTTATATAATGGCATAATGTACACAGAATGTTTTGGTATTGGTCTGATCTAGGTCTACTCTGTTTGCACAGGTATGAAAAAGTGTTTATATGAAGGAAATGATAAGTCCTCTAAATACAGGAATAGAGTGCACTTGCATTTACAAGCAGTGTAGACCAAGATCAGAGGACTCCTAGTGGAGCACAATTTTGTCATTCAATCATACCCTTTCATACTGAATAGACTGCTCATTTAACCCTTTCCTCCATAAATACGCCTTTCTACGCCTCTGTAAAAGTCACTTTTTGAAACCATTGTGACAAATAGAGCATTTATTTCAGAATTGCACAATTCTAAAATTTTCCTTATCTCTAGCTAATGCTCCTTTTCGGTAGATTTATTCAAAGAGGTTGGATCTAAAAATAGCCTATGAGAGAATGGGTTAATCCTTTAGTCCATGAATAGTCATGTGAGAAATAATGTATGTATGAATATTTGTTAGCTTAGCGTTTATAATGGCATATTGACAATGATAAGTTTTGGCCCTGAAAAACTGTAGACCCAGATCTAGATTATTCCATAAGCAAACAGAACAGACCCTGATCAAATCGAGGGCTTGGTGCAAAACTATTCTAACTTCCTCAAAAAAGTGAAGGAGTTAGAATAGTTTTGCACCAAACCCTCGAAATGGCTCCTAAGTAACGGGAACTATCTGATCTGGGTCTACTCTGTTTGTAAAGGTGTGTTTATGGAGTAAAAGGTTAAACAACAATGGACCATTCCACTTTGAAAATTCAGCATTCATAAGGTCTGACATGACTATTAAACATAAGTCTAAGTTGCGATACTTCAAGCAAGTAGTAACATCATGCCCGGATATTAAGAGCATTCAGAATTATGCAACCAGTTACTTTTTAAGAGTCCTTTGTTTAAAGTAAGCAATAAGACAAGGCATTTTAAACAAAAGCCAATTCAACCTGTTACTCCCACGAATATTCATATAAGAAATAATGACATCATGAATATTAATTTGATTAATTGTTACAACACGTCATGGACACAAGAATATTTGACAATGGCAGAAACATATCTATGCTAAATCATAAGCAAACAGAGCAGACCCTGATCAGACAGCTCCTAAAGGTTACTCTGTTTGCAAAGGTGTACATAGAAAGGCATATTTATGGAGTAAGGGTTATCATAAGCAATAAGTAGTTGCTTAACCCTTCGTTTGCTATTCACGTCAATATACCTACCTGTAAATAGTGAAGACCCAGATGAGACAGCTCCTGCAGGAGCTGTCTCATCAGGGTCTGCACTATTTACAAGTTGATTGTGCAACCAATGCACTCCAGAGCAGTGATACTTGTACACAGTGAAGATATAATTATGTAATAATTATACAACAGGGCATGGGTAAAGAAGAAGAAATGTATTTTAAAATTCAGCAAGCGAAGGGTTAAAACAATTCAGCAAATTTAAACTTCCTCCGTTATAATCTATATTAACTATGGGCACAATAAATGTCGTTTGTTAGTATATTCTTTGGTTCTTTTCTATTGGTGTCCTGTTGTCACAACAAGGCATGTTTATGACTAATATAGGCAAACAGAGGCTTATTTTGACATAAACAATAACTGAGCTGAAGCAATGAAAAGGTAGTTCACGCTAAACAATGTATTGCAAGCATGACCTACTACCGGTACATAAAACTGTTAATACAAATCCGTATAATGACTATAAGAAATGTATATTATACGGTAAAGTCTCGCTAGTACGAACCGACTCAATATAAGTCTAATTCTGGATTTTTTAAATGGGTTGTAGCTTAATGCAGGACAAAAGTTATGCAGGAAGCTCCTATGTAGTGTACAACCACCTGCTGTCATCTGCCGTAATTTCCAAAGACCTGCATTAAGCAACCACCTGCCATAATTTCCAAAGTTGACTTTTCTTCAAATATTTTCATAATACTATCAGAAGGTCAAACAGTTTGGATCCTTGATAAGACGCCAAGTTAGTCGGCATCTCATCTGGATCAAAACTGATCTATCTTTAACCAGTTCCCTCATATAAACCTGTTTTCACGCATTTGCAAATAGAGTAGACCCAGATCAGACGGCTCCTAGAGGAGCCGTCTGATCAGTCTGCTCTGTTTGCTAGTAGAATTTGAAAGACCCGTCTCTTTACTTTCTAAAATAGCTACATTGTTCCACCTTCCATATTTCATTATAACTATTCTGACCATGAATATTCAGTAGGTATTGAAATTTGGAATAAACATAGAACAGGGAAAGGGTTAAACAGTGATGGACTATTCCGCTCTGACAAGTCAGCATTAAAAGGGTTAAAACCAGTGCACCAGTTATAACAACAATTTTGCCGCTGCAAAAAATATGAAACAATATTTATTCCTGTCTATCTGCATTATTTACATGTACCCTATACAGATGATTCGATAAGTTTTACAGGACACTTGCGTTTTACTGCAAGGATATGCAACGTCAGCTGTATACATACAACTGCACACGGCAAACAAACATTGATGATTCACTTAAATCTTTGATACCAGACACACATGCGCTGGCTTTTGCAAATAGTGCAGACCCAGATCAGAGGGTTCATACAGGAGACCTGATCAGGATCTAGGACTGTCATTAAAAAATATCCTGAAAAAGACCTAGTGGTGGTTGAAACGTCGATTTGAAATAAACCGTTTATACCTTAATCCAAGGTCGTTACGTTCAACTCATCTTCCTTTCTGGTGTTAAAAAATATTTAGTAAGTTCAACCCTCTCCCTCATATAAACACCTTTTCACACATCTGCAAACAGAGTAGACCAAGATCAAATGGCTCCTTTACTCCTTTAGGAGCCATCTGATAAGGGTCTGCTCTGTTGGCTAATGGAAGTTGACAGTTTTGTTTCTTTACTTTCTAAAATTGCAACACTGTAACATATTTCATTATTACCCTTTTGTCAATAAATACTCAATAGGTATTGAAATTTGGAATAAACATAGAACAGGGAAAGGGTTCAGTTGACTTCATTGTTATCTGTACTCCATAGATATGCCTGTTTACACCTTAACCCATTCCTCCATAGGCTATTTTTAGACACAACCTCTTTGAATGAATCTACTTACTAGAGAAAAGGAAAATGGTATAATTGTGTAGTATAGAAACCATTGTGATGATTTGCTCCTATGGAGCAAATGCTCTATTTATCACAATGGTTTCAAGAAATAACTATTACAGAGGCGTAGAAAGGCGTATTTATGGAGGAAAGGGTTAATAAATAGAGTAGACCCAGCTCAGACTGCTCCTGTAGGAACTCACTGATCAGGGTCTCCTCTGTTTGCTTATGATATAATATAGATATAATTCTGGTTTCTGTCATGATAAAACATTATTTTGTTCATAGTGCCATTTAATTAATATTCATGACATCATTATGTTACCTGAATATTCATGGAATAAAGGATTAAACACTCAAATTTCACCATTAACCCATTACCTCAGACTATTTTTAGATCCAACCACTTTGAATAAATCTACCGAAAAGGAGCATTAAATAGAGAATAGGAACATTTTAATAATTTTGTAGTTTGAAACCATTGTAATAAATAGAGCATTTTCTCCTATAGGAGCAAATGCTCTATTTATCACAATGGTTTCAACAGGTGACTTTTGCAGAGGCGCCAAAAGGCGTTAATATCAGGGAATGGGTTAAAAGAATTAAACTAATTTAAACCCTCTATACATCTTTTAACACCTTTGCAAACAGAATGTGAAATAACACAGAGACTTACTTCTAAAGTTTCTGCCATGATAAAAGATAACATAATGCCATAATCAATATTCATCTTATTTATATATTCACAATTTCACATCAACTTTTCCGACATGAATATTCATCAGGGAAAGGGTTAAAGTTAGGAATGGATGATAGTTCTAGTAAACTTGGATCTTGATCACAGAACCCCAAACTACACTTTGAACTTTACCTGGATTTTTTTTTTACACAGGAGCCATCAGATCTAGGTCTATTCTCTTTTCGAAGGCATTAAAAGGTGTATCTATGGAGCACACAGTTAACCCTTTCCTCCATAAATACGCCTTTCTATGCCTCTGTAAAATTCACTTCTTGAAACCATTGTAATAAATAGAGCATTTGCTCCTTTAGGAGAAAATGCTCTATTTATCACAATGGTTTCCAACTACAAAATTCTAAAATTTTCCTTTTCTCTAGCTAATGCTCCTTTTTGGTAGATTAATTCAAAGAGGTTGGGTCTAAAATTAGCCTATGGAGGAAAGGGTTAAAAGGACTTGCAGGGACAAATTGTTAAAACCATTTATTTCCCCGAACAAGATCTCAACATATTTCACATTCCTCTTGCACTGAATTTTCATAAATACTGAAACTGCATTCCAAAACCAGGAGACCCTATTCTTGAGTCTTTCCCTAATCCTTTCAACACTGAAATTTCAGAGTGGAATAGCCCATCAGTGAGTAAATATAGAGTCAACTGACAGTACAAAAGGCCAAAACTTTCTACAGGATTTTGAATGACAAACAGCAGAGGCCCTGATCAGAGGGCTCCCCTAGGAGCCCTCTGATCTGGGTCTACACTTTTTGCAAATGACAGTACACGTGTGTCCCACATTCAGAGGGCTACGTATAACCAATCAAGTAGGCAATGAACAAGATAAACAATTTTATAACATAATCTTGTACTTGGCCATAATTTTCCACCAATAAGTTTTCTGATGTCTGGCGAAAACCACATGCACAGTATCTCTCACCACTGTGTTTGTTCAATTAATGCTACTCCTCTATTTTAGCAGCCAAGTCAGCAAATTTGTTAGACCTTAATGGCAACAGTTTAGATCCAGATGTGAGGCAAACTCGACTTCAGGATCAACACTGTTTTGACACTAACTGTATATTTGTAGAGAAAAGTCTCAAGGAGAAACTGACTTAAAGAAACTGAGTTAGACGAGTTACTGCAGAGGACAATTATGTAGTATGCAAAGAGCTAATAAATTACTGTACCGAAATCCCCAAAACAGCTTCAAATAAGAAGCTGTGATGTGGAAGCTGATATAGGTATTTAAGATCTTAACCTGGGCAGAACTTGGCAAACCCTGATATTAATCATAGAGAAAGTCTTGTAGGCAAGAACATAAATTTATTAACTGACTAATTAAGCATGTTATTTTTTTTGTTATTTTTATTTTTAATCTTCTGCCATTTGCAATAGGAGCCAATTCGATATAAAACAGCAAACTTTATTACATGATAATTGAGACAGTGCAGACTGTGATCAATGGATCCCTGAAGGATGATCCTAAATGACCCCTGATCAGGGTCTACACGGTTTACAAATACCTGTGAACTTGTAACCCTGCATTTGCAAGACTGAGACGTGAGTCTGCTGGATGCCTGTGGCTGAGATATACCGTACACTCCCTCTAAACTGAACTTTTAATAAGAAAGAATTCGGATCTTTTTAAGCTGGCGGCTGCTTAATGCAGGGTGAAAAACATGCAGAAAGCTCCTTTGGGAGCTTTCTGCATGCCTTTCATCCTGCATTAAGCTGCCACCTATGTTAAAGATCAGCATTAGTACAAAACACCAAATTTTCAGAAGAGTTTGAGGTGTTATTGCAGCTGTTATATAACATGCAATGCACTCAAGAATCTGGATTGAAAAATTTGCTGGGTACAAAAAATAATTCATTACACATGATTTGACTGGGTAACAAATTACTACCTGCATCTTAAGTGTTTACCTGACAAAACTCACTGAGCCAACTATGTGAACTGTAAAATTTAACTGGGACAATTTAACCCTTCTCTTGCTGAATTTTAAAATACATTTCTCCTTCTTTACCCATGCCCTGTTATATAATTACATATATCTTCACTGTGTAAAAGTATTAAGCTGTGCAATCACTGCTGCGGAGTGCACTGCTTGCACAATCAATTTGTAAATAGTGCAGACCCTGATGAGACAGCTCCTGCAGGTGCAGGAGCTGTCTCATCTGGGTCTTCACTTTTTACAGGTACGTATATTGACGTGAATAGCAAGCGAAGGGTTAACAGAACTCCTTGAATGCTACACTTTCAAAGAGGAATGGTCCAGAAGATTTTGAATGACAAACAGTGCAGACCCTGATCAGAGGGCTCCATCATTTTCTTCAGTGATACATTTTCATAGAACTTTTTGTTTAATTAAAATTCAGATAAGGACAAGACAGCTTTAATTAATCAACAGATAAACCCATTGCCTCATATTGACGCCTTTTCACACCTCTGTAAAAGTCACTTTTTGAAACCATATTCAAAGAACTCTACTGTTAGTCTGTTAAGCCTAAATTACTCCATAAATACACCTTTCTACACCTTTGCATAAAGAGTAGACTCAGTTCAGACTGCTCCTGTAGAAGTCATCTGATCAGGGTCTACCCTATTTGCTTGTTGACTAATATAGATCTGATTCTACAGTTCAGTTTATTGTTATAGCATTAGTATTTCATTATTAAGAATCCATCTAATTAATATTCATGATATCATTTAATTCTTACATAAATATTCATAGAGTAAGGGGTTAACCCTTTCCCTCATATAAACGTGTTTTCACGCATTTGCAAACAGAGTAGACCCAGATCAGACGGCTCCTAGAGGAGCCGTCTGATCAGGGTCTACTCTGTTTGCTAATAGAATTGGATAGATCTGTTTTTTTGCTATTAAAATGTCTATAATGTTCCACCTTCCATATTTCTTTATAACTATTTTGCCCATGAATATTCAGTAGGTATTGAAATTCAGAATATAGAACAGGGAAAGGGTAAAGAGATATTTTGGCATAAAAAACCTGGATACAAAAAGATATCCAGAGATATCAAACTGAGATACCTTTTTAGGTTTCGGACTACTTTCCGAAACCTAATAGTAATGCATCCCCATGGCATGCCTCAAGCAAATTTATAAAGAAAATCATATCCCATAATGCGCAATCAGATCACTGTTATACTACGAAATATCGATTTATGCTTACAATGTATACGTTCATTAGCCCAAATGCAGAAATTTTGAAAAGTTTAATGTTGACAGAATGTTTATCACGTAGCGCCGATTAAACGATTTAGTTGTATACGGGTGTATTTCACCCGTGTTTCTACTTTCATTTTGCCAAAAATGTGATTTTGTGTACACCCCTAGACAAAAATATAGTTCCAAGTGCAATGCGTTGGATAAACGACATCGACAATTCTTCATTTGATATGTGTGTCAATTATCAAAATACGGATGAAACTGTTTCAATTACCAATGATTTTGCCATGTAAAATGCTACGTAATATGATAAATTTGGTCGCGTACGAATATAGACCACAGAGCGACGGTAAAAGTGGCCCAGAAAGTAATCGACTTCTTAAAGTCGGGCGGATATTTTGAAATGTACAAGCATTTCTTGAATTTGTCGGATTGATACTGACAACGTTACGGAGAAAACTGTAATGAATAATGGTCGGAACATCGTCAATCTCTACACCTTACACACGAATGAAGATAACGACTGGAAATTGCAAGATACAGTCTAAACACCCGATATGACGGGTATGACTCATATCCGCGGATATGAATTTCGCAGCCTAAAATCGGCCTCAATTTAAGCATTATTTTTTTATTAGAAAAAAAACTTTTATCGAGTTTATTGGCTAACATTGTCCATATTTATTATTTGAAAAACGTAAATTTAATATTCAGTGCATATTAAGTAGTTATAGTTGAAGTTGAAGAAATAAAAAAAAAATCATAGTATTCGGCACCGACCCTTCGGCACGAACCGTAGAGAAACGTCCCGGAGATATATGGATAATCTTGAGTCTCAAAAGCATTTTGTTTTCTGAATGCATCAGAAGTATTTATGTTGAGTTTCGAAGATCATAATTATATTTTTACATGATGTGTGACAAGCATCGTAAACATTGATCATAGACTTTTCAGTTGTCTAAGATCCATGTTTATAATGTGTGTAATGTCTTAGGAGACTATAAGCATTTAAGGATAATTACTCCAATTATAGAGAGTTAGTAGTTATAATGGAGATATAATGGAATTATTTTATTGTATGTTTTACACAATGTTAATTATAACAAAATTATGCTGAACGTATATAATTCTTGACAAATTTTTGTTTGTAGTGTGTGTTTAAGCTTTTCCACACGCATTAATCTGTGTTAACATACAAGCATGCTGCCTTACCAGTTCTTTACTTGTACCATTTAAATATGCCCAGCAAGCCTAAATGTATCAAGAAGGAAATTCAGAATTCCAGATGAGTTTTATTCATGTTGATATCTTGTTCTGGATAATCCATATTATTGAATATCCAATTTTTGAAAATCACCATAACCAAATGGTTGGCTATAATTGGTCGAAATTTAGATATTGTTTGGCGAAGTTATATATCATTCGATTTTTGCTGAAAATTGGTATCATGGGATATTTTAGTACTCAAAATTAATTGGAATGTGTTTCGAAAGTACATGTATTGGTTGATTTTGCTAAAAATTGGTATGACGGTATATTTTGGCACTCAGGACTAATTTGTAGGTTTTTTTTAAAGAATTGGTTGCCATGGTAGCTGAATGGTGGCTCTGATTTGTCGAAAAATTAGATCTTTTTAAACAAATTCAGATATTGTTCGATATTTCCGAAAATTGGTATGTCGGGATATTTTGACACTCCGAATTGATTGGTATGTCTTTCGAAAAAATGTGTTGCTATGGTAACTGAATGGTTGGATCTGATTGGTCAAAATTTTAGATATTCAAATTTGCTGAAAATTGGCATTTAGGGGTACATGTATTTGGGTACCCCAAACTCAGTCAAATTGTTTTGAAATACTTGGTTGCCATGTTAATGGAGTGATGTCCTCTGAATGGGTCACAATTTACATATTAGATTTTTCGGAAAAACGGTCAGTAGGAGTATATATGCAGTTGTTTCAAAAGTGTTGATTGCTATGGTAACCAAGTGATCACTAATGGCCTGTTATTTGTTGAAATTTAGATATTTTGCTCATCAATACCAGTTGTAAGTTTCGTTTAGGGGACATTCTGCAACATATTCTGTTACAATTAGATCTTGTTAACTGTATGATATTTAGATTCACATGGCATATATAATTTATCCAAACTTGGCTGTAGTGTGTATATGGATAAGTGATTGATGCAAGCCAAATACTGTTACAATCCACCAGTTAGTAGCAGAAATATGACCCTTAGTTGCTTTCAGATAGCAATTTATATAGGAAATGTGACTGTTAGAAGTCATATATTGGAACAACTTGCTCAGATTTCATTTAAATTTGACAGGGGCATTTACATGGATAGGTGCACGAGGCACATTATATGACACCAACGTCGGCCAAATAATAATAGAGTAACGGCCCTTTACTACATGCAAATATCAATTTCAGCTAACTTCAGGCACACAGTGGCAAATTGAGCTATTGGAACTGCACAATGCACTACTAGTCATCAATTTATTTATTTAAACAATATCTAAAACACTGACAGGATTTTCAGAAAAGGTCACGGCAATTATGTTCAGATGACTTGTCAGTTTTAACAAACAGTTCCATTAAACACCATTTTAGTCCTGGAAATAATGCTTTAGAGGTCATCTTACTATGTATCAATGGTACCAGTCCGTCCCTACCAAGCTGTATATTCACAATCGACATATATATGGTCCGAAACCTTCAGTACTGTCAGTACTTTGATTCTTCTCTTCCCATGCTAGCAGCAAAGTGACGTTCATCTTGTACAAACATTTTGAATCAGGATAAGATGCTGAGTTACTTACAGTCTCATCAGGATCGAAACTGTTCAACTGCAAATCAGAGCATTGCATTGACCCTTTCCTCCATAGGCTATTTTTAGATCCAACCACTTTGAATAAATCTACCGAAAAGGAGCATTAACTAGAGAAATGGATAATTTAGAATTTTGAAGTTTGAAACCAGTGTGATAAATAGAGCATTTGCTCCTTTAGGAGCAAATGCTCTATTTATCACAATGGTTTCAACAGGTGACTTTTACAGAGGCGTAGAAAGTCATATTTATGAAGGAAAGGGTTAAGAAAAATATAAGACAGAAAAGCAACTTTGATAACTAAAGCATAAGACATCTATTGCAGTCAACAACTGCTTAGCTTGCTAAAAAGGTAAAAGCACCGAGACTGTGGAATGTTATCTACCAGGGCATCTATATAACAAATCCTTTCTCTTATCTAGACTATATTGTTATCTTCCTACACAGTCCATATCTTTATTTGACTTTCTTCCTAAAGATTAAGAGACATAAACATACATACCAGTTTTACTTTTTGCTTTGCTATTAGGTAAAGCACTAAGCCTATATATACCAGAGCAACAGAAAAAGGGTGTGTACTCAAATAATAAAATTGTCATTTCTCCACTAAAACCCTATATTGTGACCACTCTTTAGAATGTTTGTGCTGTCTGGTCTGGGTCTACAGTGTTTGCAAAGGCATGAAAGGTGTTTAAATGAGGGAAGGGTTAACCTTTTTCTCCACTGAAATGCCTTTTCATGCCTTTGCAGACAGGGTAGACCAAGATCAGAAGGCTCCTATAGGAGCTCTCTGATCAGGGTCTGCTGTTTTATATTTGCTTATGAAATAATAATACACGTTTTTACAGTTGCTGCCAAATGGCAAAAAAATTCCTGTGTTCATAATTATCCCATTCCTCCATAGGTTAATTTTAGAGCCAACCTCTATGAATTAATCTACCCAAAAGGAGCATTTGCTAGAGAAAAGTAAAATTTTAGAATTTTGTAGTTTGAAACCATTGTGATAAATAGAGCATTTGCTCCTATAGGACCTTGTCCAAAGTGACCTATAACCCTTTCCTCCATAAATACGCCTTTCTACACCTCTGCGAAAATCACCTATTGGAACCATTGTGATATATAGAGCATTTGCTCCTATAGGAGCAAATGCTCTATTTATCACAATGGTTTCAAACTACAAAATTCTAAAAAATTTCCTTTTCTATAGTTAATGCTCCTTTTCGGTAGATTTATTCAAAGTGGTTGGATCTAAAAATAGCCTATGGAGGAATGGGATAAAGTCCTTCAAATGTAGGGCTTTTATATCATCCATCAATACACCAAATTTGATTTCAATCTCATATTCCTAACAAAATTTATACAAACAGAAAAAACTTCCCATCATGAAAGTGTTTAATATATCTGGGAGAACACTACTATTATTGCAAAATTGTATTAAATTATGTGTGAATATCATGTTCGTTCCTGTAGGTCGTCTAACATAAACACAGAAGAAATATCTGTGATAGTATATTCAATTAATGACTGCCATTATCACTCAGGTGAGGTTGAGCCAATTACACCACTCTTCCTAATCCAAACACTCTCTGACACATATATACACACATTTTTTTGTTCAACTGTTTTAGTAAATTCCTTGGCACAGTTCCACTTGAAGCATCCAAGTTTGTCTCAAACAATTTTAGAATGTCTTGAAATTAATTCTATGGACTTTATTCTTACACTGGTTGGATCACTATTACACCCTTTACTCCATGAATATTCATGTAAGAGATGATGACATCACTGTTCATGAATATTAATTAGATATTTTTTTAAAATGACATATTAACACAAGATTTTTATGTTGCCAAAGTAGAAACAATAGACAGCTCCTATAGGAGCCATCTGATCTGGGTCTACTCCGTTTGCAAGGCATAGAAAGGTATATTAGTATGGTGGAAAAAGGTTAATTCTTTACCTCCTGAATATGGATAAGGAAGTAATGAATGTATGCACATTATTTCACAGCACTATTTGCCTGAAGGAGCCATTTAATCTGGGTCTTCACTATTTGCTTGAAGGAGCCAGTATTGATCTTGGTCTGGCATTATTTGCCCAAGTATATCTGTGCCAATTCTTTATGGTAAGATTTTCTAATTTCCATTATGATGGAAACGGAAGTTATCAAAGGAACAAAGAAATATCAGTAAAACTGATGGATTGCTCCCAAGTCACTCATTCTTGTGACATGCCATCATATTTGATTGTTTCATTATATATTCCAGTTAACCTTTAATACAGAGATATCTTTTGATGGCTTTTCAAACAAAGCAGACTCGAACAAGGTCCGCTCAGCTTGTAGGTATGATATCATATTGATCTGATTCTGAAGTTTCTGTTTCTGCCAAAAGTTCATTTGCTTTACGGTACCATTAAAAGTTTCAGTCATATTAAAATTCACATGCTGACAGATTAACTTGCATTAACCCATTACCTCATAGGCTAGTTTTAGATCCAACCACTTTGAATAAATTTACAGAAAAGGAGCATTAATTAGAGAAAAGGAAAATTGTAGAATTTTGTAGTTTGAAACCATTGTGATAAATAGAGCATTTGCTCCTATAGGAGCAAATGCTCTATTTATCACAATGGATTCAACAGGTGACTTTTGCAGAGGCGTCAAAATGAGGGAATGGGTTAAAACGGATTAAATCTTTCAATGTGGGAAACAAGTGTGCTGACATTTGCAAACAGTGTAGTCTCAGATCAGACCGCTCCTAGACCTGAAAGCTCCTGCTTACAAGTTGCAGATGGTTCTCCACCATTCGACATGGTAATATTTTACAAGAAATTAATTCATATTCAATATATAATGGGAACACTAACTTATATTACTATATTTGACTACTAGTTTGTAAATTCTAGAGCCAACCTAGCATCAAGCATACATATTTCTTGCGGCCTGTTTGGAACACTGGAAATCCTCTGATCTGACGAGTTTCTGCCTTAACCCTTTCCCTCATAGAAACGTGTTTTTACGCATTTGCAAACAGAGCAGACCCAGATCAGACGGCTCCTATAGGAGCCGTCTGATCAGGGTCTGCTCTGTTTGCTTATGGAATTTGATAGATCTGTGTCCTTACTTTCTAAAATTGCTTCAATGTACCAATTTCCATATTTGATTATAACTGTTTTGTTCATGAATATTCAATGGGTATTAAAATTTGGACTAAAAATAGAACAGGGAAAGGGTTAACCACAACAATTACTGTGTTAAAATCAATCTAATCAATATTCTTGACATAATTATTTCTAACATGACTATGAATTATGTAACAGAGAAGGATGAACCCTTTCCTTCATATAAAACACATTTTCACACCTAAATGCAAACAGTCAGTAGACCCAGATCAGACAGCTCCTATAGGAGCCGTCCAATCAGGGTCTGTTCTGTTTGCTTATGAAATCATTATACATGTAGATCTGATTATACAGTTTCTACCAAAAACTTGTGTGTACATAATGGCATCTTAATATAGATATTTATGATGTCATTATTTCATACATGAATATACAACAAGGAAAGGGTTAAAGTGTGTTAATTAACTGGTTGCTTCCAAGAGGTTCTACTGTACAAGTAATAAGTGAGTGAGTGAGTGAGTTGGGTTTTACGTCCGACCAACAGTATTTCAGTTATTTGCAGACGGCACCCGCATGAGACAAGTTATAGTGCTGCCTCACTGGAATACCCCTGCCGCAGGTACATGGCAAGGGCACCCCACCCAGTCACATTATCCTGACACCGGGTCAACCAGTCCTAGAACTACACCTTTAATGTCAAGCGTAGACAAGGGAGCTACTAGTACCAACTTTTAACAACTTTTTGGTCTGTCGCGGCCGGGGATCGAACCCACGACCTTCCGTACCGCAGGCGGACGCTCTACCACTGAGCCACGCGGCCGGTAATAAGTAATAAGTGACCATCACAGGACTCCTGGAGGAGTACTGACCAGTGTGGGTATACACTGTTTGCCATTAGAGCCTTTCAATGTCCATAATGATAGACGATTCCTCTTCAATGTTCAACCAAAGGGTTCAGTTCAGCTGAGTAACCAGTGCCTTCTACAAAGCTCTTTTATTGCAAATTCTAAACCAAGATTTTTGCTGCATTTCTTTTCAAAGGCTTGATAACAGTGTCAAAGGCTTTATGTCTTGACGAGACATCCAGTTACCCTGTCTCTAAAGATCCAAAGTGGTTTTAACCCTTTCCATGTTCAATATTTCATGTAAGAAAAAATTGCATCATGTATTTATTATAAATTTTCATAGGAACTTGTTGCTTAGACAAAAACTGTTCAATCAGATCTATATCATGTCATAAGCAAACAGAGTAGACTTTGATCAAACGGCTCCTACAGGAGCTATCTAATCTGGGTTTACTCTGTTTGCAAAGGCGTGAAAATGTGTTTATAAGAAGGAAAGGGTTAATAGGCTATGAGAATTTCCCAACTTATGAGGAATTTTAACAGTTTCAATACACAAGACCATCATTCTGCTTTTGACAGGTTCAAACAAAAAATGTTCACTATCTTTTAACCCTTTCCTCCATAAATACGCCCCTCTCTATGCCTTTGTTAAAGTCACTTTATGAAACCATTGTGATACATAGAGCATTTGCTCCTATAGGAGCAAATGCTCTATTTATCACAATGGTTTCAAAACTAAACAGTTCTATTTTTTTTCTTTTCTCTAGTAAATGCTCCTTTTCGGTAGATTGATTCAAAGAGGTTGTGTCTAAAAATAGTTAACCCTTTCCCTGTTGAACATTCATGAAAGAAATCATGTCATCATGAATATTAGCCAAATTTTTAAAATGGCATTTGTATGGTGAACAGGATTTTTTGGTATTGATAGAAAGTGTAGAGTCAGATCTATCATAATTTCATAAGCAAACAGAACAGACCCTGATCAGATGGCTCCTGTACAGAAAGAGCTGTCTGATCTGGGTCTACTTTAGTTTACACGAAAGGGCCTTTATATGAAGGAAAAGGTTAGAGTCTTTTACAAAATTATTAAAAAATCTTAAAAATATATTTGAACAAAATTTAAATAACAAACAGATGCGTGTACAGTGTCTACACTAAGATCTTTTACAGTATACACTAAGATCTCATCTGAGTCACACATTAGCAAATGAACAGCATGTTCTGTTAAGTCTATCAAGGGGTATCATTCCAATTAACAGGTGTAATCTGTTACAGAACTATTCACTCCAGTCCTTTCTCCTTCTGATGGCTGAAATTTGCAAGATTCTGTTTGGTCTGCCAGATTACGCACTGCATAGTGTGGCATCCCATCAGTATCTAAGCTTTGTGCCAGTCTTTTAACTCTTTCTCTCATATAAACACATTTTCATTCATTAGTAAACAGAGTAGAACCCAGATCAGTGTCTGCTCTGTTTGCTTATGAAATAGTATAGATCATGATTCTACAGCTTCTGCTAGGGTACAGTTTTCTCTTGTCCATTATGCCATTGCAAAATCTCAGCTAATCAATATTCATATACAATGTAGTCATTATTCAACAGAGAAACGGTTCTTAGGGCTTGTCAAAAATCCAATGAAATCTAATATTGTAAAAAATGCAGAAGACGAGTCTGAGCAGACGATTTAACTGTAGGATAAGGGTTGACAGATGCACCTGTAACTGTTATTTACACGTGCACTTATCCAAATTCCTACACGAATAATACAGTAGAACCTGTCTTAGGCGACCATCAAAAAGAGGTCTAATTTATTATGGGTCTAAAGCAGGTGGTAGTTTAAAGCAGGTCAAAGTTTCTTCAGGAGCTTTTTGCATTACCTTTGTCCTGCATTAACCCTTTCTGTTTCTGCCAAAAGTTTATTTGCTTTAAGGTACCATTTAAAATTTCAGTCAGATTGAAATTCACATGCTGACAGATTAACTTGCATTAACCCATTACCTCATTGGCTATTTTTATTTTTTAGATCCAACCACTTTGAATAAATCTACTGAAAAGAAGCATTAGCTAGAGAAAAGGAAAATCTACCGAAAAGGTTCAGCATTAACTAGAGAAAAGGATTTTTTTTTAGAATTTTGTAGTTTGAAACCATTGTGATAAATAGAGCATTTGCTCCTATAGGAGCAAATGCTCTGTCTATCACAATTATTTAGTTTCAAGAAGTGGTTTTTACAGAGGCGTAGAAAGGGGTATTTATGGAGGAAAGGGTTAAGATTGCATGCTGCATGTAAACATTTGGATATACGTCATGTATGCTGAATAGTATCTTTTGGTTCATTACATTATGCAGGTTCTTACAATGAAAATACTTAAATTTGATTATCCCTTTCCCTGTTCTATGTTTATTTCAAATTTCAATACCTCCTAAATAATCATGGGTAAAATAGTTATAATGAAATATGGAAGCTGGGACACTGTAATCATTTTAGAAAGTAAAGAAACAGATCTATCAAATTCCATTAGCAAACAGAGCTGACCCTGATCAGAAGGAGCTGTCTGATCTGGTTCTACTCTGTTTGCAAGAGCATGAAAAAGCGTTTGTATGAAGGAAAATGTTAAATTTATGTACCACTGAGTCAAATGGAAGTCAACTGGAGATATAAATAAGCAGCACATTATGGCTAAGGCCAGTATTTGTCATTATAATGTCTTGATGACTGCCAAATTCTTGTCTACAATACATTTTGCTTATCCTAAATTGTCTGAAATAAAAAGCTATCTCAAAGTCACTTATATATGTCCTTTACAAACAGTGTAAACCCATATGACAGGGTTCCTAGAGGACTAAAGAGGAGCCATCTCATTAGGGTCTGCACTGGTTGTCATATTACAATATTCTTTAAAAAAAACAAACCACCTGTATATTCATGTGGTATTAGTTAAAGACCTTAATTTTGGAATAATCCAATTGAAAATTCAGCATTGTAAGATTATTAACCCTTTCCTCCATAAATACACCTTTCTATGCCTCTGTAATAGTCATTTCAAGAAACCATTGTGATAAATAGAGCATTTGCTCCATAGGAGCAAATGCTCTATTTATCACAATGGTTTCTATACTGCACAATTATAACATTTTCCTTTTCTCTAGTAAATGCTCCTTTTCGGTAGATTCATTCAAAAAGAGGTTGGGTCTAAAAACAGCCAATGGAGGAAAGGGTTAAGCTAATGGCATCTATCAGAGCTACAGATAAAGGTGCGTACTCAAATACTAAAACCGTCATTTCTCCACCAAACCCTATGTTGTGACCACTCTTTAGAATCGCTCTTCGAGACGATTCTAAAGAGTGGTCACATAGGGTTTGAGGTAGAAATGAAGAAGGTATTCTTGAAAATGTTTTAATTTACGCATCTTATCTGGAGCTCTGGCATCTATGAATGTTCACCCAAATTTGCTGAGCCAGCAAATTTCTTTTCTGCCAGTATTGTCAATTCATTTCACTGTTGGCACTATCTAGTCAATATCTGTGTTTTATTCAGTGTGTGATTATCTCATCACCACAAGATGTAATAGCAGTATTAACCCTTTCCCTGTTCTATGATTATTCAAAATTTCAATACCTACTGAATATTCATGGAAAAAATACATGCAATTAAAATGAAGTTTGGAAGGTGGATAATTCATTGTAGCCATTTTAGAAAGCAAAGAATCATATCTTTCAAATTCCATTACTAGCAAACAGAGCAAACCCTATAGAAGCTGTCTTATCTGGGTCTACTATGTTTGCAAATGTGTGAAAACATGTTTATGAGGGAAATAAGAATGGCTTGAGTTCTAAGCTGATTGAAAAACTCGGTTGAAAGCTTGAATGAATCTGAAGTAAATAAAAAGTGCAGCAGATCAGTTTGAGCAGACAGTATTGAAGGGCAGGCCTTCATCAAATGGCTTCTACTGGAGTTATCTGATCTAGATCTACTCTGTTAGCAAAGCTGTCTAAAATCAAAGTGTAACCACTGAGTAAAGGTTTAAAATAGTTCTCTGCACAAACAATTTGTGCTGCTTAATTTTTAACAGATTCACTCAGCTTTAAAGATTAACTAGTTCAAAAGTGTTTGAAAACATAGGTCTATACATATATGAATGAGGGAAACATTAGTGAGTTGTAAACAGCGTAGACCAGGATCAGACAGTTTCAGGAGGAGTACACTTGTTTCCCTCTTTCAAAGAGTTACCATTCCATTCTGTATGGAAGGATAACATTTTGCTAGATTTTGATTGACATACAGTACCTGATCAGAGAGCTCCTCCAGGACTCCTCTAACCTGAGCCTACAGGTTTTGCAGATACAGTAAAACCTCGATTATTCCAATTTTCTTTATACAGTATAACCTTGGTTATCCGACATAACTTCGGACCGCCTGAAGTTGTCGGATGCATCGGTGTGTCGGTTGTTCAAAATCGGAAGAGAAATATACGCCACGATAAACATTGACTGTTGATATTTATTTACATTCGGCATGAAACCCGTTAGAATCAAATGTTAACACTCTGCACGCTACGTAAATGTCATAGGAAAAATGAGTGCAGCAATTCTGAAAGTTTATGAAAATAAATGCACACTGGAACTCTGTTATACCGAGGGCCGTTTAACTGGGGTATCCGATATAACGCCGGTGGTCTGTGTTGCCGAATACCTTATAATATGATTGAATATCGCAATGAAACATACGCCATATTTCACTCCAAATCCTATATTTCAACCCCAGCAGACAGCCTGGCGGCCCGATTGAAAAGTGTGAAAACCCAATACACACTTTCAGATGACTCAACTGTCATCGTAACTTTCTGACATTACGGAAATCGTCGATCGAAATATCGTGACCGCTTCGGAAACTTCCGTTATGTAGGTAAAGTGCATAGATTGGCCGCGTCGGTGTATTTCTTTATGTCGGAAGTGAACGAAATAAACCAAGCGTTGACATTGGCCTAAGGGGAAGATTATAATCGATGACCTGATAATCCGTTCAACTCTTTTACCTGTTAAATGTGCCAATATGGGGTGTTGAGAAGTGTGTGTGCACGTTACTTTATTTGCAAGGCGTCGGGCGTTTATGAAAAACAAACATCAGTAGAAATCTAAACCCTGACTCAGAGCGGGGTTGGAGGTTATATGCTAATGTAGAAAAGGGTGTGTACTCTTTGACCAATCAAATGAAATTTAAAACCCCAATAAATCACACGCGACATCACATGTGACCTTTCATTTTCTGAAAACGGTGATCTTTCATTTTTTGAAAACAGCGACAGCCGTTTTTATTGTTTTAACACAGCAAATTTTAATCGGATTAGGGGTTTGTGACAGGCCCAGGTGCAATTAACATTTTTCTTGCTTACGCAAAATTTGACATCCTGTCAACAAGTCAGTTTCGCTTGAAATTTCTTTATTTTAAGATGAGGGGGTTTATGTAAGTTTATGTAAGTGCCCAGATAAATATGAGTGTGTCTAACAATTTGGATCCAGATGAGACACCGAGCAATTCTGCATCTCATCTGTATGCAAATTGTTTGCAACCGTTAGATCTGGCTGAACAAGTAAAGTACATTTTATTTCAGATCGAGTTTACACCTAACGTTATTCAAACAACTATACATGTTTTCTATTACATGGATTAAGTGTGTGATCACAACGATAATAACCTGTAATTATGGATTTAGCCTGTACCCAAAATGTCGCGGAAGCGATAATTGCTCAGTTCTAGGTGGTCCCAATTCAATACAACCGTCAACTTCGCATACGCAGGTGTGAAAATTGCCGCAATTATCACATTGGGACCTCCAAACAGTGTCGGATAACGGTTACGCGAGGATCCGTAAAACCAAGGTTTTAATTACATAGAACAAAGAAGGAAATGTTCGGGACCAAACATTATTGTCGGATAGATTAGTTTGTCGGATGCAGTAGGTTTCGGATAACCAAGGTTATACTGTAGAAGAATTTAGATCCTTTTAGGCAGGTGGCTGCTTAACGCATGGTGAAAATCCTAGAGGAGCTTTCTGCATGACTTCCACCATGCATTAAGCTGCCACCTGTCTTAAAGATCGATTCTAATACGAATTTTAGTGTTCGAATAATCGAGATTTTACCACATACATGTAGCAGTTAACTCATTCCCTGCAACACATTATTAGTTTTGCAATCCTGTTACTTTGAACATGAACAATTGAACCCTTTATTCCATAGATATACATGTTACTTATTATTGTCTTTGCAAACAGAGCAGACCCAGATCAGAAGGCTCCCATAGGAGCCAACTGATCAAGATCTGCTATGCTTGCTTATGAAATAAAACAGATATGATACTACAGTGACTGCCATGGCTAACAACTGTCTTGTTCACCAGCATGGTTAATAGTTTTTTTTCTAAAACACTTACCAGTTAAAAATAGAATTAACCAATTACACAATTTATCTAAATTCTAAATCTGTATCAGCATAAGAGAGCACATAGCACTAATTGTCCATGTACAAAAGATGCATTGTTGGTATATATTCCAGGTAACAAGTTAATCCTCTCCCTCAAATAAATGCCTTTTCATGCTTTCGCAAACAAGGCAGACCCAGATCAGATGGCTGCTGTAGCAGCAATCTGATCAGGGTCTGCTCTGTTTATTTATGAAATAATACAGATCTGACATTACAGTTTTTGGTTGGCAAATTTTCTTTTTTACACTAAATTCTAGTTAGATTTCATTTTGTTTCACCAAACTGTTATTTTTACCGCCAGCGGATGCCAACGGTAATGGTATATTAAAGATCTGATTCTACAATCTCTGCCTGAGCCAAAATGTTCTGTGTTCATATGCCATTGTAAAAAAACAATTTGATTAACGTTAATGTCATTATTTCTTACATAAATCACAAAAAAGCCCCACATCTGAAGACACCAACAGGAAACTGAATAAAGTTGCAAAACATCTATTAACAATCAAAATGACAAAGACATGTAATAAAAATCCTGCCCAAACAAAACTCTCATGAAATATTTAACCATTACTGTTTTGTAGCACAAAAAAGTTCACCAAAAAATTAAGGTTTGAAACACATAAAATTCAACAAGCATACAAACTTTACTGTCCTGGGAAGTAATTTACATAATATACTTACTCTATCCTTTCTACCTTTCATAAAAGACAAATACGAAATGGAGGCGACAGACAGACAATTTTCAAAATGAATTCCATGGGATTAGATGGTCTGGATCCAAAGTGTATGTGCATCACTATCACCAACGAAAAGGGTATTAAGCAGAATAGTGATAATCATCTGGAATGCAGTATGGCGCATCAACTGATCTCCGACATCTATATTTAGCCCGAGCCTTGTGAAATTCTATCTGCATTTATCAATAAGTCTGACAAGTCAGATCAGCAGTTTTTACTTTTTCTGTTTTCATGGACCCAAGGCTCACCTGTGTATTGATGTTCACCTTTACTTTCATCTACAAAGATTGCCATCTGCTTGCAGCTTCATGTTTCATCTTTTTCTGTTAGCACTTTGCAGGAAAACGAGGGTACTCAAGGCATTTCGAGGGCTTGGTGGAAAACTATTCTAACTCCTTCACTTTAGTGAAGGAGTTAGAATAGTTTTGCACCAAGCCCTCGATTTGAAAACAGTGTAGACCCAATTCAAAGGAATCGCTGATGAGTCTGCACTGTTTGTCATTCAAATTAATCCTCTAGCAAAATTTAGTATTTTCACTTAATTGGTCCAGGGTTCTTTAGTTAAACATTGATGGGCTATTTCACTCTGAATATTCAAAATGATCAGTCCGGTTGTATAGTTTGGATGAGATGAAGTTACTCAGTGTCTCATCTAAATCCAAACTGTTTTCAAAGGTTAAGCATGGTTAATGGTTTTGCTTACAATGCATGGAACAAAATTCAAATCTTCTGGCACTGCATGGCCCAATCAATGACCATAATTATGCTAATGCACATGTACCGTTTTACTCTAAATATTCAGTTATCAAATCTCTCTTTATCTGTGTTTTGAAAGCTAGAATAATCAATTTGGTACCATTATATATAACTTGAAATGAAATTCAATAGTAAACAGTGTAGACCCTGATCACTCTGCTCCTGTAGGTGAACTTTAAACAAGGTCTACACTATTTCCCAAACTGTGGCTAGCAGAATATTTAGGACAATGATGGTACACTCAGACTGAAGGCTGGGAAACATGCATCTTGTAAATGACTGAAGGCTGGGAAACATGCATCTTGCAAATGACTGAAGGCTGGGAAACATGCATCTTGCAAATGACTAACATGTCCATCATCTCATCAAAACACCCACCAGACTGTGAATGCCCGTCTGGTTTGGCACTGAATGTTGTATTGCCCCTACTTGCCTTGAGCAAGCTACTTTAAGCAACTTGTCACAACGAGATAAATATGAGATTCATTAGCAATTCTGCAGGATTGAAAATATTTGATAGTAATTATTTTAACAAAATTAATAGGGCAATTGGGGAGTTATTACTAAGGAAAGGCATGTAATTAGTTGTTCCTTTAATATCTCTCAATTTCCTCCAAATAGTAACAGTTATAAACTAAACTACCTGACAAGCTGCCAGGAGTTGATGTTTTCTTAATCCTTTACTTAACCATTTCCCTGTTGAATATTCATGTAAGAAATAATGACATTATGAATATTTATTAGCTAAATATTTTTTAATTGTACATACATGTACAAAAGAGTTTTTGGTACTGGAAAAACTGTAGTCAGATCTGTTATGATTTCATAAGCAAACAGAGCAGTACAGAGCAGTCCCTAAGCAGACGGCTCCTAAAGAAGCTGTCTGATCTGGCTCTTCTCGGTTTGCAAAAGGCATGAAGGAAAGGGTTAACCCTTTCCTCCATAAATATGCCTTTTTACGCCTCTGTAATAGTCATGCATTGAAACCATTGTGATAAATAGAGCATTTGCTCCTATAGGAGCAAATGCTCTATTTATCACAATGGTTTCAAACTACAAAATTCTTAAATTTTCCTTTTCTCTAGTTAATGCTCCTTTTCAGTAGATTTATTCAAGGTGGTTGGATCTAAAAATAGCCTATGAGGGAATGGGTTAATAATTTTGCCTTTAAGCACCTTTACAGAGTTCACTTGGGTAAGATGTAGCTCCTGTGGAAGCTATGTAGCTCCAATCAGGGTCTGCTTTGTTTGATTACATGTTGCAGATCTGATCTACTATTAGCCATTAGCAACTAATTTTGTTATTCTATACTTTATTTTGCAATAATTATATTAATGAATATTCATGATAGGCAGTCTTGCATGAATATTCATTACGTAAAGCATAAAAATAGGCGCTACTTTAACCCTCTCCCTCAAAGATACACATTTTTTCACTCATTTGCAAACAGAGTAAACCCAGATGAAACAGCCCCTATAGGAGCCGTCTGATCAGGGTCTGCTAGGTTTGTTTATGACATGATATAGATCTTGTTCTATAGTTTTTGACAGAGGAAAAAAATTATGTTGAAAATTCAGCTAATAAATATTCACTATGTCATTTTTTCTTACATAAATATTGAACCGGGAAAGGTTAAGAACTTCAGAGTAAAGGAGTTAAAACTGAAACTGACAATTCTGCAAAGAAAAGTTGCCTCGTTGTACTGGGGAAACAGATTGGCTAAAATTTGGGGATACTGGGTATCTTAGGACATTATCATTCATAAGAGAGTGATCTAATCAATTTAGGCTGCAGCTCATTATTAGCCAAGTGAATTATTTTCTTTAACCCTTAACTCCATGAATATTCCTCATGAATATTAATTAGATTCTTTTTTATAAAGGGTTCAAACAGGTTCCAGTAAAAACTTAAGAGGACTCATTCCCAACATGAATGCATTTTTATGCCCCCTTTTGATCAAAAGGGTGGGGTGGGGGGGGGGGGGGGGACATATTTGCATAATTTATTGTTTTTGCCCTGTCAGTGTACGTTGGTTGGTTGGTTTGTGGACAACTTTAACGTTGGTGATAATTTTGTAGCCATTGCACATACATACTTCAAACTTAGCATGCATGTGCAACTTAATGGAGACGACCATTTTTAGGGGCGACTTATCAAGGTCAAGGTTATACATAAAAGGTCAAACTGGGGGCATCATACTTCATTATAGTATTTCACAAATACATCTTGTTTCCAATTAGCTCCTATCCCGCTATTTGCGACTTGACTCATATAAAATTGCAATCAGCTTGGATCCTGATGAGAAGCTGCCAGTAACCCGTATCTCATCAGGATGCAAGCTGTTTGACACCGGATTGATATTTTCTCAAAAGCTTGAATGAATTGTAAGTAGTCAAAGTTGCACCATATCAAATGCTGAGCAAACTTTTTCTGTCACACAGCGGTAAGGGCTAAGCCATTTATTGCTTATTGTTTCCCATAATTTGATCATTTACGACACTTTTAGACAATTCAATTTAGCCCAAATTGGGCTGGAAAAAGACATTAAAAATGCAGTGAAAAACCAGAGAATTGTGTCCAAAGGACCTGGATGCCCCCTGGCAACTCAAGCACTTAGGAAAGATCTTTTACTCTGGTAAAAATGGTCGCAGCAAAAATTCCCTTTGTTGTGAGCATCTTGACATAAGCATTGTTCATCTGAGAAAGTATAATCATGTAAATCCTTTCATTGGTGAATGAAGAGTTATACATATAAGATTTGTGGGACGTACACACATATGGAGGGACAAGAGCAAGGCTAAAATTATGCCTCCCACTTTGTGGAGAGCATTTATTAAAAACACTTTTACCAAACGAGAAATTTTAAATTTACAACTCATACCCATTTCAATAATTGGCCTGATCAATTATACAGAAGATTTGGAGAGCTCACTTATAAAATACAGTATACCAGATACATGTCAGATATTATCTAGGAATGTAATCACATCAATGTCTGAAGGCATGAGCAATTCATACACAAAATCAGCTTTACCCTTTAAATGCCAAATGTACTAGCATTTGCAAACAATGCAGACCCAGATCAGTCTACACTGTTTGTCATTCAAAATCATTAAAGACCATTCCCATCTGGAAATTCAGTATTCAGAGGTAACCCTTTCCCCGTTTCTTATCTATTCAAAAATTTCTTCACCACATGCAATCAATAAAATGGATCCACTTCAAAATCTGAAATAGAAGGCAGTTTCTGACTTTCTGTCAATGAAAATTTGCAAATTCTCCAGTTTAAAGTACTCATGCCCTTCAAAATGTTCTCCGTGAATACTGAAATTTAACTACAGGTAATTGCAAATTTTATCTATGCCAGTTATGAGATAACTTCTTCACCATCAACTCTTTGCACGCTCACAGCAAAACCTCGATTACCTATGCGCAAACAGTTTGGATCCAGATGAGACACTGCATAACGTGGCATCTCATCAGAATCCAAACTATTTCACACTTTGACCATATCTTTGCAAAGAAATTTTTAAAAATTAAACGCAGACGACAACAATTGTTGCAGACGAAAAATTACTTAGCATGCAAAGAGTTAACATTCAACAGGCTAATGTTATAACCACTATAACCAGTTTACAAACAGTATTCAGGCGAGATGTTGACATCTCATCAAGAGCAGAATTCATTGGCAAGACATGGCGGAATTTAAGTTAATTTTAGAACTACTACAGACTGATGACAGTTGCTTAACCCTTTCCTTCATATAAACGCTTTTTCACGCATTTGCAAACAGAGTAGACCCAGATCAGACGGCTCCTATAGGAGCCGTTTGATCAGGGTCTGCTCTGTTTGCTAATGGAATTGGATGGTTCTGTTTCCTCAATTTCTAAAACGGCTACAATTTTCCACCTTCCATATTTCATTATCATTGTTTTGTCCATGAATATTCATTATATATACTTAAACTTGGTCTAAATATAGTAAGGGCCATAATCCTGTATGCAACGACTGATGCGATTTACATGACTATCAAACTTGACCAAGATATAATGGCCACAAACATGTGTATGTTGTTTGATGAGGGTTGGACAAATACTTTCCAAGAAAGAAGCCGGACAAGATATTTTTAAAGTCATTTTTGCCAATAAAGGGCCGCAACTCCTAAATGAGTTAATGCGATTTACATGGTTATCAAACTTGACCAAGATATAATGGCCACAAATATGTGTGCAAAGTATGGTGTGGATTTGACAAATACTTTCCAAGAAAGAGTGTGGACAAATTCTAGATGTGCATACGGACGGACATATGTACTGACAAAGGCAACCCTATATGCCACCACTGTGTGGGGGCATAAAAATGATATCATGAATAATAATTAGATTATTTTTTATAATGGCCAATGAACACAAAAGAGACTCCAAACTGTAGTCATATATACTATATTATTCCATAAGGAAACAGAGCAGACCCTGATCAGACGGCTCCTTACAGGAGCTGATCTGGGTCTACTCTGTTTTCAAAGGTGTAGAAAGGAGTAATTCTATGGGGTAAAAAGGTTAAATGGCACGGTAACAAAATAATAGTGTATACCCTGATTACTTTTTTTAAGAAAATAAATTTTTGTGTTTGTGAAACATTATGTCCCTAACAGACACTTTGACCTTTGACATTTAAGTATGACATGCAGCTTCATGAGATGATATGCATTCAAAATATGAAGTCTCTTCCCCTCATAGTTACAGAGTATCGCCAAGTTTGAAGCTGTAGAAATTTGACCATGATATGGCTCCTCTCAATGGTTTCAAAACACTTTACTCCATGAATATGCCTTTCTATCCCTTTCCCAAAAGAAGAGATCCAGATCAGATAGCTCCTGTAGAAGCCGTCGGATCAGGGTCTGCTAATTTCTTATGATCAATATAATGATACTATGATAATGATACTATGGTCCAAACTCCCTCATCCATTCCAATCATAATCACAGGTAGCACCAAAAAAAACAACAAAAAAACCATGGATAGTTTGCCAGTAACAATTTTTTCCTATTATAACAGAGGTGATCTTGACCCTAACACAAGTGACCTAAAAGATATTACTAAAACTGTTCATCGTGAGACTACCACATTGCATACTAAGTGTCAAATATATCTGTTATTGTTGCAACCAAATTATTGCTTGATGGAGTTGAGTTCCAAGGGGTGCACAGTACTCTCAATTCTAGTACAATTTAGGTATGTCCGAGAACCACATGGGGCATTTTTTTTTATGGAAATATTACTGTGAGTGAATATGACCTTGACCTTTCCTTCATTGACCTTAATGCTATAAAAAAGCTCTTTCAACCTTTCCTTCATTGACCTTAATGCTATAAAAAAGCTCTTTCAACACACTCCATCATATCAAGTTTAAAGTCAATTACTCATGCCCAGCCACAGGCAAACACATCCTCCGGACCACAGTCATTTAAACAGTCAGCACTATAATGGTCTTTGCACTAGAGCATAACATTATGCAAAATGTCAAGGGTCGGTTACATTTGTCAAGTACATTACCACTGAGCAAAATACACCACTGAAGTATTTCTTTCCCCTTAACTACTTTATATCTTGAGAATTTATTGTCGGTAAAAATTGTCATCTGCTACGTACATTTCAATATTAATTTTTATTGGTTTGTTCTCTTCCATTTCTCTAAAACTACAGTCAGAGTGACAACCAGTATGGATCCTGATGAGACACGGTGTTACTTGGCGTCTCATCTGGATCCAAAGAGTCACAAAATTGTTGCTAGTGTACATGAATTTACCCTGCACCTGATAAAATACGCTTTTTCACAAAGTCTATCTGTATCAATATCATTTCAGGGTCTGCTCTGTTTGCTTATGAAAGTATATTAGATATCATTTTCTGCTGAAGCCACAAAATACCATAAAAAAAAGTTAGTGAATAAAATTTATGAATATGATGTCAGTATTTCTTACATTAATATTCATGACATAAAGGGTTAAACCACAAGCTATGGATGATGATTTTCACAGCTGGAAAGTTTATTAACCCTTAGTAGTAACAACGCTGAATTTTCAAATGGACTATTCCAAAACTTATGGTGAATATTTAGGGATTTTTCTAAAGGAAAGTGCAACATGATAAAACAGTACAAACCCTGATGAGAGGGCTCCTCTAGGTGTCCTCTCATCTGGATCTACACCGTTTGCAAAGGACATTAGTCATCCCACACTGGGTTAATATCTTGCATGCTAGCTGTGAAACCGAGATTACCTATGCAAATAGTTTGGATCCAGATGAGACGCCGCATAATGCGGCATCTCATCAGGATCCAAATTGTTTGACATTGACCATATTTTTTGTAAAGACTTTAGAGATATTTTATTTTAAGGACTGAAACAAGACGACAATTGTTGCAGACGAAAAATTACGTAAGTGTGCAAATAGTTAAACTGACAAGTTGTGATGTAATATTTACTGATCATAAATCTAGACCTTTCACCAGTCAAACCATTGTTCTCAGCTAAAATTGTCACCTTTTTCTTTGCAAGGTTCATCCCTTTTGCAAAAGAATTTATTTTGTCCTTTTCTCCTCAAAAACCATTTCTGAGTGGTAAACTGTTAGAACCTGATGATATGGCAACTTACTTGGCATCAGTATACTGTGTCTATACTATTTGCATAGTCATCACAAATTTCACATTTAGCTAAGCCTTGGTAAAACCTTTTGCATGTCAGCGAATTCTGAGATACTTACACAAATTATAAGTTTGAATCTACATGAAATGCCAATCACCTCGGCATCTCATCTGGATCCAAACTGCTTGACACCCTGATAACAATTTTTAAGAGAAATGATGGAAGCTTATTGAATCAACATTCCGAGTTGCAGCAGACGACAATTTGGCAGACAACAATTACTTCGGCTAGCATGCATCTCCCACGTACGATCTGCTTCAGTAGTCACACGGCTTGCAGCTGCTGTTGGTCAAGGTCAGGGTCACTGATACAGTATCTTCAACAAATCCGATCAAGTTACCTGTGCTTGTTGTGACAAAGTCAATTTCAAACAATGTTTTTACTATAAATATACCCTTTCAACCCTTTCCCTGAGCGAGATGCCTTGTCATGCCATGGCAAACAGAGAAGACCCAGATCAGATGGCTCCTACAGGATCAGGGTCTGCTCTGTTTGTTTATGGAATAATATACATCTGACTCTACAGTTTCTGCCATGGCCAAACATTCCTGTGTTTATGCCATTATAAATATTCAGATAATACATACCGTATCTATGATGTCATTATTTCTTGTATATTTATCAAGTGAAGAGGTATGGCTTACAAATGCGTCATATTTTTTTCCATTTTGGCTGCTAATGCTAAGTCACTGGTGACTGTAAAAGGTGTTGTCTGCTGATAATTATTGAAGAGAATACCATATTTTCCTTCATTTTTTCTCTGAAAAAAAACAACAACCCTAGCTTGAAACGACTTGGATCCTGATTAATTCTGCATCTGTCTTTTGGATCCAAATTATTTATAATGGTAATCACAAATCTGATGCTAGCATGATGCAAAACATTAAGAAAGGAAATTGAGATATACAGCAACATAGTCTGAACAATTTGGTGTCTCATTATGATGAACATGTTTGACAGTTCAATCATGTTTTTAACCCTTTCAATCATGTAAACACTTTTTCACGCTTTGCAAACAAGGTAGATCCAGATCAGACAGCTCCTGTAGGAGCTGTCTGATCAGGGTCTGCTCTGATTGTTTATGAAATTATATAGGTCTACAAGATTTATAATTTTTGTCAAAAGAAAAACATTTGCTTGAAATGTTACTTTATAAAATTCTATTTGGATATCTGATGGATATTTACTGTGAATATTCTCGGATTTTTTCAGAAGAAAAGTGTAAGTTGTCAAGACAAACAGGGCAGACCATGATTTCAGGGGTTTCTTTGCCTTGATTGTCCCTGTGGCTCTGGGTCAAAACTGAATGCAAATTCAGTTTCTGATGGATGTTTCTATTATTCAATCTGATGAATACTTATTATTATCAGATTATTCAATCTGATGGTAATTTACTGTGAATATTCTCTGATTTTTTTAGAAGAAAATAGCAAGATGACAAACAGTGCAGACCATGATTTCAGGGGCTTCTTTGCCTTGATTGTCCCTGTGGCTCTGGGTCCAAACCAAATGCAAATTCATCCACACCTGACAATATAGCTAGAGCTCAGTCAATTTTATGTTGTAATTATAATTATGACCTGAATCCAGGTAACCGAGAGATTATGCTTATCAAGCCACTTCACAATTTGTGAATTCCATCTCTATTCACTGTATTCAATTCTATATTAACTGAATTTAACCAATACTTTGCTAAAAGCCACCTGACTCGCAGTTGCAAACAACTTGATTCCAGATGAGAAGCCAAACAATTTGGCATCTCATCCGAGCATCCAAGCTATTTGACACTCGTTTCTAAAAGGTTTGACCAAGTCAGAAGCAGGTTAAACCTTTACTCCATGAATACACAAGTAAGAAATAAGGTCATCATGAATATATCAATTAGATTAATTGTTATAAATGTAATACCAAAATTTGAAATGGACATAATTTGGCCATGGCAGAAACTGTAAAACCATATCTATATTATATCATATATAAGCAAACAGAGCAGACCCAGATGAGATGGCTCCTATAGGAGCCATCTCATCTGGGTCTACTCTGTTTGCAAAGGTGTAGAACGGCGTATTTATGTGAGGAAAGGGTTAAATTTGCAACAGAGAAACCATATTTACAGCATGATCAGCTAGGGTTAGTCATCTGCTAGAATGCAGAATTTTCATATTTGAATGGTCCATCATTGATTAACTGTTCATTCAGTTATAATTGTATAATTTTGCCAGAGGATGTTGAATGAATAAAGTGCATACCTTGATCATTATGGTCTCTGCTGAAGAAGCACTCTAGCAATCAATTTGTTCCCCGACATTCAATTGGTTAAGAGTTTTAACCCTTTACACCATGAATATTTATGTAAGAAACAAGGAAATCATGAATTAACCCTTTCCCGTATAGGCTATTTTTAGATCCAACCTCTTTGAACAAATCTACCGAAAAGGAGCCTTTTCTACTAAAAAGGAAATTTTTTAGAATTATGTAGTGTTGAATCCATTGTGATAAATAGAGCATTTGCTCCTATGGAGCAAATGCTCTATTTATCACAATGGTTTCACAAAGTGACTTTTACAGAGGCGTCAAAAGGCGTCTATATGCGGGAATGAGTTAATGAAATGAGATTTTATACTGGCATATTTACAAGAGCATTAGTGGCCATTGAAGGAACTAGAATCATAATAGTATTGTATAAGCAAACAGAACAGACCCTGATCAGACTGCTCCTATAGGAGCTGTCTGATCTGTGTCTACTCTGTTTGTAAAAGGAGCTTAAAAAAGCATAAAGGATTAATGTACTGAACTCAAACTGGGTGAAAGGAGACAGCATTGGCTTCAGGAGGAGAATGAAATACCAAAGAGCCATTTTTATTGCTCTGTTCAAATGAATATGAAATGCCAAAATAAATGACACAACTGTTGTTGTGATTAAATGGAATACGAAAAATAAGTTTACCCTTTACCTGAAATTGAATATTCACTTAGCTAAATTATTATAATTGTATATGTACACAAGATATTTTGATCCCATGGCATAATCAAACTATAGCATAAGAATTTATATCATAGAGCACACACCAGAGCAGCCCACACCAGAGGTCTGGCTAAGATGTGTAAATTAAACCATTTTTTAGAATAGCCCCTTTATATCTCTACCAAACCCAATACTGTGACCACTCTTTAAAATCATCTCAACCAAACCCTATACTGTGACCACTCTCTAGAATCGTCTTGAAGAGACGATTATAAAGAGTGGTCACAATATAGGGTTTGGTTGAGAAATGACGATTCTAGTATTTAGGTACGCACCGTTATCTGTAGCTCTGATACACTGTCAGTGTGTACTCTGATTGCGAAAGCATTGAAAGACATCTCCATCTGACAGGTACAGAGTTAACAGACAAATGCAAACAATGTAGATAGAGCTTAAGAGTTCTCTAGTCCGTAAGGTTTGCATGGCTTGTTACTCAATATTCACCAATAAATCCTTTTCATAAGGAAATAATACAAGAAATAATGATGTTGTAAATATTTTTATAATGGTTTATGAGCACAGGATTTTTCGGCTTTGGCAGAAACTGTAAGATCAGACGGCTTCTTGATGAGACGTCTGATCTTGGTCTACTCTATAATAAATTTGCAAAAGCATGCAGATGTTTATATGAAGGAAATAGTTAAACAACGATTGATCGATTTTCAAAATTCTGCTTTTCAAGGGTTTGAATTTGAGAGGCTTGTTAAATAAATAATGAATGAAACATACATGATATCTGTTGCATTGTGAGGAAAGTAAAAGGTATCTACCCAATAACATTGGCATAAACAATGAGAAATAAAGAGGCATTGGCATGTTTAACACATTTACAAGAAGCTATACCAGGGAAAAAAACTGCTGGTAAATACTTCAAACACTTGCCAGCTTGGAGTGAATCTATTACAATCTTAGCGGATTTAACCCTTTCCCTCATAGAAACGTGTTTTCACGCATTTGCAAACAGAGTAGACCCAGATCCAGATGGAGCCGTCTGATCAGGGTCTGCTCTGTTTGCTAATAAAATTTGATAGATCTGTTTCTTTAGTTTCTAAAATGGCTATACTATCCAACCTTCCATAATTCATTATAACTATTTTGTCCATGAATATTCGGCAGGTATTGAAATTTGAAATAAATATAGAACAGGGAAAGGGATATTTTGGCTATGGATGAAGCAACATGTGAGTCAAACCAGTTATTAACCCTTTCAACGCTGAATTCTCAGAGTGGGATAGGCCCATCAGCATTTAACTATACAGTCCACTCAGTGTGAAAGGTTAGTGGATTTTGAATGACAAAAAGTGCAGACCCTTATCAGGTGGCTCATCTAGAAGTCCTCTGATCTGGATCTACACTGTTTGAAAATGCCAGCGCATGTATACTGCATTAAAAGGGTTAAATTAAAAACTACTTCATATTTTATGCTGTGTACTTGCAGTTACAAAGAAAATATGTGGTTTTATAACGAAAACACCAACATTTGCATTTTTCAAAGCTGGCTAAAGCTTAACACTTTCGATTAGGGGTGTAACAATACGCTGAAAACCGTATTGCAATATATTGCAATACGGAGAAACCGTATTGCAATATATTGCAATATATTGTGTAAGTATAGAACAATGATTGTCGTCATTTTAACTTTAATTTCTAACAAACAGTCAAACAGTGAAGCAAGAAACACACTCAGGGCCCAGATAAGAGGGAGTAAACTGGACAAATTAAACATTTTCTTACTCATTTCAACACAAAACTGTCTAGAAGAGACAATTGTAATCAGTACGATTCAGTAGTAACTAAGTAGTAACACCATAGAGTTTATGGCAAAAATAATGATTTAAGTTTTTGAAATACTCCCCTTATCTAGAGTCCTGAGTTACATAAACACCAACTGCTACTGTCACTGGACAGACTTAAAGACGAGTTAAAGTTACATGTTTTTCTTCAGAAATAAAAGCATGTCTACTTTTTCACTGCCCAATGCTGCCCTTTGGGCCGATACAATATCCCCTGCAGAGCTGAATACTCGTTCAGACGATACACTAGTATCATACAGTGGCGGCAGTACGCAACTTTGAAGGATAATTCGTTATTGCCACGCCTTCTCTTTAAAGAAAAGTGCTCCCATACCAAACGTTTACCCTTTGGATTTTTTACGAACTCGAATTCCTCTCCTTGAGCGTCTGCCATCGTGTTTACTATTTTAATCTTGTTCAACCAGACACTTGATTCGTTGCTTGTTAATTATTAAGAGCGTCTCGTTGAGCGAGATTAAACGGAAACGAAATACTTACTGTTACACCGGCTACGGGATAGGTATAAAACATCGGACTGCGTCTGCGCGCGGTTTCGAGAACACTTCCGCGAAAACAGAAGGTAAGTCTGTCCATTTTTTTTGCACGTTAAAATTAGGCAAAGAAACCGGTTTTACTGAATCTGAACCGCGGTGCAATATTATTCAGCTCGAACCACGATATACCGGTACACCGGCGAATCGTTACACCCCTACTTTCGATGCCCACAGAGTTATACAACAAAGTTTGCAAAACAACTTGAAAAGGCGACGTCTGATCTCACACAATGCTTTAATCTGTGATACAAAAATGTAACATCTATACATTCATAAAGATCCACATTGCCACTATAATGATACTCTAATACAGTTTTAATTTAAATAACAGCTCATTTATCAGAATCCAAACTGTGTGCTTGAAACTATCGTAATTGCATTTTAGAAATAACAGAGAAGAAAATTCTATTTGATAAATTATACCGGTCACAATTTCTGCAGAAGTAATCTAGTGTTAAGACCTCTAACCCTCTCAGAAAATGATTTTCTCTCAGCGTACAGTTAGCTAATTCAATTTGAGAACATAAATTTCAATGAAATATGACATAGATCTAGCAACTAATCCAGGATGGGTGCTCTATCTAGGATACACTGTTTGGTAGTACAAAATTTGGATTTGGAGAGCTATCACCAGTATGACACTCATAACCATCAATTGGTAAACCGTATTTACTGTATAATTTACCGCATAATCATTCATTCTTCAAAATACAATACACTAACTTTCCACAGTAATACCCTTTACAGCTTTTGAAAACTGAGTTTACCCTACGCCTCTGTAATAACATCTTGAAACCATTGTGATAAATAGAGCATTTGCTCCTATAGGAGCAAATGCTCTATTTATCACATTGGTTTCAAACCACAAAATTCTAAAATTTTACTTTTCTCTAGTAAATGCTCCTTTTGGGTATATTCATTCAAAGTGGATGGATCTAAAAAAATAGCCTATAGAGGAATGGGTTAAGACCTAGATCAGGTAGGTCCTGTAGAAGCCATCTGATCAGGGTTTACCCTGTTTGCTAATCAACGAAATAACATCCGTCTGATTCTATAGTTTATGCCATGACAAAACTTTCATCTACAAAAATTATTTAATTGTACAAATGACATTGTAAAAATTAATCTAATTAATATTCATGATGTTTATATTTCTTGTATGAGTATTCATGGAGTATAAAGGGTAAAGTTGTAGCATACGATCAACTAGTAAGTATCAAATTGAGGGCTTGGTGCAAAACTATTGTAACTCCTTCACAAAGTGAAGGAGTTACAATAGTTTTGCACCAAGCCCTCGAAATGCATTCTGCTTATACAATACAAATCAAACTGTGTAGGCATGCTTGTTTTTTTACGCCCACATTTGGGATTATACTGTTTTTGTCGATTAAACAACATGGGGTTATTTGTCAAGTTTCTTGTGTCAACAAAATCGAGATTTGGGATATCTGTCTGGGATGTACTGTGGTATTTACACAAGATTTCAATTTGACGTGATTGATATGAGCTACGTATAGGGCGAAGAGTAAACACTCAACTCTCATGTCTTGAGAAAACTCTCCGTGTTTGCTCTGAGTCAGGTCTCAGCCTGGAACGAACATTACAGACAACTGATGGACACACAAACAGGAAAACAAGAGCCAACAAAGAGCCATAACTCCATGAAAACTAACTAAATATTGGGTCTTTATAAGGCAAGCATGTCTTAATATTGAAATTTCCAGTAAGTGTCATTGAAATTAGTTAATTCTTGACAAGCACGAGTGGAAAAGCAGGAAGGCCCAGATGGATGAATGGTGGGACTGACAAAATGGTGACAATGTCAGGAGCAGAAAAATCCCCCTTCTTCCATGTCTGAGCCATTAAAGGAAACACGAGAAAGAGTTCCTTACAGTAAATTAAACCCATGCACTGGTATTGTTGGCTATGGTCACATAGCATTGATGCAATTTAGCCATGAAATTTTGTAGAGTTTTGCTGACTAGACTCGAGAAACCATTAACCCTTTCCCTATTTATTCAAGATTTTATCACCTCATCAATATTCACGGACAGATTCAAAAAATGGAACATAGAAAAAGGTGGAAACTATAAATCAGGCCTATACAATTCCATAAGCAAACAGAGCAGATCCCAATCAGATGGATCCTATATCCAGGGGTCTTCTCTGTTTGCAAAGGCTTATTTATGGAGTAAAGGGTTAAACAATGATGGACCATTCCATTTTGGAAATTCAGCATTCTTAAGGTCAAGTGACTATTAACCCTTTCCTCCACAGGCTATTTTTAGATCCAACCTCATTCAATGAATCTACCTAAAAAGGAGCATTAACTAGAGAAAAGGAAAATTTGAGAATTTAATAATTTGAAACCATTGTGATAAATAGAGCATTTGCTCCTACAGGAGCAAATGCTCTATTTATCACAATGGTTTCAAGAAGTGACTATTGCAGAGGCGTATTTATGGAGGAAAGGGTTAAGTGGTCCTCTAAAGAGAAGTTCTAATGTATATAAAATACAAGCTGGTAGTATCACTGAATGCCTGAGTGTCAAGGTCAATGGTCTGTAAAATGATATGCAAATTGTTTCAGCCTTGCAGATACTTCATAAGCTGTCATAAGTGACTAACGCCCCTAGCCACTTCCTGTGATGGATGATTAAAACATCAATACCTCCGCAGGCAGTCCCAACAGTAATACGAAGCATCGCATTCAATGTTGAAAGCAACATCATATTGTAAAATTCAATACTTTATAAAGACATGTACATGCCTTATGGTCTTTTTTCTGCAAGTTTAAAGTATCAAAAGACACTGTAATTGAAACCTGTGAACTTTATTTCTCTTAATCCTTTGATATTGAATGCAGGAGTGTGGACTCGCATGCAGTCATTTGTAAACAGTGTTGACCAAGATCAGGATCTGTACTGGTTCTCATTCAAAATCCTCAAGCAAGTTTAACCCTTTCCCTGTTCTTATAAGTTTATTTCAAATTTCAATACCTAGTGAATATTCATCTATCAAATGCTATTAGCAAACAGAGCAGACTCTGATCAGACGGCTCCTCTAGGAGCCGTCTGATCTGGGTCTACTCTGTTTGTAAATGCGTGAAAACACGTTTATATGAGGGAAAGGGTTCATCCTTTCATACTGAATGTACTCTGCAGTTAAACACTGATGGGCAATTCCACTTTGAAACAGTGTGAACAGTTTAGATACTGATGAGATAAGTTACCGGTACTCAGCATCTCAACAGTAAATGAATACCAGGTAACCAAATTTTGTGTTGCTAGTATGCAGACTTACAAGCCTAGGTTTACTCTGCAAAAGGTGTTAAAAATCGTTTCTATGAGGAAAAGGATTTAATAACCTATGCCAGGGTCCGAATTTAGGCTAAAAACTTACTGGCATTATTTTGCCAGTTGCAAAAAAATAAACTGGCAAAATCAAATTTCAACTTGCATTTTCAATATTACTATGCATTATTTATAATCCTTTTCTTAAAAGTTGCACTGGCAAAAAATTGCAAGTACCAAATTTTGGTACTTGCAATTTTGAAATTTTACTTGCATTTTGCCAGTATGCCAGTTTAAATTCGGACCCTGTATGCATGATAGAAGACTGATATTATGGTATATGAAACTTCTATTCTTGATCATTTCGTGTTTCTCACACATCTGCAAGCATCAACATGCTATTCAACTGGTTTCTTGTGCGTTTAGTCATCAGACCCTTAAATTTTTATCACAATGGTTTCAGGAAGTGATAATTACAGAGGCATGGAAAGGCGTATTTATGGAGGAAATGTATGGAGGAGAAATTCTACATGCAAACAGCGTAGACCCTGATCAGAAGGTTCCTATAGGAGTCATCTTATAAATCTGGTTCTGCACAGTTTGCAAAACGGTAAAAATGCATTTCTAAGGTAAACGGCTAATTATAATCTATACAGTACTCAATGCAAAAGCTTAGTCAAAGTGATGTGACAAAGCTTTTTTGTTTCCCAAATCAGCAATTTTAGCGATAATTATTCCCAAAATCAGCAGGCTAAGGCCCCTTCCCAATTAAGAGAGAAAAAGCCCTGGTCTGGAGAAAGATCGCTCTGAAATTACCTCTTACACCCTACCTACACCATGTGAAACTAGCGTATCTGTGCAGATCAGACGAAGCAAGGCATATTTTCATCAGAGTTAACCTTTTCAGTGATTTTTTTACCTGAGAGTCCCGAGTCCTGTACTCACAAAAATCTCTGGGGATGCAAAGTTTCAAATTATGCGAGTCCCAATAATGCATTGAAATTTCTAACAAAATTTAATTTTGAAGTTTATTTATTAATATCTAACTATAATCAATACCCAGCATTTCATCAGCTATTAGTATAAAAAGGCAAGTTTTACAAATACCTTTGACTGGGTGCTTTAATGTATTTTCATAGAATATTTGGATTCATTATTTCAATTTGGGGACTCGCATATTTGCAGTTTATCGAGTCCCAGGACTCGTGCAAGAAAATTTGTAAAAAAATCCCTGCCTTTTCCTTAATATAGTGAAGCAAGGCATATTTTTATCAGAGTTAACCTTTTCCTTAATGTAGTCACCTTTTCATACCTTTGCAAACAGAGTAGACTCAGATCAGATGGCCGTCTGATCAGGGTCTGCTTGGTCTGCTGAAATAAGGTAGATAAGACTGCAGTTTCTGCCATTGTCAAAGTTTCTTGTGTTCATATGCCATTATAAAAATGAGTCTAATCAATATTCACGACATCATTATTTACATAAATATTCAAGGATTAAGTTTTCCATTTCTTGCTATATTTTGAGATAAAGTTGTTTTTGATCAGTCACGAAAACTATATTTCTAGTTGAGCAAATGACAAACATACCACATTCATGGAAATCAGCCAGGTGAATAAGTCGTATTACTGTGCAGTATATATTTGCTGCTAAAATAATTACTTTCAATAATGAAAAAAAATTGCAATTGTCTTAACCCTAATCAAGCTACAGTGAACCCTCACTATACAGGCTTTCGTTACAATGGCACCCTAGTTATACCTAGGGCTGTCATTGATTGGCCTTGCTGTATCGATACATCGATGACTCAAATATCGACGATATATCGATATATCGGTTGGATTTACTATTTAAGGGAATTAACTCAAAACCACTACAAATTCTCAAGTAAAACGTCTATAATTAACTGCTTCACCTAGCAAATGCCATTAGAATAAAATAAAAAGATAAGTTCTTCCTGAGTTTGTTATAAATAGCTGATAATCTTTTTACAAAAATACCAAGGTAATCACTAATTCGGAAATAACAGCACAATATTAAGCCCTTTCCTTTATGGAGACTAATTTCAAACAGAGAATTCCAAGACTGGTCAGGTAGTTCACATTGAGTCTACTCTGCATAGATTCTATCAAACATTCCGGAGTTTGAGGAGTTTATCTATTAGTTGTTGCCTTAAATGAAAACCGCATAAGCCATAAGGGTATTGCAAACAATTACTTCACAGCCTCAAGCACTCAACAGTTACCGTACTCACTGACCAATGATTTCTGTTGACATGCGAATGAATGTGTGTTATTACCGCTGTACAGTAGGACAACTCTGCAGAGTTTGCATATGACTTTGGATTTATGAAATTCATCATTGAACTTCAGAAAGTTGACATTTGTTCAAAGGTTACTCCGTTTTTCAAGGTTTTTGAGCTAAACTCCTCAAACTCAAGAACGTTGGTCGCCATTGTTGTTGTTGTTGTTGCTTTGAATGGGGAAGGGTTAATTCACTGACGCAGGTTCGAGGTGCTGTGTAAACTGCAGGTTCTAAGATAATTGATGTTCATGTAGCGTTACTTTCATCACGTTTTGATCCATTTGACTTTATTTAAGTGAATACATGGTTTACTTAAGATCACTCCGAGTAATATATGAGTTTTTATATCTGCTGCATACTGTATTCATCTCACGAAACTGACCTGGATTTAGTGCAAACCCAAGTCTTAGTTTTTAATGTCGTCAAACACCATAAATGAAAAATGAACTGGAGCAATGATAAACAAACAGATGGGTATGACACAAAACACATTTAGTCAGGGTTTATTCTAGTTTTTTCATTAAGAATGTATCGATACTTGGAAATTCTGTATCGATATATCATCGGAATTTTGAAATCGACGATTCACCGATATCGCAAGTTACGATGACGGCCCTAGTTATACCGGCATTCGTTACAATGGCACCCTCGTTATACCGACAGTATGCATTGAAACAAAATTACCGTTAAGTCTTTTAAACAACCACTGAATAAATAGGTGCAATGCCAATATGACAGGTGATCGCTTAATGCAGAACACAAGAAGTGCAAAAAGGAGCTTTTGCAACTTCTTGTGTTCTGCATTAAGCATTCACCTGTTGGTACTAGTTTAAAACTAGCCATAGTGTTCCTTTCATATTTAACTCTTTGCACGTTAAGTAATTTTTCGTCTGCAACAAATGTCGTCTGCTTCAATTCTTAAAATAAACTTTCTCTCATTTTTTTTAAAAAAATATTGTCAAGATGACAGTTTGGATCCAGATGAGACGCCGCATTATGCGGCGTCTCATCTGGATCCAATTTGTTTGCATAGGTAATAACAATTTTGCCGCTAGCGTGCAAAGAGTTAAACTCGTTATAACGACAATCTCGTTATACCAGAAAAATGTCTGGAAACAAACACCTCCGTTGTAACGAGGGTTCACTGTATCTACAACTTGACTCGCATTTGCAATTTTGGTAGTGATGTTAGCGCTTTTCTTCATCTGCAAACAATGTAGACCCAGATCTGATGGCTCCAACAGGAGCTGCATGTCTGATCAGGGTCAACTCGGTTTGCTAATGGAATTTGATAGTTTTTTTAGTTTCTAAAATTGCAACAATGTTCCACTTTCCACATGACATCTATTTTATAACAATTTTGTCCATGTCCTTTGCAACCTGAGTAAACCCAGATCAGACAGGTGAGGTACTATAGGAACCATCTCATCAGGGTGTCTTTTTGGTATAATAATAGGTGTAACAGAGGGAAAAGATCCGATTCTGCCATGAAAAACAATGTTCCTGCATTCATATGCCATTTTGTAAAATTGATTAAAACTGATATTCATGATGTCAATATTTCTAACATAAATATTCATTGAGTAAATTGGTAAGTTCTATCCCATTCAATAGAAAAGCAATCAGTAGACAGCATTTCATGCCACATTAAATACAGTTTTAACACCAACAACGTATTGTCATCAGCAACTACTGCTGAAACATACTGAAACATATGTTATCAGACATATCTTAACGGTTGTATCAAGCCAACACACTTCAAAACACTTGTTTTGTCAAGTAAACTTCCGATAAAATGCATGCACAATTTCCCCACCCACTCTGTATGAATTGTTTACTTTTTTATTAATACCAAACATGGAAGACGCCGGCCGGTGATGATAAACATCTTGCAATTCGAGTTATATGCATACTAAAATAACATGGAATGACCAAACATTCAAAAAATATTCAGGTACTCACGTGTCAAGATTAGCCTTCGAAGATTCAGGGGAAAATGCAAAGGGAAATTATTTCCGGTGATTCAGTTTCTTTTCACTTTGCCGGGTAAGATTGCGCTACCGTAACACACTACGCATGCGCATTGCTTGCGTGCCACTCCAATGAGAAATATTTTAATGTGGGACCAGCTAGCTATTTTTAAACCAAGCTCAACATTATGAACGTTACTGTCACATCATGAATATTCATGACAGAAATAATTATAACGTTTTATCAAGAATGAATTAATCAGCACTTTTATAATCATATGATGAAGAAGGAAATATTTACCTTGACAATTAGATGATAGATCTCTAATTAATAGATCTTCTGTTCATATGTAGAATATTTCACAAATGTAATTCAGCGTAGACCCTGATCGGACGGTTCATCTGGGTCTACTCAGGGTCCATGCTTATAAAGCTTTTTAGTTGAGTCTGAGTTTGTTATCAAGCTTTTGATTGGCCAGATTTAAAAGGCGTCTAAATGAGATAAAGGCGGTAGACCTTAAAATGTATGTAGATTCCATAGTTCCCAATTAAATATTTTATCTCAATAACTGTGTAATGTTATGTTGAGCAAAATAGCAGACCTACTGGCGATTAAAAAAGCACAATTTGAAATTATACAGATATGGATTTAGCTATGCACACTGTCGATACAGTATATTTGACCATGAATATTCAGTAGGCATTGACATTTGGAATAAACATAGAACAGGGAAAGGGTTAATGCAGGTCAAATTAAAGTACATGTAATGCAGCAAAAATGAGCTATCTCCATTACTCTTGCTCTGCATGGAGAACCACCTACTTTTTAAGACTCCTTACAATAAACGAATGGCCGCTTAGCAAAGGTTCTGACCGCATTTAATATATAATATTAGAAATGCCAACATTTGGATAAAACAATGATAGACCCATACATTTTAAAATAGATTTTAAAAAATAACAAATTGATTTATTAACTTTAAAATTAATTGGGCATGCACAAAATTAAGCTTTAGCATGCTATATAGGAGAACTTGGTGATTAATAATGCAAACAGTAACTCTCACCAGGATCGTAACTGACATACATGTATGTATAGTACGTCCCTATATACTCTTATTTAGAATTTGACAGAAATTGAATGTCTCGTGAATTTTGCAAATGAAAAGGACACAAATTTATGTGAAAATTGTTTTGCCAAGCACGTCAAAGGTTTAAGTTAAGCTCAAATTAAAACTTCAGGTAAACATCAAGGTCCCAGTGACAACAAAAGACAACTCTGGTGGTGACTTCAATTAGTAATCCAGTAGTTGCCTCCCTTAACCATTGACTCCCTATATACGCCTTTGCAAACGGAGTAGACCCAGATCAGATGGCTCCTACAGAAGCGGTCTAATCATGATCTGCTCTCTTCGCTTGTATAATGTATAATGTTTTGATATGCCATTTTGAAAATCAATCTAAATGATGCCATCATTTCTTTCATGTATAATATATCATTATGCATGCCGTAAAGGGTTAAGCCTTTCCCTCTTAATGAATCAGAATGGCATACGTGTTGGTAGAAATTCTTGAGTCTTTTTTTTATCATAATTTATGTAAGATATCAAAATGTAATAATGACATCATAAATATTCATTTGTTGAACTTTTATAATGGCAAATGTACACAGGGATGTTTGGTATTGGTAGAAACTGCAGACCCTGATAGGATGGCTCCTACTCTGTTTGCAAAGGTGTGAACCAGCATTTACAGTAAAACCTCTCTATAACAACCACTAAATTGTATTAATTAGTTGTTATCTTTGGCAGGTGGCTGCTTAAAACAAGGTGAAAGTAAAACAGAACGCTCCTATGGGAGCGTTCTGTTTTACTTTCATCTTGTTTTAACAGCTACCTGCTTTTAACACAAAATACTTGATGTGTAATTTAGTGACCATTATAGAGAGGTTTTACTGTATTCCCTTCCTTCATATAAACACCTTTTCACGCATTTGCAAACAGAGTAGACACAGACCTACAGAAGACAGGAGCCATCTGATCTGGGTCTACTCGGTTTGCTTATGACATGATACAGATCTGATTCTACAGTGTTTGTAGAATTCCCTAGAATGTTAGTTCAGCTAGTAAATATTCATGATATCATTATTTCTTAACCCTTTCCCTGTTCTGTATTTAGGCCAAATTTCAATACCTACTGAATATTCTTTAACAAAATAGGTATAAAGAAATCTGGAAGATGGAGCATTGTAGACATTTTAGAAAGTAAAGAAACATATCCATAAAATTCATCAGCAAACAGAATAGACCCTGATCAGACAGCTCCTCTAGGAGCCGTCTGATCTGGGTCTACTCTGTTTGTAAATGCGTGAAAACACGTTTATATGAGGGAAAGGGTTAAAAGACTATTGAACCACAGGGGTCTGAAGTGTGCCTGGACCCCAAAATGGCACACCTGTGTAAAATGAGAACTATCACTAAAGGTGATGAATACCCCCGCACAGCAGCCTTGATTGCAAATCCAAGCTTGTCACACCAACATCCAATGTAACAGGACCAAATGACAAAAATACTCAATGTTCAAGTGGAGATAATTCTGTAATGTCTATAGATAAACACATGAAAATCGCTTCTTGCACATCTATCATTTGTGGATATTATGTATACCAAATATAAATTAAATAACTTTGAAACTGAAGGAGGATTTCGCGACACCTGAACTTCCCATGTTTCATGCAAAAATGACAAAAATACTCACATTTCAAGTGGAGATAATTCTGCAATGCCCAGCGCTGAACACGTGAAAATTGCTCCTTGCACATCTACCATTCATGGTTATTATGTATACCAAATATAAACCGCATAACTTTCAGATTGAAGGAGGAGTTTGTGACACCAACTCCCCATGTTTCATGCACACATGAAATAAACCCCTCAAAGTTCAAGGGAAGATAATTCTGCAACGGCCAGCAGTAAACACACGAAAATTACGTCTTGCACATCTACCATTCGTGGTTATTACGTATACCAAATATAAATTCAATAACTTTTAAACTGAAGGAGGAGTTTGCGACACCGATTCCCTAAGTTTCATGCGGAGATAATTCTGAACTGCCCAGCGCTAAACACGTGAAACTGAATAACTTTCAGATTGAATGAGGAGTTTGTGAACAAACTCCCCAAGTTTCATGCAAAATGACAAAAAAACTCAAAGTTCAGGGGGAGATAATTCCGCAATGCTAAATGCTAAACACATGAAAATTACGTCTTGCACATCTACCATTCATGGTTATTATGTATACCAAATATAATTCAGTAACTTCAAAACTGAAGGAGGAGTTCGTGACACCAACTACCCATGTTCAAATGCGGATGGACAGCCCGACTGACCGCCTGATTCCAGTATACCCCCACAAACAAGTTTGCGGGGGTATAAAAATCCATTCTGAGTCGAAGTCATTGATTACATATATATACTATAGAATTTATATATATGTAATCAATGACTTCGACCCAGAATGGATTTTTTTTTACAAAGGTGTGCCATTTTGGGGTCCAGGCACACTTCAGACCCCTGTGTATTGAACAGGTGTAGGGTTATATGAAGGAAAGGGTTAATGACCTCATGACCTCTTGTGAGTATATACTAATGAGGGCAGTTGCTTCCTGCATGTGTCAGGAATATCACAAAATGGGATGTCAGATTATAAACAAAGACTATTTATAACGACTTCACAACATTTATTTCTGTATAAAAAGGTAAAATCACTTAAAAACTTCCATGTAGTACACAATGACTACAATGAAGATAAAACAATCTTTGAACTGAGACAAATAGAGATTCTTCTTAAAAAGTACAGTAAAACCTCTCTATAATGGTCACTAAATTGTGTTAATTAGTTGGTATTTAGGGCAGGTGGCTGCTTAAAGCAAGGTGAAAGTAAAACAGAATGCTCCTATAGGAGCGTTCTGTTTTACTTTCACCTTGCTTTAAGCAGCCATCTGCCTTTAACACAAAATACTTGATGTAATTTAGTGGCCGTTATAGAGAGGTTTTACTGTATACCTTAATAAAAGTGAAAGACATATTGGCAACAACGGCGAAAGCGTCACAAATACATTATGTTTACATTTGTAATAATGACAATATTTCTAGCACAGAACACAGATAATCTCTCTACAATGGTCACATGAATCTAATATATGGATGTTTAATACTCTACTCCATGAATACTGATGTAAGCAATAATGACATCATCACTATTAATACGATCAAATTATAAAATGGCATATTAACACAGGAAATTTAGTCCATAGCAGAAACTGAAGAATCAGTTCTATTATTCCAAAAGCAAACAGAGCAGACCCTGATCAGATGGCTCCTACAGGAGCCATCTGATCTGAGTCTACTCTGTTTGTAAAGGCATTATAAGGCATATTTATGTATTAACCCTTTCCTCCATGAATATTCATGAAATAAATAATGATGTCATGAATATTAATTAATTATATTTTATAATGACATATGCACACAGGAATTATTGGCAATGGCAGAAACTGCAGAATCATATCTATATTATATCATGAGCAAACAGAGCAGACCCTGATCAGATGGCTCCCATCTCTATTTGCAAAGGCGTATCTATGGAGTAAAAGGTTATGGGCAGGTGGTAGCTTAATGCAGCATAAAAGTAATGCAGAAAGCTCCCATACACTACCTTCACTCAGCGTTATCCCTTTACTTGATAGAGACGCCTTTCTATACCATTTCAAACAGAGTAGATCCAAATCAGATGGCTCCTGTAGGAGCCATCTGATCAGGGTCTGCTCTGTTTGCTTACAAATTAGCATAGATAAGATTCTACAATTTCTATTATTGCCCAAAGTCCCTTTGTTCCTGGGCCATGAACAAAGATCATTTACTTTACATGTACATGTATATTAATGATGTCATAATGGCTTACATGAATATTCAACAGGTTAAGGAATTAAGTAGCTGATAAGGAGATGTTCTAGTGTATCTGTATAACTAAATTGTATTTTGGGCGAAAGCTCCTCTTTCCGAAAGCTCCATTTTGACCCTTTGAATTTGGAAACCAAGTGTACTGGCATTTGCAAATAGTGTAGGCCCAGTTCATTTGAATACGAAGAGTTCAAAGGCTTATGCAAACAATTTAAACCTACATTTTCAATTATTTCAACTTTTAGCATGTTGAGTAGCTTTTCAGCTGCTAAAACTTTGGTCTGCTTTGTACAAAATGTATTTATAAACATAACTTTGTCTTTTTCTAACTTTTCTCCAAACACAAAATCCAAGACTAGTGTACAACAAACCCTATCCCTGATATAAACGCCTTTTCATGCATTTGCAAACAGAGTGGACCCAGATCAGATGGCTCCTATAGGAGCTGTCTGATCAGGGTCTGCTCTGTTTGCTAATGGTATAATATCTAATCTATAGATAGGATTCTACAGTTTCTGTCTGAGCCAAAAGATCCTGTGTACATATGCCATTATAACAATTGAACTAATTAATATTCATAATGTCATTATTTCTTACATAGATATTGAACAGGTTAAAGGTTAAAGACACCCTTTTACTTCGTGTCTCATCTGGATCCAAACTGTGTTTTCGTGCCTTTACTAACAGAGCAGGGTCTGCTCTATTTGCTCGTGTAATCGTAATTTATCTTATTCTGCAGTTTCTACCAATACCAAAAAAGCCTCTGTACATAGGCCATTATAAAAATTTCAACTAATAAATATTCATGATGTCATTATGTCTTACATGAATATTCAACAGAGAATAGCATACTAAAGATTAATAATCTGTGCTGCTATATTCTACAGGAGAAAACTGCACAAACATATCATACATGTACATATTTATTCTGTCTAGTTGCTAAATTAACATTAATCCTTTGATACTCAATGAATACGCCTTTCCAAACAGAGCAGATCCATATCAGACGGCTCCTATAGGAGCCGTCTGATCAGGGTCTGCTCCGTTTGCTTATGATATAATATAGATATGATTCTACAGATACGTATGTCACAGCCAAAACTTCCTGCGTTCAGGTGCTATTATAACAATTAATCTGATTAATATTCACGAGGTTATTATTTCTTTCATGAATATTCATGGAGTAAAGGGTTGAGAAATCACCTGCTCTTATCAACCTCCGTATTTATACATTATATGGTCACTATAGATTCTACTGTATACGTCACAATGAAGTCTTAACAATTTGGCTACATTCTTGTACATGTATTATCACTGTCTTTTAATATTTTGTCATTTTCATTTGTACAATTTATCTCAGTAATTAATTTGAAAGTTCAAAAGGATATTTATCACAATAATGAATTAAAAATAGTGAATAAGCAATGTCTTTTATCAGGAGGACTAAGTATATAGAGTGCTGAGATAGGAAGGAACAGAATTCTCATCTATGAAATATCATTCTCATCTATGAAATATACATGTACATAATATTATAATCATATTGGGGTATGCAGTTCACTAACATATATTTGGGCTTTAACCTAAGACCAAGTATAAACTTTAAATCCATCCTTTTCAAGACATATATAACAAGAAATGTCGACATGACATCAAACCGGGTTTTCCTGCACCATTAACTGGTGAATTCTAAGTTCAAAGGGGCATAACTCCCAGAAAAATTGCAAAAGGAAAAATCCCTGACAATATGCACATCTAAATATTGTGTCCTTGCTACAGGCAAAGTTTTATGAAAATCCAGTGAACAGTTTCAGAGGAGTTGCGCTTACGAGATTGGCAGCCGCCCGGCCGACCGCCTGCCGTACATCACCATTTCAATAAACAAATTTTTCGTGGAAAACCCGGTTAAAAATTATATTAACCAAACATTTCAAGCATGTACTTAGACTAAGAACATTTCATCCAAACTTTATTCAACTGCATCCAAGCTTTATTTAATCTTATCCACGTTTAATTCAACCTTTAGCATCCTAACTTTGTAAAGAGTCTGAATCCAAATGTGACACTGAGTATTTCATTATCTCGCAAGGACATCCTGGTCATATGTTTGAAATGAAAGAAAGTTGGTCTCGAAAATTGAATAAAAGGCCATTTTATACATGAACATTTGCGCAGCATACTACTGGAGTAAACATTGACTAGAATATCTGTACTAAAACTGCTTAAACCTTTTCCTGTTCTATGTTTATTACTTTCAATATCTACTGAATATTCATTAACAAAATAATTATTAAGAAACATGGAAGGTGGAACATTGTAGAAATTTTAGAAAGCAAAGAAACAGATCTATCAAATTCTATTAGCAAACAGAGTAGACCCTGATCAGATGGCTCCTCTAGGAGCCATCTGATCTGGGTTTACTCTGTTTGCAAATGTGTGAAAACACGTTTATATATATGAAGGATTTCTGCTTAAACTCTGATGTGCTACAAGTTTTACTTACATTTGGGGGGAACTCTTGATGGAGTGTCAAACAGCTTGGATCCTGATGAGATGCCGAGTTACTCGGCGTCTCATCTGGATCCAAGCTGTTTGCAAGTGTCAGTCATGTTGTGCTTAGCAGGGAAAGAGTTAAACATTCACTAAGTATGTCAATACAAGAGGGCCATGAGGCCCTGAAGCGCTCACCTGAGATACCCCAGGGGCGGGGCAATCATTTGTACAACCATGGTAGAGAACCACAAGGCAAAGCAGTATGCCATTTATTAAAGGTCTAAGTCTTATGGCTTCAGAGAAAAATGTATTTTTCCCATGAAAAACTGATAAGGCAGGGCCAAGTTTCTCCCAGAGGTCATGGTCGTAAGTTGAACAATCTTTGTAGAGGACCATTAGATCATGCTACATGCCAAATATCAAAGGTGTAGGCCTTGCAGTTTCAGAGAAGAAGAATGTTAAAGATTTTCCTATGAAAAACTGATAAGCCCCGGGGCGGGGCCATTTTTGGCCTGGGGTCATAATTTGAACAATCTTTGTAGAGGACCATTAGATCATGCTACATGCCAAATATCAAAGGTCTATGCTTTACAGTTTCAGAGAAGAAGAATGTTAAAGATTTTCCTATGAAAAACTGATAAGCCCTTGGGCGGGGCCATTTTTGGCCCGGGGGTCATAATGTGAACAATTTTTGTAGAGGACCATAAGATCATGCTACATGCCAAATATCAAAGGTCTAGGCCTTACAGTTTCAGAGAAGAAGATTTTTAAAGATTTTCCTATGAAAAACTGATAAGCCCTAGGGCGGGGCCATTTTTGGCCTGGGGTCATAATTTGAACGATTTTTGTAGAGGACCATAAGATCATGCTACATACTAAATATCAAGGTCTAGGCCTTACAGTTTCAGAAGAAGTTTTTTAAAGATTTTCCTATGAAAAACTGATAAGCCCTTGGGCGGACCATTTTTGGCCCAGGGGTCATAATATGAACAATTTTTGTAGAGGACCATTAGATCATGCAACATACCGAATATCAAAGGTCTAGGCCAAACAGTTTCAGAGAAGAAGATTTTTAAAAAAATTCCTATGAAAAACTGATAAGCCCCGGGGCGGGCCATTTTTGGCCCTGGGATCATAATTTGAACAATTTTTGTACAGGACCATAAGATCATGCTACATACCGAATATCAAAGGTCTAGGCCTTACAGTTTCAGAGAAGAATTGTTTTTTAAATTTTCCTATGAAAAACTGATAAGCCCCGGGGCGGGGCCATTTTTGGCCCAGGGGTCATAATGTGAACAATTTTTGTAGAGGACCATAAGATCATGCTACATACTAAATATCAAAGGTCTAGGCCTTACAGTTTCAGAGAAGAAGATTTTTAAAGATATTCCTATGAAAAACTGATAAGCCCTTGGGCGGGGCCATTTTTGGCCCAGGGGTCATAACTTGAACAATTTTTGTAGAGGACCATTAGACCATGCAACATACCGAATATCAAAGGTCTAGGCCTTACAGTTTCAGAGAAGAAGATTTTTTAAAATTTTCCTATGAAAAACTGATAAGCCCCGGGGCGGGGCCATTTCTGGCCCAGGGGTCATAATTTGAACAATTTTTGTAGAGGACCATAAGATCATGCTACATACTAAATATCAAAGGTCTAGGCCTTACAGTTTCAGAGAAGAAGATTTTTAAAGATATTCCTATGAAAAACTGATAAGCCCTTGGGCGGGGCCATTTTTGGCCCAGGGGTAATAATTTGAACAATTTTTGTAGAGGACTATTAGATCATGCAACATACCGAATATCAAAGGTCTAGGCCTTACAGTTTCAGAGAAGAAGATTTTTTAAAATTTTCCTATGAAAAACTGATAAGCCCTGGGGCGGGGCCATTTTTGGCCCGGGGGTCATAATTTGAACAATTTTTGTAGAGGACCATAAGATCATGCTACATACTAAATATCAAAGGTCTAGGCCTTACAGTTTCAGAGAAGAAGATTTTTAAGCATTTTCCTATGAAAAACTGATAAGCCCTTGGGCGGGGCCATTTTTGGCCCGGGGGTCATAATGTGAATAACGTTTCGTTCCCCCTAGCCACTGATGCTTCTGACAAAATTTGGTTAAAATCGGGTCAGCAGTTTCAGAGGAGATGTCGTTTGAAAATGTGGACGGACGCCGGACGACGGACGCCGGACGCCGGACACCGGACGCCGGACGCCGGACAAATAGCGGTCACAATAGCTCATCCTGAGCCTTTGGCTCAGGTGAGCTAATAATGAATACAGTAAAACCTCTCTATAACGGCCACTAAATTGTGTTAATTAATTGGTATTTAGGGCAGGCGGCTACTTAAAGCAAGTTGAAAGTAAAACAGAATGCTCCTATAGGAGCGTTCTGTTTTACTTTCACCTTGCTTTAAACACCCACCTGCCTTTAACACAAAATACTTGATGTAATTTAGTGGCCGTTATAGAGAGGTTTTACTGTAGCGTCAATACCTCTATAGATCTATAGTTAGTACTGTTGAAAAGAATGTTTCAGCAAGACTAGATTAATGTCATATATACATGTATATACATTTGAATCCCTCTATACCGGACATCAAAATTAGTACAGTATAACCTCTGTTGATCGGCACCCCTCTTAACCAGAAACCCCTGTTATCCAGCATTGCTGTTTGGTCCCGGCAGTTTCCCTATTTGTTTTATGTATCCAAACTCTCTCTTGATCGGAACCCCTGTTAACCGTTAACCGGCATACCTTGACAGGCCAATAAAGGCAAATTAGCGGTTTTTCACACCTTGTTATCCGGCGGTTTGCTGACCTGTGATCATTGACAGTAAGCCCTTTACATTCAAGTAGGTGATAAGTACCGTTAATGGGTCTAGGGTAAATTGACCGCCTTTTATAGATTTATATTGTTATCGTCATTGAAAATACATGTATGTACACATGTAAAAAATGGCAATACCAAATTATTTAGCGTCTGGATCTACGCTTTTTGCTATTGTGTTAAAACCAGCGGTGATGGTCCGCATATACAGGTACCTGCGTAGAATCCGAACTTGTAAATAAAATATAGTACGAATGTTCCGGTGTTTTAGTCCAGCCCTTTATACATGTGTGTTTACTTCCGATTGTACGCTTAACACGTTATGCCTATAGTTTACATGTACATGTAGTTCAAAAGACAATAGAGAAACAGCGTAGATCCTGATCAAATGGTTCCTATTTAAATGGAGCTATCTGATCAGGTTCGGCGCTGGTGTATATATTTATATGTTGTGAATTGTAATGGTGGAATTCCCCTCGCAACGAAAAAAGGACTTGCTGGAATGAATCTTTGGGTACGTAAACCTGTGAATCTAGGCATAATTCTGTTAACCGGCACCCTCTCTTAACCGGCATTCTGACGTGGAACCATGGGGTGCCGGATAACAGAGGTTATACTGTATCATTGTCAGTCTCTCAGACAAGTGACAACTTAATTGCAGATTGAAAGTCATGCAGAAAGCTCCCAAAGGACTTTCAACCTGCTTTAACCCTTTCCCTGTTCTATATTTAGTCCAAATTTCAATACCTACTGAATATTCATGGAGAAAATAGTTATAATGAAATATGGAAGGTGGAACATTGTAGCCATTTTAGAAAGAAAAGAAACAGATCTTTCAAATTCCACTAACAAACAGAGTAGACCCTGATCAGACGGCTCCTCTAGGAGCTGTCTGATCTGGGTCTACTCTGTTTGCAAATGCGTGAAAACACGTTTATATCAGGGAAAGGGTTAAGCAGCCAACGGCCTAAAAAGACCGAATTTATGTTTTTATCAAAATTCTGGTTTAGAAGGGTTTTACTATACAATTATAAATGACTTTATATATATATGAACTACTATCTTTAACCCTTTCTTTTATGAATATTCATGTAAGAAAAAATGACACCATGAATCATAATAAGAGGAATTTCTAAAATTGCGTACAAACACAGGAATATTTGGTCATGGCAGAAATGGTACAATCAGATCGGTATTATTCCATAAGCAAACAGAGCAGACCCTGGGTCCACTTCTGTTTGCAAAGCCTTTTTGTGTACTCAGTTTGCAATGGAGTAAAAGGGGGCATATACACAGTAATGGGTTAGTCCCTTTCCTCCATAAATTTGCCTTTCTATGCCTTTGCAAACAGAGTAGACCCATATCAGATGGCTCATGTAGGAGCTGACTGATCAGGGTCTGCTTTGTTTGGTTATGAAGTAATATAGATATGTTTTTTTACAGTTTCTGCTATTGACAAAATTTCCCGTGTTCATGTGCCGATATAAAAGTCTAATAAATATCTATGGTGTTATTATTTCTTACACGAATGTTCATGGAGTAAAGGGTTAAAATGTATAAAATGTGTACATGTGTAAATATCATGACTAGAAACTCTGTAATATATCAAAAACAATAAAGTATGACCTCTCTAAAGTGGACACTCAATTTAACCCTTCGCTTGCTGAGTTTTAAAATACGCATCCCCTTCTTTACCCATGCCCTGTTGTATAACTATATATATCTTCACTGTGTACAAGTATTTCGCTGTGCAATGACTGCTGTGGAGTGCACTGGTTGCACAATCAATTTGTAAATAGTGCAGACCCTGATGAGACAGCTCCTGCAGGAGCTGTCTCATCTGGGTCTTCACTATTTACAGGCACGTATATTGACGTGAATAGCAAGAGAAGGGTTAAAATAGGAGTCTATAAAAGCATGTGACTGCTCAATGCAGAACCACCTACCATAAACACCCTTAACCCATTCCCGCATAGACGCCTTTTGACGCCTCTGTAAAAGTCACTTTGTGAAACCATTGTGATAAATAGAGCATTTGCTCCACAGGAGCAAATGCTCTATTTATCACAATGGTTTCAACACTACACAATTCTAAAATTTTCCTTTTTAGTAGTAAATGCTCATTTTCGGTAGATTTTTTCAAAGAGGTTGGATCTAAAAATAGCCTATACGGGAATGGGTTGACTAGATTTTCTCCGAGTGGCTGTTATAGAGAGGTTTCATTATATATCAGTATCACAACTATTCTTATAAATGCATGACTCTATCTCATAGCTATATAACTACAGTAGAACCACTCTATAGTGAACCACTAAATGAATAAACAAAAAACAGTTGTTGCTAAATGAAGAGCAAAAGTAATGCAAAAAGCTCATAACAAATTGTTTTGCATAACTTTCATCCTGCATTAAGCTATCGACTGTCTTAACCCATTACTCCATTAATATTCATGCAAGAAATAATGACATCATGAATATTAATTAAATTAAATTGTCATTAATAGCACATGAACATGGACATGTTTGGCCATGGTACAAACTGTAGATTCATATCTACAGTAAAACCTCTCTATAACGGCCAGTAAATTGTGTTAATTAGTTGGTTTTTAGGGCAGGTGGTTGCTTAAAGCAAGGTGAAAGTAAAACAGAACGCTCCTATACGAGCGTTCTGTTTTACTTTCACCTTGCTTTAAGCACCCACCTGACTTTAACACAAAGTACTTGATGTAATTTAGTGGCCGTTATGGAGAGGTTTTACTGTATATTGTGTCATAAGCAAACAGAGCTGACCCTAATCAGATGGCTCCTATAGAAGCCATATGATCTGGGTCTATCCTATTTGCAAAGGTGCAGAAAGGTGTGTTTATGGAGTAAAGGGTTAAACCTAGAGTTTTTGAGTGGTCGCCAAATGGAGGTTTTACTGCATACCTGTTATAAATACATGTGCATGTATAAGATCTACATATTGCCTGTACTTTCCTGTACATTATCAAGACTAGAATCATAAAAATCCTTTATATATCCATTTCCCTGTTGCGTATTCATGTAAGAAATAATGACATCCATGAATATTTATTTGCTGAATACCGGTATTTATACACAGGATGTTTTGATATTGGTAGAAACTGTAGTGTCAGATCTATTATAATTTCATAAGCAAGCAGAGCAGACCCTGATCAGACGGCTCCTACCGGTCTACTTTGTATGCAAAGGCTTGAAATAGCGTTTGTATGAAGGAAAGGGATACCTTATTCTCCTGTACATCAAACTTGCCCTTATTAGTAATTACCATATGTATCCCCCTATCAACAGATTTATAAAGCTGCATAATTCAATTTTGATCTAAATTAAACTGATCTAGTCGCAAATAGTGCAGACCCTGATCAAACTGCTCCTTCGAGAATGGTCTGATCTAGTGTCATTTCTATATGCCCAAGTTTGTCTGTCTGAATACTTTTGGTAATTAGATTAGCCTGTCAATTTTATTTCATTAACCCTTGCCTCCATAGGCTATTTTTAGACCCCAACCTATTTGAATGAATCTACCGAAAAGGAGCATTTACAAGAGAAAAGGAAAATGTTATAATTGTGTAGTTTAGAAACCATTGTGATAAATAGAGCATTTGCTCCTATGGAGCAAATACCCTATTTATCACAATGGTTTCAAGAAGTGACTACTACAGAGGCGTAGAAAGACGTATTTATGGAGGAAAGGGTTAAGAGAAGACAGCCACACAGTTTTGATCTGAGCTGCTTTGTGTCTAACCTGGATCCAAACTGAACCCTTTCCACCATACAAACACTTTTTTTCATGCCTTTGCAAACATAGCAGACCCAGATCACACGGTTCCTGTAGGAGGGTTCACTCTATTTGCTGATGAAATTATGATAGATCGGACTATAAAGTTTCTACCAATACCAAAACAATACTTTGTACATAAGTCATTACAAAATATCAGCTACTAAATATTCATGATATCCTTATTTCTTACATGAATATTCAACTGGGAAGGGTTAAAATGTAAATATAACAGCCTAACTAGAACATTCTAAAACATGAGCATATACTGTGACTAGAGAAAAATATATATTTCAGTCCATGAACAAACCATTGCCTTGCACACAGTATACTCCACATTAGCTCACAAGTCTTCTATGCAGAGACTGGTCTGGATTTAATTTAGATTAATCCGTTACCTGATAGAGATCTTTTCAAGAAATTGCAAATTGAGTAGACCCAGATCAGACATCTCCTCAAGTTGTCTAATCAGGATCACCTCTGTATGCTTCTGGAATTACAGTGAAACCTCTCTATAATGACCACTAAATTACATTAAGTATTTTGTGTAAAAGGCAGGTGGCTGCTTAAAGCAAGGTGAAAGTAAATCAGAACGCTCCTATAGGAGCGTTCTATTTTACTTTCGCCTTGCTTTAAGCAGCCACCTGTCCTTAATACCAACTAATAAACACAACTTAGCCGCTGTTATAGAGAGGTTTTACTGTATATACATGTAGACCTGATTCTACAGTTTCTTCCATGGCTAAATCTTTCCTTTGAGCATATGTCAATATTGAAATTAAGTGAATGAATATTCATGAAGTAATAACTTTTTGAATAAATAGTCCTGCAGTAAAGTGTTAAGTTGTACTACTCTGTTGAATGTCCAACAGTGTAGACAAACGATCAAATGCCTCATCAGACAATGAGCTGGGTCTAAACTGTTTGCCATGCATCACTACATGCTAAGCTTTTTAATGGAAAGGTGAATTTATTAAAGCATACTCACACCTACATTAAATTAAATGTCAGTAACTTTCAAGCACTTTCAAAATGACATTAACATTATTTCTCTATTAAAATATTTATACAAATTCTATTCACACATTTATTCTAATGTAATATGTTAATACCGGTATACTATGACTAAGATATTCATATGAAAATACAAGTTCAACAGATAGTTTTTTTTAATATATCTTAACCCTTCGCTTGCTGAATTTTAAAATACATGTCTCCTTCTTTACCCATGCCCTGTTGTATAATTACATATATCTTCACTGTGTGGTGTGTACAAGTATTTCACTGTGCAATCACTGCTGTGGAGTACACTGGTTGCACAATCAATTTGTAAATAGTGCAGACCCTGATGAGACAGCTCCTGGAGGAGCTGTCTCATCTGGGTCTTCACTATTTACAGGTAGGTATATTGACGTGAATAGCAAGCGAAGGGTTAATGAATAGATGTACTAGTTTAGATGTATGAAATCAAACAAATAAGTGGCAAAATACTTCTCTTTAACTCATTCCCTCCTAGACTATTTTAGACCTAACCTACTGAAAAGGAGCATTTACTAGGGAATATGAAAATTTTTGAATTGAGAAGTTTTTAAATCATTGTGATAAATAGAGCATTTGCTCCTATGAAGCAAATGCTCTATTTATCACAATGGTTTTAGGAAGTGACTTTTACAAAGGCGTCAGAATAAGTCAAAATTCTGCATGAATAATCATGCAAGAAAATAATGGCATCACAAATATTAATTTGGCTAACATTTTATAATGGCACATTAATAGGATTTTTTTTATTACTGCAGAAACTGCAGAATCAGATCTATATTATGCCATAAGCAAACAAAGCAGACCCTGATCAGATGGGTCTGCTCTGATTGCAAAGACATTAAAAGGTGTATCTATTGACTAAAGGGTTAATAGAAATTTAAATGGACTATAATTACATGTACAATATACAAGTAAATGCAGTGTCATTCTTTTAAATATAGCCCCATACATGCTTAACTCTTTCCTTATTCTATACTTAGTCCAAATACCTACTCGATATTCATGAACAAAATACATGTAGTTATAATGAGATATGAAAGGTGGAACATTGTTGCCATTTTAGAAACTAAGGAAACAGATCCATCAAATTGCATTAGCAAACAGAGCAGACCTTTACCAGACAGCTCCTACAGGAGCCATCTGATCTGGGTCTACTATGTTTGCAAATGCTTAAAAAGGTGTTTATATGAAGGAAAGGGTTAAAAAGACTTGAATTTGAAGTTTGATCCTGGCCCTAAAAATATTATTGCCAACTGAAGCAGTTTAGTCATACAGTCACAGTGAATACAACTACACCAAGGCTACACAGAATAGTTTAACACTTTATCTGATAGACAGCTTGTGGTGCATTTCTAAACAGAGCAAACCATCTGATCAAGGTCTGCTGTTTGCTTTAATATGGAACAATATAGAACAATATAAATCTGATTCTACAGTTTCTGCAATGGCCAAAAGTGTTCTTGTTTCTGCCATGGCAAACAATTTCAGTGTTTATATGCCATTATAAACAAGATGTGTTTGTGAAACACTATGCCCCCTCATATATTTGACCTCTGACCTTGACCTCTGACCTTGACCTTGACATGTCACCCCTCAAAATGTGCAGCCTCATGAGATACACAAGCATGCCAAATATCAAGTCTCTATCTCTACTGGTCCAAAAGTTATGGCCAATGTTAAAGTCGGCGATTTGACCCATATATTTGACCTCTGACCTTGAAGGATGACCTTGACCTTGACACGTCACCCCTCAAAATGTGCGGCTTCATGAGATACATATGTATGCCAAATATCAAGTCTCTATCTATACTGGCTCAAAAGTTATGACCAATGTTAAAGTTGCTGACAAACAAACAGACAAACAGACAAACAGACAGACAGGGCAAAAACAATATGCCCCCCGACTATCGTCTATGGGGGCATAAAAATCATGATGTCACTATTTCTAACTGAACCGTAAGCATGCTATCGACTAATTGATGATTACCTTGGAAAATAGTCTGGGTCCAGTTTAACAATTAGATTGTATGTTTGTAGAAAAAGTTACAAGCAGAGGTCTAGCTAAGATGCATAAATTAAAACATTTTCAAGAATAACTTCTTTATTTCTCCATCAAACCCGATGTTGTGACCACTCCTAACCCATTCCCTCATATTGACGAATTTTGACGACTCTGTAAAGTCACTTTGTGAAACCATTGTGATAAATAGAGCATTTGCTCCTATAGGAGCAAATGCTCTATCTATCACAATGGTTTCAAACTACAAAATTCTAAAATTTTCCTTTTCTCTAGTTAATGCTCCTTTTTGGTAGATTTATTTAAAGAGGTAGGATCTAAAAATAGCCTATGGGGTAATGGGTTAAGAATTGTCTCTTCAAGACAATTCTAAAGAGTGGCCGTAACATAGGGTTTGGTGGAGAAATTTACAATTTTAGTACCTGAGTACGCACCTTTATCTGTTGCTCTGTATGAGTATGGCTTACGTGCATGTTTATGAATCAGGACAACTTCCAAGTTTTGATGAACAAAATTTCACTCAGTAAGCTAAAGCTTCAGTGATATGGAATGTAAAAATACATGCAAATAAATCAATGTCCAAGCCAATTCAGGACACAGTGAGGTGATGAAAATATGAATACTAGATCACACTTGAACAGAAGTGCAAGATACTTAAATAACAAAACAATGGTATCTGTACCTTCTGTTTGTGCTAATAACGAATACAGTTTAACTTTGATAACTCGAACTTCAAGGGACTGTACAAATTAGTTCGAGATAACAGAAGTTCGAGTCATCCGATTTCTAATCCGAACAATTTCTCAAGGCCACAGCTTAATACAGGTCTAAAGTAATGCTGAAAGCTCCTTTAGACCTGTATTAAGCTGTCACATGTGATTCTAGATATCTGTAGTGATACATTTTAGATCAATTCTGTATTGCAAGTTTTGGAAGGACTGAAGTTTTGTTCGAGTTATCCCAAAGTTCGACTTATCGGAGTTCGAGATATCGAAGTTCAACTGTAATAAAAATTCACCCTCAAATCTGATTAAAAGATAGATGTTACTTTCAATAATATTATGTATGATATTCATACAGAAGATCCTTCATTTTTTACATGAAAATTAAGTTATTAACTCTTTACTCCATAAATATGCCCTTCTGTGTCTTTGCAGACAGATCAGACCCTGATAAGATGTTTCATACAGTGGCCATCTGATCTGGGTCTACCCTGTCTGCAAAGGAGTAGAAAGGAAAGTATATTTATGGAGTAAAGGGTTAACCCTTTCCCTGTTCTGTGTTCATTCCAAATTTCAATACCTACTGAATATTCATAGATAAAATGATTGTAACGAAATATGGAATATGGAAAATTGTAGCCATTTTAGAAAGTAAAGACACAGATCTTTGAAATTCTATTAGCAAACAGAGTAGACCCTGATCAGACGGCTCCTCTAGGAGCCGTCTGATCTGGGTCTACTCTGTTTGCAAATGCATGAACACACGTTTATATGAGGGAAAAGGGTTAACAGCCAAAACATATATCATTTCTCATCAAAATTTTCTCAAAGAGACTCAGAGTTGATTCTATTCAGTACACTAACATAGGATTTGGAGGAAATAGATAGAAAGCATTAACCCTTTCCTCCATAAATACGCCTTTCTATGCCTCTGTAAAAGTCACTTTTTGAAACCATTGTGATAGAGCATTTGCTCCTTAGGAGCAAATACTCTATTTATCACAATGGTTTCAGAACTACTACACAATTCTAAAAATTTCCTTTTCTCTATTTAATGTTCCTTTTCAGTAGATTTATTCAAAGAGGTTGGGTCTAAAAATAGCCTATGAAGGAATGGGTTAACAATATATTTCCTAAATATATGCAAACAATACATCTGAAGCCCTGTACAATAATATATTGCAATATGAACTATGATATTATGACAAGACTATTATCACATGGCACTACTTGTATCCTAGTTAACCCTTTCCTTGTTCAATATTCATGTCAGAAATAATGACATCCTGAATATTTATTAGCTGAAGTTTTACGACGTTAACTTTTCAAGGGAAATTTTGCTTTGACAAAAACTGTAGAATCAGATCTATATCTTGGCAAAAGAAAAAAAAGCAGACCCTGATCAGACAGCTCCTACAGGAGCCATCTGATCTGAGTCTATTCTGTTTGCAAATGCAGTAAAAGATGTTAATATGAGGGAAAGGGTTAATAGAGTAAGTAAATAATTTTTATACACATATTAATATAACACACAAATGACACATAGCAAGTTGGTCAGGTTGACAGCTGTCATCAAAATATAATTAGGAAAAAGTGCCTGCTTTTTATAAAAAAAATTTTATAAAAAGAATATTACACCCATGTTCATGTACTATTGTTTTTTATTAAATTTGTTGATTCGACAAACATTGTGTCGTATTATAATTTTAGTCAACTCGTTTGGTAAAAATCAGTAGTAAAAGAAGTAAATCAAGTAATATCCTCTATTTATTATCATTTGTCCTTACACAGGATTTTACTTTCAAAATTAAAGCATTCATGAGATTTTCCCAGACATAAATCACATGCTCAACGTAACAAATTGGGAACTTATATGAGATTTTTCATGAGATTTTGGTCTAATACAGCTTGTATAAATATCAATTTCAATTCAATAACCTGATTAAACAGATTTTACAGTACAACCTGTCTTAACCCTTTCCCTGTTCTATTTTTATTCAAAATTCCATACCTACTGAATATTCATGATCTAAACAGAGAAGGTAGACCATTGTAGCCATTTTAGCAAGAAAAGAAACAAAACTATCAAATTCCAATAGAAAACAGAGCAGACCCAGATCAGACGGCTCCTCTAGGAGCCGTTTGATCTGGGTCTACTCTGTTTGCAAATGCGTGAAAACATGTTTATATGAGGGAAAGGGTTAATACTTTCCCTGTTTTATGTTTATTCCAAGTTTAAGTACCTACTGAGACTATTCATGGACAAAATAGTTATAATGAAATACGGAAGGTGAAACATTGTAGCAATTTTAGAAAGTAAAGAAACAGATCTTTCAAATAACATTAGCAAACATATGGGACCCTGATCAGGCGGTTCCTATAGGAGCCATCTAATCTGCGACTACTCTGTTTGAAAATGTGGGAAAGGGTTAAACAGCCATCAAAAAGAGGTTAAGTTATGGGTCTGTAAGGCAGGTGGTAGCTTAATGCATGTCAAAAGTGATGCAGAAACACCTATGGCCCTGCATTGAGCAACCATCTGAATTTTAAGACTCCTATGTTCAATAAATGAATGGCCCCTTAACCCTTTACTCCATAAATAGATCTTTGCAAACAGAGTAGACCCAGATCAGATGAATCCTGTAGGAGCTGTCTGATCAGGGTCTGTTCGGTTTGTTTATGATATAATATAGATATGATACTATAGTTTCTGCCATGACCAAAACTTCATGTGTCCATGTGCTATTACAATGTGTCCATGTGCTATTATAAAAATTTATCTTATAAATATTCTTGATGTTATTTCTTCCATGAGTATTCATGGAGTAAAGGGTAATCATCAATTACTTTCTACTGTAAATTCCTTATATGGTAAAACTTTAGTACGAGCCGTCGGATCAGGGTCTGCTCTGTTTGCTTTTGGAATTTTAAAGAAATCTAATCATGTGTCGTTTAGTTTAACCCATTATCAAATGAATATTCATGAAAGAAATAATGAATGTACGAATATCAGTTAGCTGAATTTTTATAAAGGCGTCATGAACAGAAAAAAATTGGCAGAAACAGTAGAATCAGATCTACATTATTTATTAAGCATACTGAGAAGACCCTGACAGGAGCCATTCGGTCCGAGTCCTCTCTTTTAACAAAGGTATCAAAATGCATCTGTTTCAGGTAAAGTGTTATGTCAGGATCAAGATACTTTCTTTTGTTATGAATTAAGCAGTCACCATTTTTGAAGACACCTATCTGTAATTACTAAAAGATGGCTTTAGAAAGGTTCTACTGCACATGACAAAAACAGCATTCACTTACAAAAACAAGATTTAAGAGTTTAAAATTGAATGGAGTTGAATTAAATATGAAATGAACCAAAGTTTCTGATTTTACAAGAGCACATGTGTCACCAGCAGACAGAATTGTGATGCAAAAAGTGTGACAGACAGACAGATGGATGGATGAACAGACAATGGAGAGATGCTCCCTAAGTGTCACCCTGCAAAAACAGGCAATATAAAAACATACTCCTAAACTGTTTAAATGCAGGAAACTAAATTAACCCATTCGCACATACTGACACCTTTTGATGCTGCTTAACCCTTTACCTGATAGAAGCGGCTTTTCGCGTGTTTGATTTATTCCTCCGCTGAAGAAAATAGTTCAAATTCATACAGTCATGAACATATTGCATAATAAATATTTTCTATATCCTAGTAGGTGGTAGCTTAAAGCAGGCTGAAAGTAAAGCAGAATGCGCCTTAAGGCGCATTCTGCTTTACTTTCAACCTGCTTTAAGTGGCCATATGTCTTCAAAACTAGAAACGGGCTATTGGGTAAAGGGTTAACTGCTTTTACAGAAAGTTCATACACAGATCAGCACAGCTGATTTCCAATCTAGAAAGTTCCAGTGAATTCTACTCCTTGTGTCTCACATTCTTGACATTGGTTTCTCTGCTTCATATGTATGCTGTTGGTCGTCATGATTTCGACTTCTACTGCTTTGCATCTTTATTGAGATTTAGTTATTCTGGTTTCTTCTTTTTCTGCCTCACATGTTGTTGAGGTATTAGTTGCCTTTGTTTTCTGTTGAGAGTTGATTGCTCTGGTTACTTAATTCTGTGCCTCGAACATTTGTTGAGATGCTGTTTGTCTTGGTTTCTTTTTTTGTTGAGATGCCAGTTAAACGCAGTTTCTACTTTTTCTGCCTAAAGTGATTGTTAAGATGGTTGCCTTGGTTTCTTCTTTCTCTGCCTAGCATGTTTGTTGAGAGTTGGTTGCTCTGGTTTCTTCTTTTTCTGCTTCACATGTTTGTTGAGGTGTTGGCTGCCTTGGTTTATTTCTTTCTCTGCCTCACATGTTTGTTAAAATGATGGCTGCCTTATTTTCTACTTTCTCTGTCTCACATGTTTGTTAAGATGTTGGTTGAGGGACTTTTGAGTGGAGTATCTCCTGTCACACTGAGTACATGTGTACTCACACTGGCTCTTGTGGCTCTTCCGTATATGTCTATGAAGATCACCTGGAATGGATGCAGTAAAACTAACTAACTAACCCTGTACTCCATGAATATACATGTAAGAACTAATGTACAGGTACGGTATGTAGAAATACTAATTAGCTGAAACCTTCAACCCTTTCCTCCATGAATGTTTATGTAAATAAATAATGACATCATGAATATTGATTACAATAATTTGTTACAACGGCACATTGATACAGGCAATTTTGGCCATGGCATAAACTGTAGAATCACATCTATATTATATCACAAGCAAACAGAGCAGACCCTGATCAAAAAGGCTCCTACAGGAGCTGTCTGATCTAGGTCTACTCTGTTTGCGAAGGCCTGGAAAAGAGTATTTATGGAGTAAAGGTTAATAATGCTATATGAACATGTGATCTATGGGCTATGGTAGAGACTGTAGAATAGGATCTATCTAATTCCATAAGAAAACTGAGCAGACTCTGATCAGACTGCTCATATAATGTACGCTGCTCAAATAATCTATGCTGTTTGTAAAAACTTTAAAAGGTGTATCTATGGAGTCATTAAAACTTTAAAAGGCGTATCTATGGAGTCATTAAAACTTTAAAAGGCGTATCTATGGAGTAAAGTGTTATGGCAGCTGGCAGTTTAACCCTTTTTCTGCTGAATATTCATATAAGAAATAAAACATCACGAATATTTATTACTTATTTTTTTTTATAACGGCATATGTACACAGGATATTTTGGTATTGATAGCTGTAATACAGTAAAACCCCGCTAATGCGACCACCTAAAAGAGGTATAATTATGGGTGCTAGATGCAGGAGGTAGCTTAATGCAGGACAAAAGTAATGCAGAAAGCTCCTAGAGGAGCTTTCTACATTACTTTTGCCCTGCATTAAGCAACCATCTGCTTATAAAGACACATATGTTTATTCATTAAGCAGTCGCATTAGAGGGGTTCTACTGTAATTTTATCTGGATCAAAATTTTACGTGTAGCTGAATTTTATAATTGTGTATGAACCAGTGAATATTTGGTTATGGATGAAAATGCAGAATCATATCTATAATATTGTGTAAGCAAACTGAGCAGATCCAGATCAGACAGCTCCTACAGGAGCTGTCTGATCTGGGTCTACTCTGTTTCTAATTATAAGACTTCTCTATCAGGTAAAGGCGTGAAAAGGCGCTTGTATGCGGGAACCATTGAACACTAGATCCTTTTTGTAATCCACTGCACCTGATTGGTAGTATGCCTTTGAACACTGGTCACATCTAAAGTTCTTCTCTTACCTGACTGGTAGTATGCCTTTGAACACTGGTCACATCTAAAGTTCTTCTCCTTCAGGTGGAACCTCTCATGCACTGTCACATCACTTCTCCTGATAAAACCTGAAAACAATGGAAAAATTCTCTCGTACAAAGTTCCTGTCAGAGGGAAAAAACAACCCTTGAAATTGGCGACAACAAATCTCATGCCGTAACTTTTTATCTAATAGAGAAGCTTTTTGATGCCTTTGAAAACAGTGTCACATTTTTTAACCATTTCCTGGATGAAAACCATGTAACAATCCATCCATTTGGAATATTGATTAATTTAATTCTTCTATAAAAAGTATAAAACAAAGGATTGAACAAACAGTAGAGAAGCAGTAACATGGTGAAAAAGTTGTGACTCGACTGGGACTCAAACCTAGGGCCTTTGGCTTACCAAGCCAACACTCTATCGACTGAGCTACCAAGCCACACAGTAAAGCCTATCAACTGTTTCACCCCAATCTCTACCCAGCTACACACACCCCATCTACACAAGAATTCATCCCGGATTCTTACTCAAAGAACACTCCATGAGTTTCTTATTATTACAATATTTTCATATAAACCACACTGCGGGTTATTTACGCTGGGCGCCAAATGTAACATGGTGAAAAAGTTGTGACTCAACTGGGACTCGAACCCAGGGCCTTTGGCTTACCATGCCAACACTATACTGACTGAGCTACCAAGCCATACAGTAAAGCCTATCAACTGATACACCACAATCTCTACCCGGTTACACCTTTATCAAATGACTCCTCTTGATCTGACCTTTGTCCACTATGTCTGCAAAGGCGTGAAAGGATGTTTCTATCCGGTAAAACTTTAATGTAGGGTAACAGTAACCAGTATGCAGAAAGCTCCTAAAAGATCTTTCTGTATGACTTTCATCATACATTAACCCATTACCTAATAGGCTATTTTTAGATACAACCTCTTTGAACAAATCTACCGAAAAGGAGCATTAACTAGAGAAAAGGAAAATTTTTAGAATTTTGTAGTTTGAAACCATTGTGATAAATAGAGCATTTGCTCCTATAGGATCATTATCACAATGGTTTCACAAAGTGACTTTTACAGAGTCGTCAAAAGTCGTCAATATGAGGGAATGGGTTAAGCTACTCAGTCTGCTACCTGTCTTAACCCTTTCCCTCATATTTATAAATGCTTTTTCACCCATTTTGCAAACAGAGTAGACCCTGATCAGATGGCTCCTATAGGAGCTGTCTGATCAGGGTCTACTCTGTTTGCTTATGAAATTACAAAATAACTGACTCAACAGTTTCTACTAATACAAAAAAATCCTGTGTTCATATACCATCATAAAAATTTTGCTAACAAATATTCATGATGTCATTATTTCTTACGTGAATGTTGAACAGGGTAAGTGATTCTTATTTGATAGTTCTGATTAGCAAGGTTTTGATGTTTAGTATGCCTCTTTTTTACAGACTTTTCTAATGTATGACATTTGTTTTTAATGAAAACAAGATGTGTTTGTGAAAGACGATGCCCCGATATGACCTTTGACCCTGAAGGATGACCTAAACCATAACATGTCACTCCTCAAATTGTGCAGCTTCATGAGATACACATGCATGCCAAATATCAAGTCTCTATCTCTACTGGTTCAAAAGTTATGGCCAATGTTAAGTCGGTGATTTGACCTATATATTTGACCTCTGACTTTGAAGGATAACCCTGACATGTCACCCCTCAAAATGTGGGACTTTATGAGATACATATGCATGCCAAATATTAAGTCTCTATCTGTACTGGCTCAAAAGTTATGACCAATGTTAAAGTTGGTGACAAACAAACAAACAGACAGGGCAAAAACAAGAGAACCACATAACAATATAAATGTAAAGGAAATGTTGAGTCTTAACCCTTTCCCACATATAAACACCTTTTCATGCAATTGCGAGTAGAGTCGACCCAGATCAGATGGCTCCTATAGGAGCCGTCTGATCAGGGTATGCTCTGTTTGCTAATGGAAATTGATAGATCTGTTTCTTTACCTTTTGAAATGGCTACAATGTTACACCTTCCATATTTCATTATACATGTAGGTCGTAATTATGCTGTCCATGAATATTCAGTAGGTATTGAAATTTGGAATTAATATAGAACAAGGAAAAGGTTAACTTTTTTTACCACTAAGTAACTTTCATCTGCTAAACATGATGTCTGCTTTAATTCTCAAGATACATTTTTCTACCACTTCTTTTCAAAACTTGATCAGAGTGTCAAAAGTCTGGATCTTTATGAGAAGTTTACTACATGTATAAGCTTCATGGGGTCAAAGGCAAGCTGGTAACAGGTTGTACCTTTGTTACAGATGGAGCAGCTATATGGGTACTGTCCAGTGTGGGTCAGCTGATGGCGCCGTAAATCACACCTCTGTAGAAAGCTTCTCTGGCAGACATCACACAGGAATCTCCCATCAGTCTGAAGCAGAAAATAAAGAGACTCTTTACAGCATACTGTTAACCCTTTCCCTTTTAAATATTCCGATTAGAAATACATGTAATGTAAATGACATCATGAATATTCATTAGCTGGATTTTTATAATGGGCATTGGCATTTATATGCATAGATATTAGATTAGGTTTTGGTAAAAGCTATAGAGTCATATCTCTATTTTAATTTTATAAGCAAACTACTCTGTTTGTAAAGGTATACATGTACATTTAGGTATGGAGTAAAAGGTTAACCCATTCTCTCCTACGGACACCTTTTTTGCACCTCTGTAAAACTCATTTATAGGAATCATTGTGATAAATAGAGCATTTGCTCCATAGGAGCAACTGCTCTATTTATCACAATGGTTTTCAAAAGTACACAATTCTAAAATTCTCCTTTTCTACAGTCAATGCTCCATTTGGGTAAATTAATTCAAAGCAGTTGGGTCTAAATATAGTCTAGGAGGGAATGAGTGACCTTGTCATCAGTATCAGCACTGTCGGTCACTCTGATTATGAAGAAAATGTAAGAAAAATGAGAAAATTACTAAATGAGAATTGTAGCAGACAACAATTATCCCTTTCCTCCATAGGCTATTGTTAGACCCAACCTCTTTGAATTAAACTACCGAAAAGGAGCATTAAGTAGAGAAAAGTAAATATTTTAGAATTTTGTGGTTTGAAACCATTGTGATAAATAGAGCATTTGCTCCTATAGGAGCAAATGCTCTATTTATCACAATGGTTTCAAAAAGTGACTTTTACAGAGGAGTAGAAAGGCATATTTATTGAGGAAAGGGTTATTGCAGCAACAATTACTTTACCAATAAAGTAGACCCGTATCAGACAGCTCCTGTAGGAGGCGTCTGATCAGGGTAAGCTCTGTTTGCTTATATATTGTATAATATAGTGATGATTGTATAGTTTCTGCCATAGCCAAAAACTTCTTTGTCCATGTGCTATTATAATTAATAATTAATCTGATTAATATTCATGATGTTATTACTTTTTATATGAATATTCAAAGAGTAAAGGGTTACGTAAAGAATTTACATTGTAATTATAAAACAATTGAATACATATATGCATATATGTCAAATATTATAGAATCAGATATACATGTATCTAAGATAGTCTATAAGTAAACAGAGCACACCCTGATCACAGAGCTCCAGATAAGATGTGTAAATTAAAATATTAAAATATTTCTGAAATATTAATTAACTATTAATATATTTCTTTTTTTCTCCACCAAACCCTATGTTGTTACCACTCTATAGAATCATCTCTTCAAGACAATTCTCAACCTGAGCCGCGTGCGGCGCCATTACTTTTCTGATTTGGTGCTTGTCCAGCTAAATTAAAACTTTTTACAAAAAAATAAAAATAAAAATTTGGAAATCAAGAGTTATGGTTCTTATGTAGGGACCTTCTCCTCAATGTGATCTATCCACTTATGAAGTTTCATGTTGATTCATGTTGATACCTCTTATACTTTAAGAGTAATGAGCTACATTAAAGTTTTTGCCTGCCGACGACGACAACGCCAACGACGACCCAGTAATCGCAATAGCTCGACTTTTCTACAAAACAGACAAACTAAAAATGGTCACAACATAGGGTTTGTTGGAGAAATGACGATTTGAGTATGAACCATTATCTGTAGCTCTGCTGAACAGACGGTTCCTATAGGAGTCATCTGATCTGAGCCTTCTTTGCAAATGTATCAAAAGGCATCTATTTGGAGTAGAGGATTAAGAAATAAGTTACCTTTGAAGATAACGAATGAGTGAGTTTATGTCTGGTCAAGTTCCCCTCCGTTGTGAACAACATGGAACAGAGTTCACATCTGAACTTTGTGTCTATGGCTGAGGCATCTGTATGCATTTCTTCAACAAATTTAGTTCTTTCTTCAGTCTTATTAGCTTCTTGTGTTTCTTTGCTTTCTTGTTTGCCATTTTTGTCTTTATCACCGGCATTTGTAACAACGGTGTCTGGAAAACTGGTAACAATGGAATTTTTATGAAGCAAAAGGTGATTGTTAAAGTTCCCTTCCCTGTTAAACTTGGACAAACATACCCCACACTTGAAGGTCTGTTTAGCTTTCACTAAGGCAGACCCATCACTGGTCTTCTGTTTCAACTTGGACAGCTTGCCATTTCTTCGGTCCACAGACTTAGAACTAGCCTGAGATTCTGACTCTTTCTTGTCTGTAGCTTTTAAACCTGATACCCCTTTGATTGTTTTTGAATTAACCATTTGTTCACTTATAACAGCATTTTTCATATTATCTAAATTTATAGAACTTGTCCTCTGGTTTGTGTCCACTTTCCTTACCACTCCAATATCTTGATGCTTTAAAGCTTTCACACATTTTTCATTTTCAGTTTTCAATTTCTGTGAATGCAAATGCAGGAGGCTCTTAGTTTTTGGATTGTTCAACAATGACACCATGTGCTTCTTTCTTGTTTGGGCTAATTTTCTCAAGTCTATAACAATCTTACTTTCCTTGCACACTTTGTTTCTTTGCTTCATACTTGCTCTTCCATCACCAGTCTTCACCTTATTCTGAAAGTGTGCTACCCTTGCTTTTGTCATCTGGCTGACAACTTTATGCTGGGTCTTTGACGGTAGAAATACAGACTTCCTTTTTGCAGGGATGCCTGTTTGTTTGATTGAGACACCATCATTTGCTATATGGAAGTCTGGAGGCTCAGTGCCTGGGTAATTTGTTAATTCATTGGACTTTCTATGAAGATTTTGCTGTATGTCTACTTCACATGGAGAAACATTAACACTGGAAGAAATGATCTCATGTGTGTTTCTATGGGAGGCTGGTACTTCCAGTGAACATGGCAAATTCTGTGTTGGTTGCTGTAAGTCAAAGCTGACACTTTGTTCTGATTGAGGTACAATGCTAGCAGACTGGCTGCTGCCAATTAATGATGAAAGCTGTGGGATGACATTAAGCGTTGATCCCGCTGGTATTGCAAGAATGTGAAGACCCTCACTTGTCTGTATGGTAGACACAAACTGGAGATTATTGAGGGGAATGATCTGCAACCGAAGACCAAGATCGTTACAAATGCTAGCCTTTTTGTTTGCACAGGAGGCGTTACTTAAGGTATCAATTTCCCCTGACTGTTTCACATGGACATCTTCAAATATACTGGAATCCTTAAACAGATATCCACAGTCACCTTTCTCATCTATGACCGATTCAGATATATCGAACATAGAAGAATGGTCAATGCTAAAATCTGACGCTGATCCTAGATCTGTGTGAGTGAACCCAAAGTCCATGGTAGATGAAATACAAGATGCCCCTCCACTGACCTCTTCACCACCATCCAGTAGCATTCCACTCACCCCATCTGTAGATTCTGTGGTCCGGTCATCACCCAGTATTTCTGAATCTAAGAGACACTCTGTCTCTATCTCCATTCTCCCTGCAATGTAGAAAAATACCCGAATATAATAGTGTCATGTGTAACATACCTTTCACAAAGGCCATAATAACATACATATATCAAAACGGTTTTAAGAATAGCTCATTTATCCTTTCAGACAAGAAAATTGTTAAAGTTTTTCTATTCAGTTGCCATAGCAACCAGTTCTAAATTAAATTAATTTCTTTGACTATAAATTAAAAAAAAAAAGGCCTCACAAATTGGTGCATGTTTGTAACAGGACTGGTGAAAAACATGCAGCCAGACCGGGGATGGAACCCGGGACCCCTCACTTACAAGGCGAGTGCTCTAACCACTGAGCTATCCGAACCGCTTACCGTCTTTCACCAAGTACCTGTACCCGGCCTGTCACACTACTCCCCCTTTTTCCCTGAGATTCTCGCCGAATCTGCAGCAGAAATCATGGGCGTGCACAGGGTCCGATTTTCAAGTTGGGCGCCAACTGTAACAGGACTGGTGAAAAACATGCAGCCAGACCGGGGATCGAACCCGGGACCCCTCACTTACAAGGCGAGTGCTCTAACCACTGAGCTATCCGAACCGCTTACCGTCTTTCACCAAGTACCTGTACCCGGCCTGTCACATGTTATTTTGATAATTGTTAAAAATAATTTGTTTTTTGTTGGGTTTTTTATTGCCAAAATATGTGCACAAAAACAATATTTAGATTCCATCCAATGTCAATATTTCACACCAGAGACAACAAATTGAAGAAAAACAGGCATTATATTCGGTAAATGGCATTATCAAGATTATGTTTCATAGCCAAAGGACTGCAGACATCGGTGTAATATAACTGTGCTGGTAACATTTTAGCAAAACGTCTTCATACTAGATTGCAAATCCATTGCAGCGAAAGAGTCACGCCAGTGAAAAGACCTTATTTATTTATCATTATTATTTATATCAGCATAGATGCATATAGAAAATGGTGTACATGTATGTACCAGTCTGTTATTTTAATGGATCTTTAACAACTTTGGCATGTCGTGGGTGGGTAAGTGCGTTTGGTGGTCTTTTTGTATATGCCTGTATAATACTTTTCATTTTAATGTATGACATTACTTGACTATTAAAATAAATGTTATTTTACCCGGTTTGATTACGAAATGTGTAGGGCCGAATCAGACATTGTCACCAAATTTACGCGAAAAGATGTATGTTATTAACCATTAAAACTTTAATCATTGACCAATGCAAACAAAATATAAATAATTTAAGGTAACTGCATAACCAACCTTCCTTCTGGCGCTGAGTGTTAGACAAATTTTGACTTCAACCTTAATTTTCTCAACCAGAGTCGGGAGACAGGTATAGGCTAAAACGCACACTCGGAAATAATCGATACCTATGTTTTGCGGGGAAATTAATGGAAATTATTATCAACTGTTATTTCGAATTCGGTGTTATGATGAGTTGAGTTATTCGTGTTAAAGAAAACGAAGATATTTCATTACAGGATTTTTTTTTATTTAGGATGATTACAGATAGTTTTATTCCGACCATTTTACTGAGCAGTTTATTTAGTAGACGTCGTCATTTGTTTAGTGCACACCCGGAAATGAATTTTGTAAACAAAATAAATGAGAAGTTAAGACAATTTCAAAATAAACTTGCCTGTGCTCGACACTGAGAATGAGTTGGTAAGCGCTTAATAATTTCTGATACAATAAATATTCATTCTCATTATTTCTCGGCAACAGAATATACACCATCTCCCACGGTCTAAGAACTCATTCTATAGATCTGTCAAACCTTCTTACGTCTTACCTAGATACATATGACACATTTCTTGTTCTATTATATATTTATCCTTCTTTGCCGTGTTATTTAATGTCATCACTTACCGTCAGTCAAATGTTACTGTCATTTTAATGACTATCAGGAACAACAGATTCAGTAATTGTTCTACAATATAAAACTTCTGTATTTCGAAATATAACACTACTAATTAGATAGTTCTTCATCACATTTTATACTTTTATAACTGTTTTTTTTTCTATTTTTTAATATTTTTTTTCACTTCTATCATTTCTGCGAAATACAAAGTTTTGTAGAAAATACTGAATTTCCCATAGCAGATCCCGATCACATATATTTACCTATACTCAATAATCTGCCATAAAGTATGCATGTTTTCTCATCTGTGGATGTGTAAAATAAGTTCTAAAAGCTTACCTGATAGGCACAGAAATCCAAAGAAAAATTGAATCGATGAAATCGTTAGTTTGTTTACACTGCCAGTATACGAATTTAGCTTTAAACGAAATTTATATATGTCCTCTAGACTTCGGCGAGTGAGACAATTGTCATTCACCGGTTTAAAGTCCTTGCAGAAGTGAGACTAAGCGATTTAGGAGTTTCACATTTTTAAATTTTATTTAGAAAAGTAAAAAAAATAATTTTTCAAAGCCTTTTTTCTGAAATCTGTAAATTTGTTACCATCGTGTGCATGTACTAGCTGTTGCCATATTGGCGGCCTAAACAAAAGTATGAGTGTGAACATATTTGTGACTATCAGGATTAAAAAGCAAAGGTTAATGTGATATTTTGAGCAACATTATTTGTTTCAATTATATTTTGCATGTGTTGGGACCTAATAATTTACAGTTGCGCGTGATTCATGGCTTTCGGCATAACTACCCTGTTTTGGCATATATGGTTTTGATGTCACGCCAGCAGCCTAAACTAAATATGACTTTAAATGATGAAAAACACAATGAAGAATGATAACCGGGTTATTTGAATGAAAAATAAGCTTGCGTGACTGTCAAACGATATGGACTAATTCAGTAAGTGTCATGTTATATTGTTTGGAATGCTTGAAATTAATACAAAATTTCATTAATATTGAAACAGATCTATGTCTAACACAATGCAGAATTATACAATTTTAAACCATGATCAATATTTGAGTAATTTCAACAAATATTAAACACTTGATTCAAACGAACACTACAAATTCCATTAAATTGCCAAATAGACCAGCTTACACAGCGGTCTAGAACCCAGGTAGTAAATCCAAAATGAAGGCATTTGCATCAAATATGATTGTAAAAATGGGAATTGTTGAGAAAACCTAAGTACAATTGTATAATATGTGGGATTTTTTTCCTTGTATCATGCTGTTCATAACAATGTAATTTTCAGTCTGACTAGATAGATCTGCCTTTGACTTCTTTATTCCTGGTCTATGATCTTTAGTCTGTAAAGTACAAAATATTGGGATGTACAGAACTAACTGAATGTTACTTTTATAGACAGTGAACCCTCATTACAACGGAGATGTTTGTTTCCAGACATTGTGCTGGTATAACAAGGTTGTCGTTATAACGAGTTTAAATATGAAAGGAACAATTTGGCCAGTTTTAAACTAGTACCAGCAGGTGATCGCTTAATGCAGAACACAAGAAGTGCAAAAAGCTCCCTTAGGGAGCTTTTTGCACTTCTTGTGTTCTGCATTAAGCAATCACCTGTGCTATTGGCATTGCACCTATTTACTAAGTGGCTGTTTCAAAGAGTTAATGGTAATTTTGTTTCAATGCATATTGCCGGTATAACGAGGGTGCCATTGTAATGAATGCTGGTGTAACAAGGGTTCACTGTACTTGAAAGTCACAATAAAGTATGTACGTTATCATATACCCTGTTTTTCAGCAAACTACAAATGCGCTTCGTTAACCCTTTCCTGTTGAATATTCATGTCAGAAACAATGACATCATTAGTATTAATTACATGTACATTATATTTTATAATGCCATATATGAAAACAGAACATCTTTGCTCAGGCAGACAGTGTAGAAACAGACCTACAGCCCAGCCTGCTCCAGCAGTCATCTGGTATGAGTGGTCACCTGCTGTAAGCAGCCACTCCAGAACCCTCCCAATGAAAAATACTATACCTTACACCTGATATAAATGGTCACCTGCCTAACGCGGGCAGCATTCAGTCTAGCTATTTCATCCCAAATGTCATATATACACACTGACAGACACAATTTTCATGGCTATTGATTGGCAACAGCAGACAGTTTTTCACCTTTGAATACATTTCACTAAAGGTCATAACCTACTTTGGACCCCTAATTCAATTATCACAGTTTATTTCGTTTCAAAATACATTTATTTTTCAAAACACGCCATTGTTCATGCCATATTAATTTGGGAATACCCACCTGGGACTAGCCGGAAATTCTAAATCATGTGTGCACGATGTCGATGTGATTCTAGCCATAGGGGTCTGTACCACTTCTTGGGAGTCTATATATACTTTATAATGTATTTATTACATTTGTTACTATAAATAGTAACATTTTTATATTCAAAATGGTCCTATATCGGTAAAAAAATTCAGTCGTATTGTCCGAGCTGGCATATACGGACCTAGCGATGGGCCTATAAACGATATATGCCTGCTGCCAAGGTAATTGTTCTAAATCTATACCAACAGAACCCCGATACGAGGCGAAGGTCTTTTTCTGCTTCGATGCTGCAAATGTTGTCAAAATGCTCGTACACATACCGATTAGCCCAAATTTCCAAACCCTCGCTTTTACAAAGACAATCCTTGCTTGAATTGATTCAGATTTCTGCACATGCACAGTATACATACCGGTAAAGAGCATTTTAGCCACTAGTTCCAATGCCTATTTTTCGAAACTTGTAAAACCATCATTTTAACGTCATCCAAATGACGTCAGAATAGCGCCATTCTCTCAATTTAGTTTTTAAAACCGTTTTCATGCTGAGAAATCGTTTCTGCTCTATCTCTGATCTGCTGAAATTTTCGCCAATGTTTTACAAATGTAATAAACAGGTTATTACATGGGTGACTAGGGCCGCAGAGTGATATAGGCCCTTACCTAGATATAGTCCCTCAACCATGATAATATACTAACAGCAATCAACCTTCTATCCTTAACAAAAACCCTGCCATTTATACTAAAAAAAGCAAACTAGCTAACAAATACATGTCTGACTCCATCCAAAAAATACCTAGACACTGATTCTCTTTCATTTGAAGATCGTTGGACTAAATTTAAGAAGACAGTGGAAATAGACCTAATAAAATATGAAAAGAATTAGAAGAAAAAGATCAGAACTGTGGGTTACAAAACAAATAACAAAAGTAGTGCACAAAAGAGACCCGATCTGTATAATTTCATTTAACGCTTTCCTCCATATATAGGCTATTTTTAGACCAAACCTTTTTTGATAAATCTACCAAAAAGGAGCATTAATTAGAGAAAAGGAAAACTTTAGAATTTTGTAGTTTGAAACCATTGTGACAAATAGAGCATTTGCTCCTATAGGAGCAAATGCTCTATTTATCACAATGGTTTCATAAAGTGACTTTTACAGGGGCGTAGAAAGGCATATTTAAGGAGGAAAGGGTTAAGCAAACAGAGCAGACAGCTTCTACCCTGGAACCATCTTATCTGTTTGCAAAGATATCAAAGGAGGTCTGTATGAGCTAAAGAGTTAATGATAGTTATCATTCTCTTTTGAAAGGAATCCATTCAGCCGACATGGAACAAGTAAGAAAAGTGTGGTTTCAAAACAAGCTGAGAGGGAACTGGAGAGAGAAATCAAGAAACTAGAGCAGTAAGTATATGACAAAATATGATATTCGCTAAACACCGTCATAAACAACCATTTAACCCATTACCTCATAGGCTATTTTTAGATCCAATCTTTTTGAATAAATGTACCGAAAAGGAGCATTAACTAGAGAAAAGGAAAATTTTAGAATTTTGTAATTTGAAACTATTGTGATAAATAGAGCATTTGCTCCTATAGGAGCAAATACTCTATTTATTACAATGGTTTCATAAAGTGACATTTACAGGGGTGTCAAAAGGCATCAATATGAGGGAATGGGTTAAAAATGAGGTCTTACTGTAAGTTTTCATGACAAGTAGTAACTTTTTGATGCAGGACAAAAGTAATGCAGAAAAGGTTAATGCAGGAAAAAAGTATAATGCAGAAAAGTTTAAAGAAGAACTCACATCCAATTATTGCCTTGCATTAACCCTTCGCTCCATGAATATTTATGTAAGAAATAATGACATCATGAATATTAACTAGATTAATTTTCAGAATGGCACAAGGACACAGGATTCTTGGGCCATGGCAGAAACTGTAGAATCATATCTATATTATTTTTTTTATACCCCCACAAACAGAGTTTGAGGTGGGTATACTGGAATCAGCCTGTCGGTTGGTCGGTCGTTGGTCGTCGGTCGGTCTGTCCGCAAAATCTTGTACTTTCAACTCCTCCTTCAGTTTCAACCTGATTCATTTGATACTTGGCATAAATGTTACTCAGGTGCAGTAGATGTGCAAGACACAAATTTCAGGTCTCTGTGACCTTGACCTTGACCTTTGGCCTTGAAATTGGTCTTGAAATTGGCAGGCAAAATCTTGTACTTTGAACTCCTCCTTCACTTTCAACCTGATTCACTTGATACTTGTTTTGGCTTGTAATATGGGGAGTTGGTGTCGCAAACTTCTCCTTCAGTTTTAAAGTTACTGAATTTATATTTGGGATACGTAATAGTCACAAATAGCAGATGCGCAAGGCACAATTTTCATGTGTTTACGGTTAGCCATTGTAGAATTATCTCCCCCTGAACTTTGAATATTTTTTGTCATTTTTGCATGAAACATGGGGAGTTGGTGTCACATTTAACTCCTTCTTCATTTTGATACTTGCCATACATACTAAACACAAATAGTACATGTGTAAGACACAATTTTCCTGTGTTTGGTGTTAGCCATTACAGAATTTTCTCTATTTGAACTTTGGGTATTTTTGTTATTTGGTCCTGTTACGTGTTCAAAACTTGGATTTGCAATCAAGGCTGCCGTGTGGGGGTATTTATCACCTTTAGTGATAGTTCTAGTTAAATCTTTGCACGCTAGCGGCGAAACTGTGATTACCTATGCAAACAGTCTGGATCCAGACGAGACGCCGCATAATGCGGCGTCTCATCAGGATCCAAACTGTTTGTCATCTAGATCATATTTTTACAAAGAAATTAGAGAAAAGTTATTCTAAGAATTGAAGCAGATGACAATTGTTGCAGACGAAAAATTATTTAGCGTGCAAAGAGTTAAGCAAACAGAGCAGACACTGATTAAATGACTCCTACAGGAACCGTCTAATCTGGGTCTGTTCTCTTTTCGAAGGCGTAGATACATTTGTAAGCGTATTTATGGAGTAAAGGGTTAAGCAGCCACTTGTTTTTACCTCACCTGAAGGTGAGCTATTGTAATAGTGTCTGTCACCATCTGTCATCATCAAAAAATGACTTTAAACCACACACATGAGATAATCGTGATCATTCAAAGTTCACAGAAATGGTCCTTGTGAGATCCTCTTTCATATTTGTACAAAGAATTGAATTCCATGTAGAATTCAAACAGGAGCCATCTGAACTGGGTCTACTCAGTTTGCAAAGGCACAGAAAGGCATATTTATGAAGGAAAGGGTTAAATACTGGCTGTTTCAGACCAAACATCCTGTACTCACAATAGATCACGACTTATTTGCTCAGGTGAGCAATACAGGGTCATCATGAGTCATGGCCATCTTGTTTAACCCATTACCTCATAGGTTATTATTAGTTCCATCCTCTTTGAACGAATCTACTTAAAAGGAGCATTTACTAAAGGAAATAAATTTTTTAGAATTGTGTTGTTCTGAACCATTGTGATAAATAGAGTGTTTGCTCCATAGGAGCAAATGCTCTATTTATCACAATGGTTTCAAAAAGTGACTTTTACAGAGGCGTAGAGAGGCGTATTTATGGAGCTATACATGTAGATCAGGAGTCTGCTCTGTTTGCTAATGAAATTTGATAGACCTGTTTCTTTAGTTTCTAAAATGGCTTACAATGTTCAACCTTCCATATTTCATTATACATGTAACTGTTTTGTCTATGAATATTCAGTAGGTATTGAAATTTGGAATAAATATAGAACAGGAAAAGGTTTAACAGGCTTTGTTTTGTAAGATTAAGGTTCATATTGGATAACAAAGTTGGATAACTCTTGAAACTTGTTTTACTAATTTCAAAGATGGACAGTCTCCCCTCATGTAGTTTTCAAAGTGATATTCCTTTGCCATTTTATGGAACCTAATTAGGGCCCTGCTTTGAAAATGCAGGAGTCCTATAGGATAATATTTTCTGTCGGTCCGTATATATGTCAGTCCACCAACAATTTTGATGTGAAGTGATAACTCAAACAGTACTTTACATATTGGTTTCATATTAAGGGCATATGCTTAGTATCATCAGAGGAAGACACCTCTAATTTTTGGGTTGAATCAGATCACCATGTCTAGAGTTACCTGCCCTTGATTGCCTATGTTTGAAAATGCGCAAAAAATGTCAATATGAAGGAAAGGGTTCATGATATAGTCCATGCTAATTTGTGAGAGAATTTTGAATAACAAACAAGTACTAGAGTAACCCTCTGATCTGAGTCTACACTGTTTGTAAGTACACTACTTTCCCGTGTTCAAAGGGTTCATTACAGATTAAAGGTTGAGCCTGAAGAAAATAAACACTTGATTTTGGTTAGCTTTTCCATTAACACATTACCTCATAGGCTATTTTTAGACCCAATCTCTTTGAATAAATCTTCCGAAAAGGAGCATTTACTAGAAATGTTAGAATTGTGTGGTATTGAAACCATTGTGATAAATAGAGCATTTGCTCCTGTGGAGCAAATGCTCTATTTATCACAATGGTTTAAAAAAGTGGCTTTTACAGAGGCGTAGAAAGGCGTATTTATGGAAGGAAAGGGTTAACCCCTTACTCTATGAATATTCATGTTAGAAATTATGACATGAATTTTGGTTAGATTTTGTTTTATAATGGCACATGAACACCGGAAATTTTGGTCATTGCAGAAACTGCCAAATCATATCAATATTATTTCATAAGCAAATTGAGCAGACCCTGATCAGACAGCTCCTATAGGAGCTGTCTGATCTGGATCTACGACTCTTTGTTTGCAGAGGCGTAGAGAAGCGTATTTATGGAGTGGAGGGTTAAATTGTGGAGGCCGGTTAAATTGGATAGGTATCTTCCAATATTAGTCCTAGTGAATGGAGACTGGACAATCTTCTGGAATTTATTAACCCTTCGCTTGCTATTCACGTCAATATACCTACCTGTAAATAGTGAAGACCCAGATGAGACAGCTCCTGTAGGAGCTGTCTCATCAGGGTCTGCACTATTTACAAGTTGATTGTGCAACCAGTGCACTCCACAGCAGTGATTGCACAGCGAAATACTTGTACACAGTGAAAGTATATGTAATTATACAACAGGGCATGGGTAAAGAAGGAGAAATGTATTTTAAAATTCAGCAAGCGAAGGGTTAATGAAATAATTATAGAAGTAATTGGTAATAAGTCAAGTACTTTGATATTTCTTTCCATACATTGAATGAATTACTTGTTTTGTATGGTTCTTCAATCATTCTTCTATCCTTTGATAAATGACTTGGCATTATATAAAGAGACAGTAATACCAAGCAATGTGACTTTGTGATCTGCCAATGCCATCATAATTTTTATAACTATTAACCCATTCCTCCATAGGCTATTTTTAGACCCAACCTCTTTGAATGAATCTACCAAAAAGGGGCATTTACTAGAGAAAAGGAAAATGTTGTAATTTATAATTGTGTAGTATAGAATACATTGTAATAAATAGAGCATTTACTCCAAAAGGAAAATGTTATAATTGTGTAGTATAGAATACATTGTGATAAATAGAGCTCAATGGGGAAAAAAGAGTATTTGAACCATGTTATCAAGCTGACAAGTTTTTTAGACTGGTTGTTTTAAAGCTTAATATGTGTACTAGGATGCTGAAATTTAGTATGGAAGTTCATTTGGGGCCAAATATTGCTGTTATGAAGTTAAAAATAAAAAATAAAAATATTTTTCAATTTTATCATTTTTTGACATGTTTTGGGCCAAAGGTTCATATTGCCGAGACCTTTCGGACCATGCCAATATGTTTGCCCTCCTGACCTTCTTTTGAAAAAATCTTTAAATGCCTTTATTATTGGAATCAATAGGCCTAGGGCTTCCATACTTGGTATGACCATGCCAACATTTTTGCCCTTCTGACATTGACCTTTGTCCTACTTTTGCAAAAATATTTAAATGCCTATAACATTTGAACCAATGGACCTAGGACTTCCATACTTGGTATGTAACTTGCTTGTGTTAAGACTTTTCCAACAATATCATTGTCCTTCTGACCTTGACCTTTGACCTATTTTTGCAAAAAATCTTTAAATGCCTATATTATTGGAACCAATATGCCTAGGACTTCTATACTTGGTATGAACATGCTAACATTTTTATCCCCTTGACCTTGACATTTGACCTTAACTTTTGCAAAAATCTTTAAAGGCCTATACTATTTGAACCAATGGGCCAAAGGCTTCCATACTTGGTGTGCAACTTTTTTGTGTTAAGACCTTTCCAGCAATATCATTGTTTTTGCCATGTTACCTTGACCTTTTACCTACATGTACTTTTGTATAATTCTTTAAATGCCTATAAACTTTGAACCAGTAGGCCAATGGCTTCCATACTTGATATGTAAATTTCTTGTCTTAAGACTTTACCAACCATACCATTGTTTTTACCATGTGATCTTGACCTTTGACCTTCTTTTGCAAAAGTCTTTAAATGCCTATAGCATTGCAACCAATAGGCCTAGGGCTTTCATACTTGGTACGGCCATGCCAATGTTTGCCTTTCTCACCTTGACCTTGACCTGTAACCTACTTTTGCAATAGTCTTTAAGTGCCTATAACATTGATAAGTATCATTTCTGTCTGAAGACCTTTTCAAACATACCAATGTTTTTTACCATGTGACTTTGACCTTTGACCTACTTTTGAAATAATCTTTAAGTGCCTATAATATTGGAACCAATAGACCAAGGGTTTCCGTACTTGGTATGACCATGCCAACATATTTGCCCTTCTGACCTTGACCTTAACCTTTGACCTACTTTTGCAAAAGTCTTTGCATATAACATTGGAACCAATAGGCCCAGGGTTTCCATACTTGGTATGTATCTCTCCTGTCTTAAGACTTTCCAACCATACCAATGTTTTTTACTGTGTGACCTACTTTTGCAAAAATCTTTAAATGCCTATAATATAGGATGTGATTGGCATAGGACTTCTATACTTGGTATGATCATGCCAACATTTTTGCCCTTCTGACCTTCACCTTTGACCTACTTATGCAAAAATCTTTAACTGCCTATCACATTGGAACCGATAGACATAGGACTTCCATATTTGGTATGCATCTTTCTTGTTTAATAATCTTTTTAAGTTGCTGAAAATTGGCATTTGGTTGCATTGTGGTTCTGATATTGATGCAGTTAAGTTTAAATTGAAAATTGAATTATTTTTTTGTGTGCAATATGACATGTTTTAGACTTAACTTTAAACAGGCTAGCATTAGGTGGCTTTGACACCATTTCTGGTTGCTTGTAAATGCTATTATTCAGTAGACTGTTTCAAAGAGGTTGGCTCTGAAAATAGCCTATGAGGGCTATAATAGGTTAAACATTAACATTTTATCTCATGAATATTTATTTTATGCTTTACTTCATAAATACGCTTTTCTATGCCTTTGCAAACAGAGTAGTTCCAAATCAGATGGCTCCTGTTGGAGCCATCAGATCAGTGTCCACAGTTTTTGCAATGGCCAAAACATTCCTGTAACAATTAAGTCTAATTATCATTCATGATGTAAATATTCTTACATGAATATTCATGGTGTAAAGGGTTTAGCAATTATGAAATTATGAATATTTATAATTACATATGAACAAAGGATGTTTTGGACATGGTAGAAACTATAGAAATAAATCTTTATGATTCCAATAAGCAAGCAGAATAGACCCTAATCAGACGGCTCCTGTTGGAGCTATTGATCTAGATCTACTCTGTTTACGAAACATGAAGAGGTACCTCTTTCAGGTACATCATTCAGACTAATTATTTCTTATTTTATCTGTTTCCTCTGTCAATTTAGATTAGATGAAGCTACCAAAAAACTGTACAAAGATGGAAAGAGATATGTGGAAGCCAACAATGGTGAGTGCTGTTGCTTATTGTAGATATTTGTTTTGTTTCTGTTACTTTACAAAAGGGAGAATGATGTGCAATTTAACCCTTTACTCCATAAAATAAATACACCTTTCTACATCTTTGCAAATAGAGAAGAACCAGATCAGACGGCTCCTACAGGATCAGTGTCTGCTCTGTTTGCTTATGAAATAATATGAATATGATTCTATTCCAGTAGTTGTTACTTATGGCCAAAAAAATTCCTACATGTTCATGCACCATTATCAAAACTAATCCAATCTGTTCATGATGTCATGATTTCTTACATGAATATTCATGGAGTATGAGGATTGTATATGCTGGATGAGTTTAACCCTATCCTTCATATAAACCTGTTTTTAAATTATGTGTTTGCAAACAGAGAAGACCCAGATCAGATGGCTCCTAGAGGAGCCGTCTTACCTGGGTCTGCTCTGTTTGCTAATGGAATTTGATGGATTGATTTCTTTACTTTCTAAAATGGCTATAGTGCTCCACCTTCCATATTTCATTGTAACTATTTTGTCCATGAATATTCAGTAGGTATTGAAATTTGGAATAAACATAGAACAGGGAAAGAGTTGATTATGACCAATAATGCAGATTCTGATCAGAGAACTTCTTCAGGAGCTATCTGATCTGGGTCTACACTGCTAAATGCCAAAGTCCTTATACATGTACTTCGTTCCTGCATTCAAAAGGTTAACAATTTTCTTCATTAATACAAGTATGTCGCTTTATGACTATAAAAACAGAGTAGACCCAGATCAGACAGCTCCTGTGGGAGCTGTCTGATCTGGGTCTGCTCTGTTTGCTTGTGATGTATATAATATTACAGATACATTTCTACAGTTTTTGCCATTGCCAAAATGTCCTGTGTTGTGCGGCCATGGCTAAAACTTTTTGTGACCATGTGCTATTTATAACAATTAATCTATTTGATATTCGTGATGTCATTATTAATTTTGTTACATGAATATTCATGGAGTAAAGGGATGAATATTAGTCGTGAAGTCTGCATATTGTTCTGTGAGGCCATGAATAACCGGGTCATGCTATAAATGGAAAATATTTATTTATAATTATTATACAAGTCAATGGACTGCTAATTTTCTTCAGAATGTGGACACAAGTTAACAGGCATTTGCAAATTGGTGTATACCTAGATCAGAGGACTTCTGGGGGAGCCCTCTGATCAGGGTCTGTACTGTTTGCCATTCTGAATCATCTTAATAAAATTAGTCGTAAATACTACATAGGCTCTGTTGTTGAACAATGATGGAATATTCGAATTTGAAAATTCAGCATTCGTAGGGTTATATAAGGGATGATCTGTCCGTTCTACAAAGCATCTGTCTGTCATTTCCTCTGCTATTGTCAGGATTATTTCGCATTTCCACGGTATAGGTTATCACTGCGAGACGGTTAATTGGGTGTAATTGACATTTGCCAGATTCCATTTTCCATCTGTAATTGACACAGAAATTGACAGAGGATTATGGGCATAATAGTGGCATAATCATACTTTAATGCTCATCCTTCCGGCTATCCATTATCTTGTCAGAGCTGTTAAGTCTGATAGTTTATTTTACATACTAGAGAGAAATGAGCCTAATATAGGCCTAGCATCAAGAAAATCTTAATTTCAGCACTTATCCCTTACAACGTTAAATTTTTAAATGGACTATTCCAAAATTCGAACAGGTCAAGCTTATGGTGAGTATTTAGGGACTTTTCTAAAGAAAAGTGCAACATTACAAACAGTGTAGACCCAGATGAGAGGGCTCCTACAGGAGTGTACATGTACATTAGTGACTCGAGGTTAGGTCTAGACAATAGCTGACAAATCAGACACAATTTCTGATTAGATTCTAAGCTAACACTCATCACCTGCAGCTTTTTATTGTCAAGCTTTGCCAACAGTGTGGACCCTAATCAATAGATACATGTACAAGCAAGACAAATGGCCAGTGTGGATCTACACTATTTCCTTATTTGTATTAAGGCACATAGTACAGGGATCGTTTTATGACTTTTATGTAAATTAGTCCTTTACTCATATTCATGTAAGAAATAATGTACATTTGTATATGAATATTAACCCATTCCCTCATAGGCTATTTTTAGATCCAACCATTTTGAATAAATCTATCGAAAAGGAGCATTAATTAGAGAAAAGGAAAATTTTAAAAATTTGTAGTTTGAAACCATTGTGATAAATAGAGCATTTGCTCCTATAGGAGCAAATGCTCTATTTATCACAATGGTTTCAAGAGGTGACTTTTGCAGAGGCATAGAAAGGCACATTTGCGGAGGAAAGGGTTAAATAACTTAAGTTTTGCAATGGCATATGAATGAGAGGAATGTTGGCCATTAGAAACTAGAATCAGAATGAGATCTATATACATTGTAATTCCATAAGCAAGCAGAGCAGACCCAGATCAGACAGCTCCTACAGGAGTTGTCTGATCTGGTTCCACACTGTTTGATGCAATTGATTGGGTTATCAGATAAAGTTTATGCAAAATGTAAAAGTTTTTAGTTCATCAGGGCATGAAGTGCTAAAAGCGATAGTGTTGTGTTTGTTGTTGTGTGTTGTCGAGAATTTATTTAACCTATTCCCTGTTCTGTATTTAGGCCAAATTTCAATACCTACTGAACATTCATTAACAAAATAGTTATAAAGAGTAATGGAAGGTGGAACATTGCAGCCATTTTAGAAAGCAAAGAAACAAATCTATAGAATTCTATTAGCAAACAGAGCAGACCCTGATCAGACGGCTCCTCTAGGAGCCGTCTGATCTGGGTCTACTCTGTTTGCAAATGTGTGAAAACATGTTTATATAAGGGAAAGGGTTAAACAAATAGTTTCTGTCCTCTAAAATAACTGGAGCATTTGTGACCAAACTTCACATAACAGATCCTTCTTAGGTCCTTTTGCATTTCTATTCAAAGAATTGAAATCCATGTAGAACTGTGGTTGCCATAGCAACTAAAAGAAAAGCTTTGATAATCTTTTTGTCTGGAAGCACTAAGCCGATAACAATGAAATCAGTCAAGAATGGTGACCTTTTACCAAAATTGTCTTCCATTTTGATTCATTGAAAAACATGTCATTGACCTCCTAGGGCAGGGCCAATTTTCCTTATATGGCTGTATTTGAAATTTCAAATAGATCTTCCTCTGAAACCACTGAGCAGATTCCAGTATAATTTTGCAAGAATGATCTAAAGGTGACCCTCTACCTAAATTGTTCAAACAATTTTGATTGGTTACATAACTTACAACCATGGCCGAGAGGGGTAGGGTTAAATTTCATTATTTGCTATAGTAGAAATTAAAAAAAAAAATCATCTACTCTGAAACCACTATGGAGATTTCAATATAATTTTGGAGGGATGATCCTTTTTGCTATATTTTGAACAAATAGACCAATGTTCTGATAAGATATTCATAATAGAGCACATGACCTATTGTCTCAGGTGAGTGATACAGGGCCATAGAAAGGCAGAGCATAAGACAGTGCTGTTTTAATTCTGCTCGAGCTCTAGGAAAGGCAGAGTATAAGATAGGACTGTTTAGTTCTGTTCAAGCTCTAGAAAAGGCAGAGCATAAGACAGACATTTCTGCTTTATTTCTGTTCAAGCTCTTGGAAAGGCAGATCATAAGATAGTGCTGCTTTATTTCTGTTCAAACTGTCTGAAAGGTAGGGCATAAAATAGAACTGCTTCATTTCTGTTCAAGCTCTAGGAAAGGCAGATCGTAAGATAGTGATTTTATTTCTGTTCAAGCTCTAGGAAAGGCAAATCGTAAGAGAGTGGTTTTATTTCTGTTCAAGATGTAGGAAAGACAGATCATAAGATAATGGTTTTATTTCTGTTCAAGCTCTGGGAAAAGCAAAGCAAGGGGTGGTAGTTTTATTTTTGTTCAAGCTCTAGGAAAGGCAGATCATAAGATAGTTATTTTATTTCTGTTCAAGGTCTAAAAAAAAGCAAAGCATAAGATACATGTAGTCATTTTGTGTGTGTTTAAGCTCTGGGAAAGGCAGAACATAAGATAGTGCAGAATTTGGTGAGCAGTGGGGTGTGTCAGGGTGAGGAGCAGTTTCAGCGGAACATCGATACCTGGGAGAAGTCTTTAGAAAACCTACAGAGGAACAGACAGGAACTGGTAAGGGTCCTTGGCCTCAGCTGGGCTGGTCCTTGGCCTCAGCTGGGCTCACTTTTGTCCTTACTATATGTGTACTTCTTCGAATCATATTTCTACAATACACCTTTGCAAAATTAAAAGAGTAGGCCCAGATCTGACAGCTCCTGTAGGAGCCGTCTGATCAGGGTCTGCTCTGTTTGCTTATGGTATGATATAGATCTGATTCCACAGTTTCTATCATGACCAGAAATGCATGTGTCTGTGTATTCGTTGAGGAAAGGGTTAAATGAAGTCAAGGGTTAAAATTATCGAAACATTGGAAAAATGTCAACTTCACAAGCTGGGGTGATGGGCGTGGAGAGGGCCGATTAGGTGCTCTAATATATAGGGTAAATATGATACAAAAATTATGGCTCCTAGGAGCTTTCTGCATTACTTTTGTCCTGCATTAAGCTACCACCTGCATCTAGAACCCAGAGTATACCTTTTTAGGAGGTCGCATTAGCGGAGTTTTACTGTACATGAATAACAGGTAAATATGATAAACAAATTTCGGATAAATACGATACATAAATTTAGGGTAAATACATAAATTATGGTAGAGATATTTAGGGTTATTATAGGAAATACAAATTGTGTTTGTTTTACATTCATCCAACTAATGGTTAAACTTTATATGTTGAAGAGGCGTAGTCAGTGATTCTGCATGGAAATATCATACCCAACCACCTGATGATAATTGGTTTTATTCATATTTTTTATGACATCAATAAGATATAATTCCATTCATGGAATAAGATGGGATATAAATACATGTACTTAACCTTTTCAATGCTGGAAATGAGTGTACTGACATTTTCAAACAGTGAAGAGGCCTCTTCATATGGCTCCTACAGGAGCCCTCTGATTAGGGTCTGCACTATTTATAATTCAAAATCCTCTGTAAAATTATACCCTTTTATGCTGAATTAACCCATTCCCTTATATTGACGACTTTTGACGCCTCTGTAAAAGTCACTTTGTGAAACCATTGTGACAAATAGAGCATTTGCTCCTATAGGAACAAATGCTCTATTTATCACAATGGTTTCAAATTACAAAATTCTAAAAAAAATCCTTTTCTCTAGTTAATGCTCCTTTTCGGTAGATTAATTCAGAGAGGTTGGATCTAAAAATAGCATATGAGGTAATGGGTTAACTCTAGAGTTAAACTCTGATGTCTATTCCACTGTAAATATTCAGCATTCAAAGGGTTAATAGCATTAGATGTTTGTAGATGTTTGTAGGTGTTTTTTATTACAACACAAACCTACAGACTGAAAACTTAATCTAATTATCCCAGATCTTATGACACCTTATCTCGCCTTTCATGCCGGTCAAAAGTTATGCAGAAAGCTCCTATTAGGAGCTTTTTGCATTACCTTTACCCTGCATTAACATCTACCTGTCATGTTCAATAAATGAATGGCTGCTTATGGCAGGTTCTACTGTATTTCAATTTGGCACTATTTTGATTGATTTAAATTTGACTGACATAGAAGCAAATAAATATAGACCCTGATTAAACGGCTCCTTCTTAAGGCATTTGATCTGGGTCTGCATTATATTTTTTTCCAAAAACTTAGGGTAATATTTTTGCATGTTAACTCCATGAATATTCATGTGAGAAATATTGACCTCATGAATATTAATCTCAGGAAAGTTTCGCAGTAACGATATCAGATCTATATCTTTCCATAAGCGAACAGGGTCTGCACTGTTTTCAAAGGTGTAGAAAGGTGTATTTATGGTGTAAAGGTGTAAGTAATGTGGTCAGCTGCAATTCTAATACAGTGAAACCTCTCTATAACGACCACTAATTTACATCAAGTATTTTGTGTTAAAAGCAGGTGGATGCTTAAAGCAAGGTGAAAGTAAAACAGAACGCTCCTATAGGAGCGTTCTGTTTTACTTTCACCTTGCTTTAAGCAACCACCTGCCCAAAATACCAACTAATTAACACAATTTAGTGGTCTTTATACTATAGAGAGGTTTTACTGTAGTTAATTTTTATTTCATTTTTATTTCTGTAAGCATTTCAAACAGTTTAGAACAGATGAGACCCCATAACTCATTTACATACAGTTTACGTAGGTAATCATGATTTTTCCACTAGGGTGCAAAGAGTTCAGATATTTTGGTGAACTAGTTTAACCCTTTACTCCATAAATACGCCTTTGCAAACAGAGCAGACCCAGATCAGATGACTCCTATAGGAGTCATCTGATCTGGGTCTGCTCTGTTTACAAAGGTGTAGAAAAGCGTATTTATGGTGTAAAGGGTTAAGTGATGGGTTCAGCTGCAATTCTAATTGTTCATTTTTCTTTCATTTTTATTTCTCTTAACCCTTTCCCTGTTCTGTATTTAGGCCAACTTTCAGTACCTTCTGAATATTCATTAACAAAATAAATATGGAAGGTGGAATATTGTAGACATTTTAGAAAGTAAAGAAACAGGTCTATCAAATTTTATTAGCAAACAGAGAAGACCCTGATCAGATGGCTCCACTAGGAGGCATCTGATCTGGGTCTACTCTGTTTGCAAATGCGAGAAAACAGGTTTATATGAGGGAAAGGGTTAAAAACTGTAAGCGTTTCAAACAGTTTAGAACAGATGAGACCCGGCCATTACTCAGATCCATACAGTTTGCATAGGTAGTCATGATTTCTCCACTAGGTATTTTGGTGAACTAGTTTAACCCTTTACTCCATAAATACGCCTTTGCAATCAGAGTAGACCCAGATCAGATGGCTCCTATAGGAGCCATTTGATCTGGGTCTGCTCTGATTGCAAAGGTGTAGAAAAGTGTACTTATGGTATAGTGGGATATGACGTGGTCAGCTGCAATTCTAATTGTTAATTTTTCTTTCATTTTTATTTCTCTTAAAAACTGTAAGTGTTTCAAACAGTTTGGAACAGATGAGACCCCATTACTCATTTCCATACAGCTTACGTAGGTAATCATGATTTTTCCACTAGGGTGCAAAGAGTTCAGATATTTTGGTGAACTAGTTTAACCCTTTACTCCATAAATACACCTTTGCACACAGAGTAGACCCAGATCAGATGACTCCTATAGGAGCCTGCTCTGTTTACAAAGGTGTAGAATTTGTGGTCACTGTAAAGGGTTAAGTAATGGGTTCAGCTGCAATTCTAATTGTTTATTTTTCTTTCATTTTTATTTCTCTTAAAAAAAAGTAAGAGTTTCAAAAGGTTTACTCAGATCCATACAGTTTACGTAGGTAGGAAAGTAAAGTACCTAGTTATAGTCTACTTTCAGTACGAATGACCGCTCAACCATCTGTATCTTTAGGTAGTCATGGTTTCTCTACTAGGGTGCATAGAGTTGCGATATTTCAGTGAAATCTTTTAACCCTTTCCTCCATGAATATTCATGTAAGAAATAATGACACTATGAACATTAATTAGATTAATTTGTTATAATTGTACATGGACACAGGAATTTTTGGTCATGGCAAAAAAATTGTAGAATCATATCTTTATTATATTATAAACAAACAGAGCAGATAGGAGCCGTCTGATCTTGGTCTTCTCTGTTTGCAAAGGTGTAGAATGGCATATTTATGGAGTAAAGGGTTAAAATGACATAGCTGATCATATTTTGTGGCTTTGTAATTCTGTATTATTTAATGGCTCCTATATGAGCCATCTGACCAGGATCTGCTCTAACGAGTATGATCTGTAAGATATGTTTCTTTAGTTTCTAAAATTTCTACAATGTTTTCCACCGTCCATATTTCATTATTTTTCCCATGAATATTCAGTAGGTATTGAAATTTGGAATAGATATAGAACAGGGAAAGGGTTAACTGACAAAAACGATCACTATCAGATAAAACAATATTGTTTGTACATGTTGTCATTATTTCTTATCTGAATATTCATTAACCCTTTTCTCCGTAAATACGCCTTTCTACGCCTCTGTAAAAGTCACCTGTTGAAACCATTGTGATAAATAGAGCATTTGCTCCTATAGGAGCAAATGCTCTATTTATCACAATGGTTTCAAACTACAAAATTTTAAAATACTCCTTTTCTCTAACTAATGCTCCTTTTCGGGAGATTGATTCAAAGTGGTTGGATCTAAAAATAGCCGATGAGGGAATGGGTTAAGGAAAGGGTTGATATAGTAACATTGACATTTACATGTGACTTTCCTGTTTTCAGTTGTTTGAAAAAGTTGCAATGTATAAATGAATATTATTTCTCACATAACTTCCCTTATCTCCGGGTTGGAACAACGGGTTAAGATTCTCTTATCAGTAACACGTGTAAGAACACTTTAGAATATGTATGACGTCATACGTCATATATGACGTCAAACTTGGGGAAAACCGATGTTTGCATGTCATTAAAAGGGCAAAAATAGATCTAGATTTGTTATGTGAGAAAAAGAATCTGATGCTCGTTGTCTTTTAAAATCACATGTTCCTAAACTCACCAAGAAAATGTTATTAAGCTCTCTTAACATTTTCTAAGGCTCGTTTAAGAACATGTGATCTTAAAAGACAACTCGCAACAGATCCTCTATAGCACTGAAGTTCAAATGTAACTGTACTTTTATTTAATGAATTATAAACTGGTCTTCCTTTTTCCAGAATTCAACAACACAAAAGACATTGATTGAACCAATGAAAAAGTGAGTATGTCATAAGTGTAATTACAAACAGAGCCATCTGAGCAGGGCCTGCTCTATTTGCTTAACCCTTTACCTCCATGAATATTCATGTATGAAATAATGGTGTCATGAATATCAATTAGATCGAATTGTTATACATGTACATGTAATAGCACATGGACACATGAATTTTGGGCCAAAAGCAGAAACTGTAAAATAATATCTATATTAAAAAAAATTATATCATAAGCAAACAGAGCTGACCCTGATCAGACGGCTCCTATAGGAGCTGTCTGATCTGGGTCTACTCTGTTTTGCAAAGGCGTAGAATGGCATATTTATGGAGTAAAAGGTTATGAAATAATATGGAACCAATTTTACAGTTTCTTTCATATCCCAACATTCCCAGTGTTCATGAGCCAATATAAAACAGTCAATTAACCATTCCCTCATAGGCTATTTTTAGATCCAACCTTTTTGAATAAATCTACCAAACAGGAGCATTAACTAGAGAAAAAGAAATTTCTAGCATTTTGTAGTTCTGAAACCCTTTTGCTCCTTAGGAGCAAATGCTCTATTTATCACAGTGGTTTCAAAAAGTGACTTTTACAGAGACATAGAAAGGCGTATTTATGGAGGAAAGGGTTAATATTCAAAAAGTCATAATTTCTTGCATAAATATTTATTGAGCAGAGGGTAAACTCGTTTGTATGTAGGCCTTATTTGAAAATCTGAATGACCATTATGTAGTTATCTGCCCTGGAAGATAGAAGACATTTTTTTTATGGAGAGTAACATTAGGCAGAAAGATTCTGCAAAAGCTGCACGGTAAAAGATTTGAAAATGCATTCGAAAACCCAAAAAGTAATTCAAACCCATGAAAGAAGAAGCATTCGTGCAGAAAGATCTGTTGAAAAACAATATGTGTGCCTGTATGTACCATTATATTTCAAAAGTTAAATATTGAAGCCAGCAATTGTTTTGTGGGGGATTACTTGATACATTTGTACATGTATTAATTCAGAATATTTTCTGGTTGCATTGGCAGGGCCTTAGGAATGGGGTATCAGAGATCCAAGATGAGTTTGTTCTGCACATAGTCTTGTAAAAATGTTGTTCTAATGATTTCCTGTAAACCTTTGAATGCAGAAGTTGTGTTGGCTAGTATTTGTAAACAGCGTTGACCCAGATTATAGACGGCTGGATAAGAGATCCCTCTGATCCTGTAGGAGCCATCTGATCAGGGTCTGCTCTGTTTGCTAATGAAATAATATTGATCTGATTCTACAGTATCTGTATGATTAATCTTTTCCTTTATGTTAATGCATTTTCATGCATTTGCAAACAGAGTAGACCCAGATCAGACGGCTCCTATAGGAGCCATCTGATCAGGGTCTGCTCTGTTTGCTAATGGAGTTTAAAGGATCTGTTTCTTTACTTTCTAATATGACTACAATGTTCTGCCTTCCATAATTATAATTATTTTGTCCATGAATATTCAGTAGGTATTATAATTTGGAATAATCATAGAACAGGGAAAGGGTTAATCCAACATTTTTCAGAGGTTATCACCATTTCCTATGTAACATATGAGAAGTTGACTTATACTGTTGTGCTTGTGACAGGTTTAGTGGCGTGTTCCCAAGTGCCCAGACAGCTATCAAGAAACGGGACCAAAGTCTGCAGGAGTACAATAAAACCCAGGCCAAGTACAGCAAGTACCAGGAACGAGAGAGAACAGGCCAAAACGTCGTCAAAATGGATACAGTGAGTAATCATAGCTACAGAGAGTGTGCTCTTGGCATAAGAGGGCATTATACTGGCCCATGACTCTGTGCCCACTTTGTAATTGTTGTCTGCTACAGTTGTCATTTGCTACAATTTATAGAATTATTTTTCTTCTGTTTCTCTTTAACCCATTCCCTCATACACTACATGTATTTTCAGACCCAACCTCTTTATATAAAATTAATACAGTAAAACCTCTCTATAACGACCACTAAATTACATCAAGTATTTTGTGTTACGTAATTTTTTAACAGAACGCTCCTATAGTTTTACTTTCACCTTGCTTTAAGCAACCACCTGCCTACAATACCAACTAATTAACATAATTTAGTGGTCGTTAAAGAGAGGTTTTACTGTATACCGAAAAGGAGCATTTACTAGCAAAAGGGTAAATTTTTTGAATTGTAGTTTCAAGAAGTGACTATTACAGAGGCGTTCATGGCATCATTATGAGGGAATGGATTAACCCTTTATGCAATGACTATTCATGTAAAAAGTCTATAACATTATAAATATAAATTAGACGAATTTCTAAAATATATATATACATGTATATATATATATATGTGGATTTTTTTAAGCCATGACAGAAACTGAAGAATCAGGTGTTTATAAGTCCATAGGCAAACAAAACAGACCCTGATTAGAAAGCTCTTACAGGAGTCATCTGATCTGGATCTACTCTGTTTGCATAAGCGTTAAAAGGCATATCTATGGAGTAAAGGGTTAAAATATAAAATTCAGACAGAGGTTCAAACAGTTTGGATCTTGATGAGATGTCAAGTTTGGGATCCTGACGAGGTGCTGAGGTCCATTGGTGTTATTTGGCATCTCGTCTAGATACAAACAGTTAGCAAAGATATTGCACATTCATTGGTAGAGACTAGAGAGCAAAGATTTATATAACCAACCAAAACCCAAACCAAATATAACCAACCAAATGTATATGCATACATCTTGTACAGTAAAACCTCTCTAAACCGGATGTTCAATTTAGTATAAATATCGGTCCTGGGGACAAGTGGCAGCTTAATGCAGGGTGAAAGTCTTGCAGAAAGCTCCTAGAGGAGCTTTTTGTATGACTTTCACCTTGCATTAAGCAGCCACTTGCCTAAAGTATCTAAATTATTCTCAACTAGAATTCCAGTTTAGAGAGGTTTTACTGTATTTGAAAAACATTGTTCCAGTTCTTTTCATCTTGTTTAATTTTTTTTGTACTCTTTAACTTTATTGATTTGACTAGCACCTTCATGAACTATCACAATATATCAACAACAAAAAAGATATTAGTGTTTAGTTATTAGCATGTTTCGTTACTGTGAAAACATTGTGCACAGGTTTTTGTGATGTTGTGAAGAGCCAAGGTTTTCTAAGCTCTTAAAAGGAATTTTTTAACTTCTATTTAAGAACAATTTCATAGAAACTTTTGGTAAAAACATCCTTTGTTCCTCCTATTAACCCTTTCGCTGCCAATGCCAGATCTGTGATTACCTATGCAAACAGTTTGGATCCAGATGAGACGCCGAGTAACTCGGCGTCTCATCAGGATCCAAACTGTTTGTTACTGTTACTATGTTTTTGAAACAAAAATGAAGAAAATCAAAAAATGAATTTTTGTAGCAGACGACAAAGTTAGCAGACGACAGCATTTGGCAGCGAAAGGGTTAAATGCCATTACAAAACATGAGCTAATTAGCATTCATGCAGTCATTTCAGATTCTTTTTCTTTTGAACTATGAACCAATTTGTCTTTACATTGGCAAACAGTGTAGACCCAGATGAAACGCTGAGTCTGATCAGGATGCAAGCTGTTTGACATACAGTGAAACCCCCCAGAACCAGATGTTAAATTTAGTATAAATGTTGGTCTTACAAACAGGTGACAGCTTAATACAGGGTGAAAGTCATGCAGAAAGCTCCTTTAGGAGCTTTCTGCATGACTTTCACCCTGAATTAAGCAGCCACCTACATTTGACTTTCACCCTGAATTAAGCAGCCACCTACCTAAAAGTATCTAAATTCTTCGCTACTAGAATTCCGGTTTAGAGGGGTTTTACTGTACCACCTTTTGTTTGTTTTGAAAAAGTGCTTGTAGAGACAAGTTTTGCAGACCAAAATGATATTGAAAGCGTTCAAGATTAACCTTTAACCCATTACCTCATAGACTATTTTTAGATACAACCTCTTTGAATAAATCTACCGAAAAGGAGCATTAACTAGAGAAAAGGATTTTTTTTAGATTTTGTACTTTGAAACCATTGTAATTAATAGAGCATTTGCTCCTATAGGAGCAAATGCTCTATTTATCACAATGGTTTCACAAAGTGACTTTTACAGAGTCGTCAAAATGAGGGAATGGGTTAACCCTTTACTCTATAAAATACGTCTTTCTACATCTTTGCAAACAGAGTAGACTCAGAACAAACAACTCCTATAAGAGCTGTCTAATCAGGGTCTGCTCTGTTTGCTTATGATAAATAATAGATATTATCATATGAATCTACTGTTTCTGCCATGGCGAAAAATTCCTGTGCATATATGCTATCATAACAACTAATCTAATTTATATTCATGATGTCATTATTTCTTACATGAATATTCATGCAGTACAGGGTTAACACAAATGTGCCTACAGTCTACCAAAGATTCATGTCTGTAAAAGTCACCTTTTGTTTTACTTCCAGAACAAGCGAGCCCTGGATGCAGCTAAGGAGGATTTTACTAGTCAGGATCTGGCATTGAGACAGGACTTGCCGCGTCTATACGAGGGCAGAATGGACTATTTCAAACCAACCTTTGATGCCCTAGTCAGATCTCAGCTTGCTTACAACTCCGAAGCTTTCAAGACTTACAGCGAAGTTTCATCAGAGTTTTTCGACAACTCAAAATTGTCTGAAAAGGACAGAAAATCCAGAATAAATCAAACACTTACTGAATTGAAAGCGCTTTCAATAACGGTGGATGATTGACGCAATTTGTGATATAGATTTAGAAATTTGCTTTCGGTAATTTACATTTAATCCCTTTACCTGGTGAATATTCATGTAAGACATAATTACATCATGAATATTTATAAGCTGATTTGTAATAATGATATTAGGACAAAAGGTTGTTTTGACTATGGCAGATGCTGTAAAATCAGATATACATGTATAATTCCATAAGCAAACAGGACAGACCCTAATTAGAAGGTTCCTATAGTAGCTGTCTGATCTGGGTCTATTGTGTTTGCAAGATGTCATAAGGGATCTGTCTCAAGTAAATTGTTAATTAATGAGAGATATTGACTTAAGATTTGTATCAGACAACATTATTTACATATGACAGTTACTTAACCCATTACCTCATAGGCTATTTTTAGATACAACCTGTTTGAATTAATCTACCGAAAAGGAGCATTAATTAGAGAAAAGTAAAATTTTAGAATTTTGTAGTTTGAAATAATTGTGATAAATAGAGCATTTGCTCCTATAGGAGCAAAATTTTAATGCTCTATTTATCACAATGGTTTCGCAAAGTGACTTTTCCAGAGTCGTCAAAAGTCGTCAATATGAGGGAATGGGTTAACCCATTCCCTCATGTAAATGCTTTTTCTTTCCTTTGCAAACAGAGTAAACTCAGTAAATCCCTTCAGAAGCTGTTTGATCAGGGCTTGCTCTGTTTGCTTGTGAAAGTTTTATAGATTTGGTATTACAGTTTCCACCATAGTGAAGAAAACAACATTTTCCACCATGTTCCATTTTATTGATTCTGTCCATGAATAGTAATGAGGTGATGCAATCTTGAAATAATGAATGAATGAGGTGATGCAATCTTGAAATAATGAATGAATGAGGTGATGCAATCTTGAAATAATGAATGAATGAGGTGATGCAATCTTGAAATAATGAATGAATGAGGTGATGCAATCTTGAAATAATGAATGAATGAGGTGATGCAATCTTGAAATAATGAATGAATGAGGTGATGCAATCTTGAAATAATGAATGAATGAGGTGATGCAATCTTGAAATAATGAATGAATGAGGTGATGCAATCTTGAAATAATGAATGAATGAGGTGATGAAATCTTGAATAAATGATAAACAGGGAAAGAGTTAACCCATTCCCTCATAGGCTCTTTTTAGATCCAACTTCTTTGAATAAATCTACCGAAAAGGAGCATTTACTTGAGAAAAGGAAAACTTTAGAATTTTGCAGTTTTGAAACCATTGTGATAAATACAGCATTTGCTCCTATGGAGCAAATGCTCTATTTATCACAATGGTTTTAAAAAGTGATTTTTACAGAGGCGTCAGTATGAGGGAATGGGTTAATGTGCAAAGAGTGAAATGTAAAACAGAAGCCAATCAGAACAGACAAAGTAGTATGTCACAATACAGAGCTACAGATAATGGTGCATACCCAAATACTAAAATCGTCATTTCTCCACCAAACCCTATACTGTGCCACTCTTTAGAATTGTCTCATTGAGACGATTCTAATGAGTGGTCATAGTATAGGGTTTGGTGAAGAAATAAAGGAGGTACTGTTGAAAATGTTTAAATTTACGCATCTTATCTGGAGCTCTGGTCACAAGCTAAAGAGAAAAGTTAAACTTTATATTTTTGCTATTCAGTCAATGAAATCTTTGATATGATTTCTTTGATCAGTGTAATTGAAAAATTATTGAACCATTTACTCCATGAATATTCATGTAAGAAATAATTATGTCATGAATATTAGTTAGATTAATTGTTATAATAGCACATGGACAAAGGAAGTTTTGGCCATGGCAGAAACTAGAAACTGTTTGCAAAAGGCACAGAAAGGTGTATTTATGGAGTAAAGGGTTAAGTGCTTAATAATGTAGTTACTATAGTCTTGCACTGAATCATCGAAATGTTTATACATGTGATTCCTTGTTTGGAATAGAAACAAAAAAATCACAGGAAATTGGAGAAGGCCGAGACCTAAAGTTGCTTCAGGCTCTTGTTGATCTTTCTGAAAGCAATGTTAAGAGAGTGTCTCCGACTTGCAGAAGGCTGTAAAACAGTCCCCGTCCTTGTTCAGTGTCAGCTTGTGGGCTTTGATTTATCTTGTCTCATTAACCCTTGCAACCCTTAACATGCATGTACTGTCATTTGCAAACAGTGTAGACCTAGATCAGAGCCTAGAGGAGCTCTCTGATCAGGGTCTGCACTGTTTGTCATTCAAAATTCTCTAGTTAGTTTAAGCCTTTCATACTGAATGGACTCTATAGTTAAACACTGATTGGCTATTCTACTCTGATAATCCCAGGGTTGAAAGGGTTATCTGTCTTACAGAGCTACAGTAAAACTTCTCCATAACGGCCACTAAATTGTGCTAATTAATTGGTATCTAGGGCAGGTGGCTGCTTAAAGCAAGGTGAAAGTAAAACAGAATGCCCCTATAGGAGCGTTCTGTTTAACTTTCACCTTGCTTTAAGCAGCCACCTGCCTTTAACACAAAATACTTGATGTAATTTAGTGGTCATTATAGAGAGGTTTTACTGTATTTGTTTTCACAGATATTATAGAAACCAGTAAGAACTGTTTGGTAGTACATTTGTATGTACATGTATGCATGGTGACACTTAAAATAAGCCTTCTCAGTCTTTTGTTTCAGATATGTGAATTACAAGCTTGGCTCAACCCTTTACTTCACAGAGACGCCTTTTAATCCCTTTGCAAACAATAAAGACCAAGATCAGACAACTCATGTAGGAGCTGGGTCTACATCTACACTCTTTGCATATAGAATAATAATGGTGTTATTCTACAGTTTCTAAAATAGCCATAGATTAGCTTGTTCAGATATCATAGAAACTAGCAAGAACTGTTGGGCAGTTTGTACATGTATGCATGGTGAAACCTTCTCAGTCTTTGTTTCAGATATGTGTATGACAAGATTGATTAAGCCCTTTACTTCACAGATAAGCCTTTTATTGCCTTTGCACACAGAGTAGACCCAGATCAAACAGTTACTGGGTCTACTCTCTTTGCTTATGGAATAGTAAAGATCTTATTCTACAGTTTCTAAAATGGCCATAAATTAGCTTGTTCAGAGGTCAGTATAAATATGTACAGTATATAAAAGAGAGATATATATACATGTATAAAAGTTAAATGTTAACATGTTTTATACAATGTTTTACATTTCATGCAGGGGTGTTTTTATTTTTTTCTTGTCTGTCCATCCATCCTTCAGTTCTCCTTTCATCCAATCTTTTTGTGTCATGCATAATTCCAAAACTATTTCACCAAAAAATCATGAACATTTGAAGGATGGTGCATACCTGGGGTATGAGTATGGTATGCATTTAGTACTCTGTCATTAAATGATTGAGTCCATTCAGTATGAAATGATTAAATTAACCCTTTTGCTGCCAAATTTGTCATCTGCTAACTTTGTCGTCTGCTACAAATTTTCATTTCTTTTTATTTTCTTCATTTTTGTTTCAAAAGTTTGTAACAGCAACAAACGCCGAGTTACTCGGCGTCTCATCTGGATCCAAACTGTTTGCATAGGTAATCACAGATCCGGCATTGGCAGCAAAAGGGTTAACCAGAAGTATTGAATGACAAACTATGCAGCTCTTGTATCCTAGTTAAGTTTGGTTCTACATTGTTTGTAGTTAACCCTTTACTCCATAAATACACCTTTCTACGCCTTTGCAAACAGAGTAGACCCAGATCAGACGGCTCCTATAGGAGCCTTCTGATCAGGAACTGGGTCCATGCTTATAAAACTTTTAGTTGAGTCTAAGTTCGTTCTCAAGTTTTTGATTGGTCAGATTTGAGCCTCAAATCTGACCAATCAAAAGATTGAGCTTGTGTAAATGTGCCATAACAAAAATCAATCTAATTCATATTCATGACCTCATTATTTCTTACATGAATATTCATGGAGTAAAGGTTTTAACTAGTATATCATATACAAAAGATGCTGTGATGAAATATTGAATTATAATTTCTCCTATATCCTGATTTGGTTCAACATTGTTGTGAACTAGTCCATCACATAAAAAGTGTTAATATTGTCATGCTGTGATGAAATATGATAATTTGTTTGTTTTCTATTAGTAATGCATGCATGTAAACTGCAGTCCCTATTTTATAATAAAATACATGAGAACAATTTGTTGAGTTAATTGTGTTCATTCCAAACGTTGGCATATCTTTCTGTTGTATTACATGTAGCAAGCTTTTCTGTGATGATATAAGTTACAGAATTTAGTATTTAAGATTTTCTTTGTTGAATATTCATGTAAGTGTATATTTATTAGCTGACTTTATGAATACGGGATGTTTTGATATGGGTAGAAACTGTATAGTCAGATTTATTATGATTTCACAAGCAAACTGGGCAGACTGATCAGATGGCTCCAACAAGAATTTGGAACGATTTCATTTGTTTTAAATATGTCAATATTCACCAAGATTTGCCACTATGTTTGTAAGAAGCCCCCTTCTTTATTCCAAACGTTTTGTCAGTATGTTTATACGAGGTGCTATGCTTATATGAATCACTTTCTGATATAACTAACCATGACCCCTTGCAAAAAGCAGAGAGGATCCAGAAGACCAAGCTTAGAGATTCGTGACCTGGTAGTGGTCTAGACTACACTCTTTGGATGTTCGCTTAACACTTTACTGTACATGTATACAGCAGAACCCGTCTTAACCCTTCGCTTGCTATTCACGTCAATATACCTACCTGTAAATAGTGAAGACCCAGATGAGACAGCTCCTGCAGGAGCTGTCTCATCAGGGTCTGCACTATTTACGAGCTGCTTGTGCAACCAGTGCACCCCACAGCAGCGATTGCACAGCGAAATACTTGTACACAGTGAAGATATATGTAAATTATAAATTATACCACAGGGCATGGGTAAAGAAGGAGAAATGTATTTTAAAATTCAGCAAGAGAATGGTTAAGTAGCCGCCAAAAAGAGGTCGAACCATGGGTCTGTAAGGCAGATGGCTGCTTATACAGGTCAAACGTATTGCAAAAAAGCTCCTGTTGTATTACTTTTGCCCTGCATTAAGCAACCACATGCTAATTAAGACTCCTATGTTCAATAAATGACAGGTTCTACCATAGACGCATTTTAACCCCTTTGCAAACACTGTAGACCCAGAGTCAGACGGCTTTTATAGGAGCCCCCTAATCAAGGTATTCTCAATGCCTATGGAATGATATGGCTCTGATTCCGTAGTTTCTGCAATGGCCAAAACAACCCAGTGCTCATTTGCCATCACAAAATACAGTAAAACCTCTCTATAACGGTCACTAAATTACATCAAGTATTTTGAGTTAAAGACAGGTGACTGCTTAAATCAAGGTGAAAGTAAAACAGAACACTCCTATAGGAGCGTTCTGTTTTACTTTCATCTTGCTTTAAGCATCCGCCTGCCCTAAATACCAACTAATTAACCCAATTTAATAGCCGTTAAGAGAGGTTTTACTGTATAGCGAATTAATATTCATGACATCATTATTTCTTACATAAATATATCTGAGTAAATACGCTTTTTACGCTTTTGCAAACAGAGTAGACCCAGATCAGACGGCTCCTGTGGGAACCGCCTGATCAGTATCTGCTCTGTTTGCTTATTATATGATAGAGATATGATTCTACAGTTTCTGCTATGGCGAAACATTCCTGTGCAAAAAGTGGTCCCACGTGAGACGCTTGGTACATTTAACTCCACGTCTTAACATGATCCAAATGTTTGAACAGGACACATACTCCGCTGTGAAAAATACCGTTTTTGGATTTGTTGCAGTTTTCAGTACCTCCGTTTCGATGACCGAGTGTCAAACAGCTTGGACCCTGATGAGACGCCGAGTTATTCGGCATCTCATCAGGGTCCAGATTGTTTGCAAATACGAACCAGATTGCGGTTAGCGCGCTACTGATTAACCCTTCGCTTGCTGAATTTTAAAATACATTTCTCCTTCTTTACCCATGCCCTGTTGTATAATTACATATATCTTCACTGTGTACAAGTATTTCGCTGTGCAATCACTTCTGTGGAGTGCACTGGTTGCACAATCAATTTGTAAGTAGTGCAGACCCTGATGAGACAGCTCCTGCAGGAACGGTCTCATCAGGGTCTTCACTGTTTACAGGTAGGTATATTGACGTGAATAGCAAGCGAATAGTTAACCCATTTGCTGATGCTGATACGTATATAACAGATAAAGCCAGTTCCAAGACCGCACGTCATTTATCCTTGTTGTGCTAATAGATGCAGCCTGACCGACATCTACAAACAGTCTGGATTGTCCAGATGAGATGCCGACTACTCGATATCTCATTCGGATCCAAGCTGTTTGACACTCGGTAGTTTAAAAAAAAGTTTGAACGGATTGGTAATAAGAAAACAAATACACAGAACTGAATTTGAGCACAGATCTATTCTTTGTTTTTAGTCTGATAAGGCTTAGTACAACCGCTGGTCAACGGTAAAATGATTGTAAAAATCTTCCAAAATACCTTTGCACTTTTCACGCATGCATATTACGTATGAAACCTACATTTATATGGCAAACCGTGTTTGTTATTACGTATAGCACTTTTTGTTTTACGTACAAAGAAATCCCATGACTGCTTTGGCAACTTTTCCATAGAAAAACAGATCAAGGAATGAGTGCAAGACAGAGATAAGTACAATATGTCGGAGCGAAATTGTGATGACCCTTGCAAATAGTTAGGATCCAGATGAGACGCCGAGTAACTCGGCGTTTCATCAGGACCCAAACTGATTGGTACTCTGATGGTGTTTCTACAAAAAGACTGACAATTTTAGGAAATCAATTCTGACAATTGTAGGAAAACAAGCATTTTATTTACTTAACCCATTCCCTCATATTGACGCCTTTTGACGCCTCTGCAAAAGTCACCTGTTGAAACCATTGTGATAAATAGAGCATTTGCTCCTATATAGGAGCAAATGCTCTATTTATCACAATAGTTTCAAAATACAAAATTCTAAATTTTTCCTTTTCTCCAGTTAATTCTCCTTTTCGGTAGATTGATGGTAGATTTTTGTCTAAAATAGCCTATGGAGGAAAGGATTAAAGGTTAAATAATGTAGATACTACACACTTGCAATCATCCCTCGATAGGTCAGTCCAAGTACATCTGATAGTAGGTCATGCCTGGAATATTTTGATTGTATGACATCACGCTATTTTATATAATTTATCTTATATTGTAGATATTCGGAAGAAAGACAAATTTTGGCAAATAATGCAGACCCAGATAAAAAAGCTCCTGAAGGAGCAGTTTAGATCATGATCTTCACTCGTGTTGTCCAATAGAATTACAACAGGACCTGACCTAAATGGTCATCATTTATTGAACATAGGAGGTCCATGCATATTCACTAGGTATTGAAATTTGTAATAAACATACAACAGGGAAAGGGTTAAGAAGCAGATGGTTGCTTAATACAGGGCAAAAGTAATGCAGAAAGCTCCTAAAGAAGTTTTCTGCATTACCTATGCCCTGCATTAAGCTAACAACTGCCTTGCGGGAAACTGTAGTCAATAATAAATGTCCTTTGCAAACATTGTAGACCCAGTAGATAAGATGGATCCTAGAAGAGCCTTCTCACCAAAGTCTGTACTGTTGTCATGTTACGCTTTTCTTTGAAAAAAAAATCCCTGAATATTGCCGGTGAGCTTGACCTGTTTGAATGTTGGGATAGTCCATTTGAAAAATCAGTGTTGACAGGGTTAAAGTAATTAGGGTAGTGCATTTCATGGTTTTGACTAGTTCTGATAAAGATTTGACGAGTAATTCCCACAAGGACAAAAAGGAGGTTAAACTGTCTGGTATGATTTGTCACTTCTAGATAGCCGAACATGGCTGTCTGTCTACTCAAATACCGTAAGTATATGTCCAACAGCACGACACAGTAAAGTCTCTATACAACAACCACACTAAAGAAGTATAAAGTAAAAACTCCCCTAAAGCGACCATTAAATCAATCAATATATACAGTAAAACATGTCTTGAGCGGCCATTAAAAAGAAGTCTTAATCTGGATTTCTAAGACAGATGGTAGCTTAATGCAGTACAAAAGTTATAAAGAAAGTTCCCATAGTATCTTGTTGTATCACATTTGCCCTGCATTAAGCAACCGCCTGTTTTTGAGACTCCAGTGTTCAATAAATAAATGACTGCTTAAGACAGGTTCTACTTTACATGTGTATGCTAAATACAGGACAAAAATAATGCAGAAAGCTCCTGCAGGAGTTTGTTTTTGTATTTCATCCTATATTTTTTTTTGTATTTCATCCTATATTGCACTACCATATGCCTTTAGGACCCACAATTAGACGTCTTTTCGCTGGCCGTAGTAGAGAGGGTTTATTGTACGTCTTTAACCCATTACCTCATAGGCTATTTTTAGATCCACCCACTTTGAATAAATCTACCAAAAAGGAGCATTAACTAGAGAAAAGGAAAAAAATAGAATTGCGTAGTTTGAAACCATTGTGATAAATAGAGCATTTGCTCCTAGAGGAGCAAATGCTCTATTTATCACAATGGTTTCAACAGGTGACTTTTGCAGAGGCGTCTAAAGGCGTCAGTATGAGGGAATGGATTAACCCTTTCGGCGCCAAGTCATCTGCAGGCTAAGTTTGTTAAATAATTCAGTAAAATGAGGAAATGAGATAAATAAATGCAAATTTCAAAGGAATAAAGCACCGATATAGAAATGGATATTGAGACAAAAAGTGAAGTCCCTGAACAGACGCCGCCTTGAAAAGGCGGCGTCTGATCTGGGACTACGCTATTTGTCGTGATGAATTTATGAGACATTGGCGGTGAAAGGGTTAAAAGTAGATGGTTGTCCATTCCCTCTTAAGACTACTTTTTGAAAAAAAATTCAAGATTTTTGACAACATTTTCACCATAGAATAATGCATTTTCATTACATTATTATTTATCATACCAATAAGAAACTGTCAAACACGAGATAGTATAACCATTAACATGTACAGCATGAATATTCATGTAAGAAGTAATGACATCATAAATATTATACAAATTAATCTATTATAATAGAACATGTACACAGTTTTTTTTCTGTCCATGTCAGATTTTGTAGAATCATAATTATCTGTATTATATCATAAGCAAACAGAGCAGAACCTGAACAGACGGCTCCTGCAAGAGCCGTCTGATCTGAGACCACACTGTTCGCAAACGCGTAGAAAGGCATATTTATGGAATAAAAGGATATTGTTTGATACAGTAAAACCTTGCTTATTCGAACTTGGTTAATCCGATAAATCGAATCTCGCTATTCAGAACTCTTTATAACGAAGAATCGATAGTGTTTTAGATAGGGGGACTGGGTAAAAGTCATACAGAGAGCTCCCCTGGGAGCTTTCTACATGCCTTTTATCATGCATTAAGCTGTAAACTCTTTTAGACTGATAACGATACTACAGTAAAACCTCTCTATAACGGCCACAAAATTTACATCAAGTATTTTGAGTTAATGGCAGGTGGCTGCTTAAAGCAAGGTGAAAGTAAAACAGAACGCTCCTATAGGAGCGTTCTGTTTTACTTTCACCTTGCTTTAAGCAGCCACCTGTCCTAAATACCAAACTAATTACCACAATTTAGTGGCCGTTATAGAGAGGTTTTACTGTAATATGAGTGAACGAATTAGCAATTTCTTACGGTACGTACTTAGTTCACCAATGCTTTTCTAATATAACGTAAGGATCACTGTCCTGCGACATCCGTTCAAATTTCCTTTTTTCAAGAAGGGATTCTGGAATGCATGACTGACACATAGGAATGAACCGCTATTAACCCTTACTATGTAGGGTACGATTCACTAATGTCCTTTGCAAACAGTGTAGACCAAGATGAGAGGGCTCCCACAGGAGCTCTCTCACCAGGGTCTGCACTGTTTGTCATGTTATACTTCGCTTTAGAAAAATCCCTAAATATTCAATATAAGCTTGACCAGTTTGAATTTTGGAAGAGTCCATTTGAAAGTTCAGCGTTGTAATGGTTAGTAACACTAAGCCAGCTGAAAGAAAATGTCGTCTACTCAAACCTGATGTGTCTCTTACTAGCTTTTGATTCTTTAAATGTTTTGATGAACTTTATCATCGAGTTCTAACCCATTCCCCTCATATTGACGCCGTTTGGTCCATTCCCTCGTATTGACGCCTTTTGACGCCTCTGTAAAAGTCACTTTCGTTGGAGCAAATACTCTATTTATCACAATTGTTCCAAAACTACACAAATCTAAAATTTCCCATTTCTCTAGTAAAACCTCATTTTCGGTAGATTTATTCAAACAACATACAGGAGCCATCTGAGCAGGGTCGTTTCTGTTTGCTTATGGAATTATATAGATTATGATTCTAGTTTCTACCAATATCCAAACATCCTATGTACATATGCCATTATATAAGTTCAACTAATAAATACCCATGGTGCCATTATTTCGTGCTTGAATATTCAACAAGGAAAATGTTAATAATATTTTAACTATTTATCTCGTTTGGATTGGTTTTGGTTTTACCAACTACACAAAATCGTAAGCAGCATCTAGAGTCACATACCAGAATGATGATTTTGCACTAAACCGATACATAAAACCTCGACGATCCGAATTCAGAAAAATTGAGAATTTGTTAGGCAAGTGGCTGCTTAATGCAGGATGAAAGTCACACAGAAAGCTCCCAATAGGAGCTTTCTGTGAGACTTCCATCCTGCATTAAGCTGCCACCTGTCTATATAAAGACCGATAATGATACTGAGTGTAGTGATCCAATTTGCGAGGCATTACTGTAGGTGATACTAGGCTGTGAATAATGGCCGTGCACCCAGTGACGCGGATCACAGATACTTAGGACGCTTTTGCTCGCAATTGAATACTTGCTTTCTATCAGTATATATCAATTCTTTCGTATAAATTTGCATTCGTTCAACGAAGTTCAATGCCAAGACGGGGTTCTTTTGATCGAATTCTATTCCTCTATGGGAATTGTATACTACAGCAATATCACTAAGCTGCAAATGGGAGTGTTAATCTTGAATATATTGAATAGTCAAAATGCAAATACAATGATGCAAGTTTGCTCGAATGACTCCCATTCCAATATAAGTTTGACATTTAGGGAAGTATATCCTGTTTAATATCTGAATGACTTGTATCAAATGCAGAATTTTATTCCGACCCGGACTTTATTAATCATTGCGATATAAAAGTTGTAACTAAATACAGTTAAACCTCTCTAATACGACCACCAAAAGGAGGTACAAATGTGAGGTTTAAAGGCAGATGAAGCTTAATGCAAGACGAAAGTTATGCAGAAAGCTCCCATACATTAACTTCGTCCTGCATTAAGCAAACAAATGTTTTTAAAATTATTTATGTTTGTTTATGAAGTGGACGAATTAGATATACAATAGAACCCGTCTTAAGCGATCATCAAAAAGAGGTCTGATTATGGGGCCTGTAAGGCAGATGGTAGCTAAATACAGGTCAAAAGTAATGTAAAAAGGAGCTTTTTGCATTACTTTTGCCCTGTATTAACTAACCACATGCTCTTTAAGATTGTTGTGTCTGATTATCCTTTTCATCGCCAATGTCGCATAAATGCACCACGACAAATAGTGCAGTTCCAGATCAGACGCCGCCTTGAAAAGGCGGCGTTTGATAAGGGACTGCACTTTTTGTCTCAAACTATATTTCTATGTTTGTGCTTTATTCCTTAATTTGGCGCCGAAAGGCTTAATATTAGGTCGCTTAACCCTTTACCCAATAGCCTGTTTCTAGTTTTGAAGACATATAACCACTTAAGCAGGTTGAAAGTAAAGCAGAATGCGCCTTAAGGCGCATTCTGCTTTACTTTCAGCCTGCTTTAAGCTACCACCTACTAGGATATAGAAAATATTTATTAAGCAATATGTTCATGACTGTATGAATTTGAACTATTTTCTTCAGCGGAGGAATAAATCAAACACGCTAAAAGCCGCTTCTATCAGGTAAAGGGTTAAGACAGGTTCTACTGTATTCTATTGTACTTTATTTGCCGCTTCTACCATTCTATTTTTTAAAATTCCGGCATGGCAATCTAATATCCTCATTATTCCTAAGCAACCTTATCATATTCACAAATAAGTTGTAAGGTCAAAACCTTATAATACGTATTCACGAATAAGTTGTATGGTCAAAACCTTATCATATTCACAAATAAGTTGCATGGTCAAAACCTTATTATGATCACAAATAAGTTGCATGGGTCAAAACCTTATTATGATCACAAATAAGTTGTATGGTCAAAACCTTATTATATTCACAAATAAGTTGCATGGTCAAGATCTTATTATATTCACAAATAAGTTGTATGGTCAAAGCCTTATTACATTCACAAATAATTTGTAGATCAAAACCTTATGATATTCAGAAATTAGTTCTATGGTCAAAACCTTATGATATTCAGAAATAAGTTGTATGGTCAAAACTTTATCATATTCACTAATATGTTTTACGGTCAAAATCTTATTATATTCACAAATAAGTTGTATGGTCAAATTCCTATCATATTCACCAATAAGTTGTATGGCCAAAATCTTATGATATTCGCAAATAAATTGCATGGTCAAAACCTTATTATATTCACAAATAAGTTATGTAAGGTCTCCTCTGTTTGCTTACTGAATTATATAGATCTGATTCTACATTTTTCGCCAAGACCATGTTCATATTTCAGCCAATAAATATTCATAATGTCATTATGTCTTGCATGACTAATATTCATGTAAACTCTTAACCCTTCTCTTGCTGAATTTTAAAGCACATTTCTCCTTCTTTACCCATTCCCTGTTGTATAATTACATATATCTTCACTGTGTACAAATATATCGCTGTGCAATCACTGCTGTGGAGTGCATTGGTTGCCAAATCAATTTGTAAATAGTGCAGACCCTGATGAGACAGCTCCTGCAGGAGCTGTCTCATCTGGGTCTACACTATTTACAGGTAGGTATATTGACGTGAATAGCAAGCGAAGGGTTAACATGTAGCGACGACAAGTCATTTAATCATAGTAACTGTTGTTCATCATATTCCGAAATGTGCATCTGAAAGCGAGGTTAAATAATTAACCATTGCATTGCAAAAAGGGTTGTTGAATGTCAAGAAATTCATGTTCGTGACGTCTTTCAGCAATGTCCCTGTTCTTAATTGCACATTTTAACCTTCTACACCCTCAGCAATTGTCGTCTGCCAAAGAATCTTCCGTAATTCTAAAAAATAAAAGCACACCAAGCATTTCGTCATTCCCCTGGTTTGTTTTCTTCAATATTATCACCAGTACGTCTGACAGGCCATTTCCCGATGAGACGATCGGGTTTGAATGACATGTGTCTTGGTTTACCTAACCCTATCCCTGTTACATATTTATTCCAAATTTCAATACCTACTGAATATTCATGGACAAAATGGTTACACTGAAATATGGAAGGTGAACATTGTAGCCATTTTAGAAACTAAAGCAACAGATCTATCAAATTCCATCAGCAAACACAGAAGACCCTGATCAGACGGCTCCTATAGGAGCCGTCTGATCTGGGTCTGCTCTGTTTGCAAATGCATGAAAAGGCATTTATATGAGTGAAAGGATAAAGCCAACTGTTTGCAAACGTTATCTGCGTTTTCACTGAAAAAAGAGTTTGGCCATATTTGGGTCTGGTACAATTTTGCCTTGTTCCGATTCATTGAAGTTTTGAGAAACATCTGAGAAACTTTTGAGAAACTATTAACAGATCGTCAAACCTATTAGAGTTACTCGGCGTCTCATCTGGATCCAAGTTGTTTGCATGTACGGAGTTAGATCGCGGATAGCTGGATAAGCGTTTTCAATAATACTAAACTGAAGGTTAATAGTGTATGCTGCATGAGATTTAAAATGCAATTACAATGTTGAAAACTTGTATTGTGATTACAGGAGAACAATTAAGAGATTTCTTTGCCAGGATATTGAATAACAAAACCGCATGCCTCCAGTTAACCCCATTCACGCTACGGGTGAATCCATGACAACCAATGATAACCCCTCTCTTGCTGAATTTTAAAGTACATTTCTCCTTCTTTACCCATGCCCTGTTGTATAATTACATATATCGTCACTGTGTACAAGTATTTCGCTGTGCACTCACTGCTGTGGAGTGCACAAACAACTTGTAAATAGTGCAGACCCTGATGAGACAGCTCCTGCTGGAGCTGTCTCATCTGGGTCTTCACTATTTACAGGTAGGTATATTGACGCGAATAACAAGCGAAGGGTTAAGAGTTTGGACCAAAACAAGGCGCAGAGTAACTCGACGTCTTATCAGGGTCCAGCTTGTTTTTGACACACACTCAGATTGTTTGTAGAAACAAAAACAACATAACAATATAACTTATTGTCAAAAACAACATAACAACATAGCTTATGTTATCATAAATGAATAGAGGAGTTTTCAGAGGGCGAACATTTACTCGAATGCCAAGGTTAGATGACAGTAGAAGCCCTTTAAAGCAATCAGTAAATGATAAAACATGGGTATCTTTAAAAGCAGGGAGAAAGTAATGTAGAAAAGAACTTTCGCCCAGCATAACTTTCGTCCAGCATTGAGCAACCAACTGCCTCTATGATCCTGAATTGTGCCTCATTTTGGCGATGGGTTTAAACGGGTTTCACTGTATATCAATGCAAGGAAATTGAATATGCCGGTGGAATGTAGAATATAACCTTTTTATCTCCCAACTTCCAGTCTAATTAACGTGAGGGTAAACGCTCTGCATCTTAGATGTATCACGGAATAGAGATACAATACAGTCTCGTTAACCCGTTTATTCACACATTATTTGAAGAAAACTCGTTCCATTTTTCCATGTTGAGGGGACATAGCTAACAAAATATTTGTTGGAACGTCGGTGGTTTCAGCAAACAGTGCAGACCCTGATCCAACAGGAGCTTTTTGCACACCCTTTGTCCTGCATTAAGCTACCACCTGTTTTAAATTCCGAAGTTATACTTCTTTTGAGTGATTGTATTAGGGAGACTATACTGTATCGGAAACAGTATCCCCTCAGATCAGTTCCAGCGTTTTGCCAATTTCCGAGTGCCATCCCTTCGAATTTTTTATGTTATTGCGAGGTTCAGTTCAATCATGTTATCAAATTCACACCATCACGTGACTGTTCTAATCATTGATATTATCTCAGTGTATTTTTCTACTCGAGGGGAAATATATTATAATAACTATTTACTTCATAAATATTCATGTAAAATATTGATATTTGGAATATTCATTAGCTTAAATTTATAATGACATATACAAGTAGTGGCAGAAACTGTAGAATAAGAACTTTTTTATTCCGAACGGTACAGACCCTGATCAGACGGCTCCAATAGGAGTCACCTGATCAGGGTCTACTCTGTTTGCAAAGGCGTTAAAAGGCATCTCTATCGAGGAAAGAGTTAACCCTTACCCCGTTGTGAAAAATAATGTCTGCTCAAAATTTAATCTGGTGCAAGTTTGACTACTTCCGATTCGACCAAGCATTTGAGAAACTTTTGACCGCGTGACAAACAGTTTGGATCCTGATAAGACGCCAGTGTCTCATGTGGATCCAGTATGTTTGCGAATAACGGTCAGGTCACGGTTGGCGGGATAAGAGATAATGTACATTTTCACGTAGCATGGGTCATGGGTTTTGTAATTATGTGGAGTAATTTGCCAGTTTTAAACCTTCGCTTGCTGAATTTTAAAATACATTTCTCCTTCTATACCCATGCCCTGTTGTATAATTACATATATCTTCACTGTGTACAAGTATATCGCTGTGCAATCACTGCTGTGGAGTTCACTGGTTGCACATCAACTTGTAAATAGTGCAGACCCTGATGAGACAGCTCCTGCAGGAGCTGTCTCATCTGGGTCTTCACTATTTACAGGTAGGTATATTTACGTGAATAGCAAGCGAAATTATGACATCACGAATATTTTAGCTGTATTTTTATAATGTAAAATATTTAAGGCAATATTTTGCTTTGACAAAAACTGTAGAATCAGATTTGTATCTTGTCAGAAGAAAACAGAGCAGACCCTGATCAGACGGCTCCTATAGGAGCTGACTGATCTCGGTCTACTCTGTTTGCAAATGCGTGAAAATGTGTTTATATGAAGGAAATGCTTAAACATAATGTTGTTATCATACAAACCAGTCCTAGCAGATGGACGTTATTATAGATGGCTTCATGAGAGGGTCCTCTCAGAGATCACCTCTACATTAGACAGGTAAGAAGAGAGAAGCAGGGCACAAATAAAGGCCCTGCATTCATCAGGAGCAGGAGAGGAAGCAGTTGGAACACCAAGGACAGGCGGACTGTTAGCAACACTGTGGAGACAACATGGAGATCAGATATTGTATTATAGTACAGCCAACGCCGCCACGTCATATTGGTTGAACTCTCAGTGCTATAGGAAGAGGCGGCAATAGAGCTTTTCATAGGAAGATGACCCGATATCAGTCGTTGGTAGAAGAATGCAAGACAATGGGATGGAATGCAGGGTGTTTCCCTGTTAAGGTTGGCACTAAAGGCTTTCCAACACTATTCATGTGGCGAACTTTCAAATCATTCGGCATCACAGACCGAACACTGAAGAAAGTTATAGCAGATATCTCAGAAGCAGAGACAACCTCACACGCAGGAGTTACCACCTCGACAAGTTTGAATAGCAGGATATGATAATGCTATGCTGTTCCAGGATTCACCTCAGTCGGTGCACCTCTTGGGGACGTTGTGGACAGCAACGGAACGTCTGATGAAGGAAGTATCCCACCAGAAGATGACACATGTTGCAGATATGTGGACTCTTATTTGACCAGAACAAAGATTATGCTATATCAGTTCGTAAAAGAATAAAAGAACATGTGTCCATGGCCACGGATGTCCCCGTCATGTTTTATCTAAATTGCATTAAAATTGATTGACTTAAGGTTTGCATGTTTGCCTCATGCAGGTTAATTTCTATCAATTAATATGATCTCTATTCAAACATTACGTTTTTCCGAATTTTCAAATAAAAAAAGATGGCTGGAAATAGTGTGGTAACACTTTTTCTGTTTTTATTCTTCTGTTAATGACCTGAAAATAAAACAGTACACAATATTAATACTTTGTGCTGTAGGTCTTACAAGGAAGACATGCCTTTCTATATCTAAAATATTCTAAGTCCTCTCAAACAGGAAGTGGACATGTGGAAGATTCGAAACTGTCTTACACGATACAGTTCTCCATACAAATGCTCTGTTCTAAATATCAGGAAACTGGCCTGTAGGGTTTCTGAAGAAAAAAATGTGACAAACTATTTGGCGATGACGATGACGACTTAACCTTTTCGGTGCCAAATTTCTAATTGCCGACTGCAATGTAATTTTTGTTAAGTCATTTGGTAAAAATAAGGAAATGAGATAAATAAATGCAAATTTCAAAGGAATAAAGTGCAGATATAGAAAAAGAGTTGGAGACAAAAGGTGAAGTCCCTGATCAGATGCCGCCTTGAAAAGGCGGCGTCTGATCTAGGACTGCACTATTTGTCGTGGTGCATTTATGCGACATTGGCGGTGAAAGGGTTAAAGACGGATAGTGATCCCTATATGCGAAACGCAGGCGACACAAGTATTTACTATATAAGCTAATATTTAGATAATTTTGTTTATACTACAATTACAAATGATTAATAATATAACCATAAACAGGAAGAAGAATGTTAAACAATCATCAAAATCAACAAAATTCAATGTCGGCAAACAGGAAGTAGATGAACGACAGGCCTGAAAAGGGGAAACACAGAACAACTAACTATGATTATGATCCGGACCAAAGATCAAATCATTCCAGCATACACAAGCGAAGACATCTTTGGTGAAAATTTTGTCATTAAACACTCATTAAAATTCAATCAAAGTGTCGGCAAACAGGAAGTAGACGAACGGCATACCTGAAAAGGGGATCAACGGTACAACTCACTATGGTTATGCTTCAGAACAATTATCAAATCATTTCAGCATACAAAAGACATCTTTGACGATTTATTTTGTCGTTAAACAATCATCAAAATTCAATCAAACTGTCGGCAACAGGAAGAAGATGAAAGACAGACCTGAAAGGGGGAGACACAGTACAACACACTATGATCATGCTTCAGACCAAATATAAATAATTACAGCGTACACAAGTCAATAAATCTTTGACGAAATTTTTACAGGACGGACGGACGTACAGACTTACCGACATACGGACGGACAATGGTAAAACTTAATGCCCCGTCGCCTAACGTCTAAAAACTTTAAAATGAAGTGGCCGTTTAATACAGAGAGAAGACATACAGAACGCTCTCTTTGGAGCATTCTGCAACATTTTGTTTTAATATCAACACTTAGTCATCCCGCTTATTCACGCAAATAGAGTAGATTCAGATGAGACAGTTCCTGTAGGAGCTGTTTAACCCATTACCTCATAGGCTATTTTTAGATACAACCTCTTTAAATAAATCTTACCGAAATTGAGCATTAATTAGAAAAAAGGAAAAATTTAGAAATTTGTAGTTTGAAACAATTGAGACAAATAGAGCATTTGCTCCTATAGGAGCAAATGCTCTATTTATCACAATGGTTTCACAAAGTGACTTTTACAGGGTCATCAAAAGTCGTCAATATGAGGGAAAGGGTTAAACTGGATCTGCTCTATATTGCTTATGGAAAAACAAAGATTTGATTCTACAGTTTCTGACATAGCCAATCATCTTTTCAGCTAATTACTATTCAAAAAGTTTTCACAATTAACGGTTAAGCGAACGCTGTGGTGAATTCCGCCAAAAGTGTGTTTTGTGTGTGTGCGTGTGTAGGCATGCGCACACGTGTACACTCGTGTACTTCATTCAATCATTTGTAATTCTGGGATGACTGCGCGTTTTTCTGTGGCATCTCCTGACTGACCTTCATTTTCTATTTTACTGCATTTGCAATTTGAGCGAAACTGCATCATAAGCTGTGGATACTATTTGAATTATATGAATACCTGCCCTTGCTTTTACTTGTATCAATGACATTAAACCCAAGAGAACAATCTATAACAGTTACAGGATGCACGCAATGAAGATACAGTTGAACATGTCTTAAATGACCATTAAAAAGAAATCTAATTCTCTGTGTCTTAGGCAAATGGTAGCTTAATGCAGAACAAAAGTAATACAGAAAGCTCCTATAGGAGCTTTCTGTATTACTTTTGTTCTGCATTAAGCAAATCGCTTGCTTTTTAAGAATCCTTTGTTCAGTTAGTAAATGGTCGACCAAGACAGACTCTTCTGTATTGTAAAGCAATTTGAAAATACTAACAGCACGTACGAGTCATGAAAATGAGATAACGTATCTTATCGTAATATTGTAACTGCAAACAGTGTGGGCATTAATTAACCACCGTATTGGGAACGTGGCATCTGATTGCACACATATACCTGGTTAATTGATGGCCTAGAGGGGATTTCGAATATTGAATAATTCTTCTTAGATTGGTTTCTCTGATTTGTTACGAGCCAGGTATTAAGCTGTGATACACCACGGGTGTATATGTGTGTGTATGGGGGTGTTAGTTGGTCACGGTCAAAACTTAGGGTTTGATGGAGAAATGACAATTTTGCTATTTAATATCTATGGCTTTGTACATATACTGTAAGACTTAAGTGGAGACGGCGGCTCTAACAACTTAAAATATTTAGCTGAAAGAGACGCATTTCACACCTTTGCAAACTGAGTAGACCCAGGTCAAAAGTCTTTTACAGGAGTCATCTGATTAGGGTTTCTGTCATGGTAAATTATTTCTCTTGTTCATGATGCCATTATATAAAGAATTCTAACTAATCTGCATATACATATTATAGCTAATTAATATGCATATAATATATAAATATTCATGAGGTAAAGGATTAACCCTTTATTCAATAAATACGTATTTCTACGCCCTTGCAAACCAAGTAGACGCAGGTCAGACGGTTCCTGAAGTCTGATCAGGGTCTTCTCTGATTGTTTATGATATAATATAGATTCTACAGTCTCTGCGATGGCCGAAAATTCCTGTGTCCATGTGTTATAATAACAATTAATCTAATGAACATTCATGATGTCATTATTTATTACAGTAAAACCTCTCTATAACGACCACTAAATTATGTTAATTAGTTGGTATTTAGGGCAGGTGGTTGCTTAAAGCAAGGTGAAAGTAAAACAGAACGCTCCTATAGGAGCGTTTTGTTTTACTTTCATCTTGCTTTAAGCAGCCACCTGCCTTTAACACAAAATACTTGATGTAATTTAGTGTCCGTTATAGAGAGGTTTTACTGTACATGCTTATCTATGAGTTGAAGAATTAAGTGTCCCAAAGCCCAACAAACCAAGTTTACGCAAAAATGAAGTAATAAAGTCTGGCTAATACGACCTATCAAAAGAAGCATAATTCTGGAGTTTTTAAACAGGTAGAAGCTTAATGCAGGGCAAAGGTATTCAGAAAGCTTCAATGGGAGCTTTCTGTATTACTTTTGTCCCGCATTAAGCAACCACTTACTTTTTCAAACTCCTGTGCCAATAAATGATGTGGTCGCATTAGCGAAACTTTACTGCATCACAAGACTTCAATCGGATTTTAAAATAGTTTGCGTGTTCCGATTATTCGATCAAATTAAAGAGGACGTCGTTCATTGGTAATCTATACATCTCATTGTTCAAAGCTCTGAAGGACATTATTTTTTTCAAGATCATATTTAATTGTGAATAATGTTACCACTTTCGTCACATGTGTGAAACACATGATCACATTTTCACAAAACCTAGTCACACATGCAACATTCCCGTGAAAGGTAGGGATTCCAAAATGCCAATGTGTACATTCCCTCGGATTCTGGCAAGTAAAGCATCAGTGGTAACTGAGCTACCGAACGGGAGTTCCAAGATCGCATACTCCAAGGGGCTTATGGGTGATACCAATAATTTTGTCCATCTTCACCTCAAGAAAATCCTTTTTTCTCGAACCCATTAGATAATTTTCAAACTTAGTCTCAACGACATCATTTGTGCTTTTGGGGTTGCTCTGACATCTGTTATATTTTTGTTTTAATACCATAACTGTTTATAATCCATAGTAGTTTACATGTGATAGAGAATATCGAAAAAGACTATAACAAGGGTCAACTCAATGTACAGTAAAACCCCTCTAATGTGACCTCTCAAAAGAGGTATAATTCTGGGTGGTAGGGGCAGTTGGTAGCTTAATGCAGGACAAAAGTAATGCAGAAAGCTCCTTGAGGAGCTTTCTGCATTACGTTTGTCCTGCACTAAGCAACCACCTGCTTATAAAACACCCATACTTATTCATTAAGTTGTCGTATTAGAGGGGTTCTACTGTATATATTCACCAGATTGTTCACCTCTTTTCTCCATGGATGGCCATGTAAGAAGTAATGTCTGTATGAATATTAACTAGCTGAATGATTATAATGGATGATGGCCACAGAAAGATTTAGCCATGGCAGAAACTGAATTACAGAACAGAATTACAGATAACGATGCGTACCTAAATACTAAAATCGTCATTTCTCAACCAAACCCTATATTGTGACCACTCTTTAGAATCGTCTCGAAGAGACGATTCTAAAGAGTGGTCACAACATAGGGTTTGGTGGAGAAATAAATAAGTTATATTTGAAAATATTGTAGTTTAAGCATCTTATCAGGAACTCTGGTAGAATTCCGTAAGCAAACAGAGCAGGCCGTGATCAGATGGCTCCTATAAGGACAGTCTGATCGGTTTTCTCTGTTTGCAAAGGCGTTGATTGTATTTAGTATTTATGGATTAAAGAGTGGTTGAAAGTCTTCCAGTGCTTGTCTTGATTATATGATTGTTTTATTATTTTTTTAAAAAAAAGTCTTGTAAGTTTTCAACAATGTGAAAACTATGAACAATGTTCGGAACTGCATGGAGTTTGAATAGCATCTGAATTTATACAGTAGAAAGTAAATGTTTATACTACAAAACGGTCCTAATTTCTCCATCTGTGCTTACATATAGATTTGTTTGGATAAGTAAAACATCCAACTTATTACAAAACACAAATCAATTATTAAATTATAAATTAGCCTAGTCAGGCCAATATGACCCGCAAACGAAATTCTTGTAGAACTCGGTAAAATACGAACAGTGGTGATTATCTAGGTCGACTTTTGTTCAAAACCTTGTTACGGATTTATTTTCAAGATGTTCTCCTCCTTCATAATATATTTGTTCCAACGTTGTGGGAGTTTCATGATACCACCAGTGAATCAAGATTCGAACCTATATCTAAGGCATTGGGTTACAGCCCGTATCAATGCTGCACTGTTTGAATATTTGTTTCAAGAAAGGATTTTCTTCAATGGTCGTAGTTGTTTGTATCCGAAAACAAGTTCATTTCTAAATGATAGTTATTTCAATAAATGCATTTGCCCGCTATAAATGAAAAAAGTATCGTTAATAGTTCATCTGATCACGGTCTGCTCTGTTTGCTTACGACATTCTGCCAGAGCTCCAGATAAGATGCGTAAATTACAATACAGTAAAACCCCTCTAATGCGACCACTTAATGAACAACCATGACTGTCTTCATAAGCAGGTGGTTGCTTAATGTAAGATGAAAGTTATGCAGAAAGCTCCTACAGGAGCTTTCTGCATAACTTTCGTCCTGCATTAAGCTACCATCTGCCTTTGCCACTGTGAATTATGCTCCCTTTTGGTGGTCGCATTAGAGGGGTTTTACTGTACATGTATTTTCAAGTGTTGCTTATTTATTTCTCCACCAAATCCTATGTTGTGACCACTCTTTAGAATCGTCTTGAAGAGACGATTCTAAAGAGTGGCCACAACATAGGATTTGGTGGAGCAATGACGATTTTAGTATTTCTGAACAAATCCAAATGCTAATAGAAAATACCATATACAATATGGCGTGTATATCACTATTCCATTATAAAACAAAATTACCATACCTATATCATAATTAACTACCCGTAAAACTAAACTAAGAAAGATTAACACACACATCCTCTGGTAGCTCAGTCATCACAGCGTTCGTCCGTGGTGCAATGTAGCAGGCCTAAGAAATCAGCCGCGAAAACCGTGTTTTTGTTCTGATTATAAATGATATGCTATAAATTTCACATGAACTGTGAACGCTTGACCAGTACAAATGCATTCATGGCACCTGTGTAACCCATCTTGAGGACTGTAAGATATCCTCTGAGAATGCATTCCTGCTATTTTAGGCGACCCCCGTTCCCCGAAATATTTCCTGACCAAGGCTTGGCACACCTTTCGGTATAACACAGATTACAACCTATAAAACATGTCATGCTGTGCCTGATGCTCTCTATGTATATCTTGTAACACGGTTCCTTGATATAAAGCTCAAAATACATCATTCGCCAAGAGCACTTTCTCTTCTTTCTATGGTGACAATGTTACTTTAAAATTTAGATTGAACGTACATTCTTACAGGCACAGATCATCATCCCGAGGTCAGTGACATGCAGCCCAGTCGTGTTTAGTTCATGCGCTTTGTAATTTGTAAGTGGGTGCTGGATTAACCATTGACCTCATCAATATTCATGTCAGAAATAAGGTCATCGTAAATATTACGTAGCTGATGTTTTAAATAATCAGATGTATAATATTTCATAAGCAAACCCTGATCAGATGGATGCTCCAGGAGCCATCTGGTCTTGGTCTACCATGTTTGCAAAAGCGTTAAAACGCGTATCTATGGAGCAAAGGGTTTAACCTTTCGCTTGCTGAATTTTACAATACATTTCTCCTTCTTTACCCATGCCCTGTTGTAAAGCCACTATATATCTTCACTGTGTGCAAGTATTTCGCTGTGCAATCACTGCTGTGGTATGCACCGGTTGCACAATCAACTTGTAAATAGTGCAGACCTTGAAGAGACAGCTCCTGCAGGAGCTGTCTCATTTGGGTCTTCAATATTTACAGGTAGGTATATTGACGTGAATAGCAAGCGAAGGGATAAAAGTGGAAATGAACACAGAAAATGTACTTGAAAAACTCAGCTAGGATGCATGACAGTAACTTATTTCGTACTTGACAGAGTCCTCAAAATATGTCACCTGGCTGCTGAGGTTCTCGGTGTATGAACACATGTACGCTGGCCAATTACAAAACTCGAATGCAAGTTATTAAAGATTGGTTCAAATGGAATGAGACGTTCAATTTACATCCAGACACAATAGTCAAATACTGACAGAACGCACAACAAGGCATTGTTAACACTGACACATTTCCTTTTAGAAAGTGTGAACTATGAAACACGTCCAACCAGGAAAAAGCAACGCTAATTGGAAGAAAGCAGAAGCTTCTGGCATCGTATTTCCTGAACGAGTCTAAATAGGAATATCCTAACTCTTCTCATGCTGACTATTAAAATGTAAATCCATTTACTATCAATATTAATTAGCTGAGTCTTTCTAAAGTTGAATCATTTGTAGTCACTGAACTATAATGGCAAATAGTGCAGAGCCAAATGAGACAGCTCCTCCAGGAGCTGTCTCATTTGGTTCTACACTATTTGCAAGTTCATATATATACGCTGATAGCATAGGAAGGGTTAAAACATTAATCTGTGATTCTAATCAGATACAATTAGCCCCAATCTGAAAATACAGGACTACAGATAGTTCAGAACGTTCAGACTTTAAGTGTGTAGTCACTGATGATTTCATTGGCCCTTTCGATGCCAAATAAATGTCATGTGCTGAGATATTTTCTTCGGGTTTCAAATAGGCGTTTCCTTCAATTTCTCATCAAAAATAATTATAATCAGCGTCAAACTGTTTGGATCCTGAGGAGATTCCGAGTTACTCGGCATCTACCCTGGACTCAAACTGTTTGCAAATGTTATTGCGGATTCCCCTATAACGGCAAAAGAATTAAATCTTTTGGCGCCAATGTCGCCTGTTTGGCACCAATGAAAACAATGCAGTCCCAGGTCAGATGACGCCTTTTCAAGGCGGCATCTGACCTGGGACTTCACTGTTTTCTGTATTATTTCAGCCCAAATTCTGTCAAAGAATAGATAATAAGTGAAATTCTTTGGATTGATCTGTTATGACTTAACGCGACAAATATGATTCCTCGAATGGTTATTATTACCCGTGTCCTGATAGATGTAGAACTGTAGGCATGTACGATTACGAGTGTCTCCTTCATTGGTTGCATGGCACATCAGTCATCTGGGGATTCATGACCTCAAGTCAAGAAATTAATTCATATCACACATGTTCTATAAACTTTGCAAGTAGTTATCCTTTACGGTAAATGTACATGTACTTTCAAAGATGTTACTTAGCCATTTACAGCATAACTACAGCCTTTAACCCTTCCCCTGATGAATATTCATGTTGGAAGTAATAACGTCATGAATATTAACAAGATTATTTTGTACAATGGACACATTACATTTTGCCTCAGGCAAACACTGTAGAATCAGATCTATATTACACCATAAGCAAACAGAACAGACCCTGATCCGTCTGATCTGGGTCTACTATGTTTGCAGATGCGTCGAAATGCGCTTACATAAGGGAAAGGGTTAACACATATGCAAACATAGTAGACCCAGAGCAGATGACCCCTGTAGGAGCCGTCCGATTAAGGGTTGCTCTGCTTATGGTAAACATTCCATTTTCCTTGATGACATTTTTGAATATCAGCTGATTAACATGTTTACAGTCATTGCTTCGGACATGACTATTTATGGAGTAAAGGTTAACTGGGTCGTTACACCAATAACAAAATGGTTAGATATAGACAGTCAAGGAAATGCAACAGACACCACTACGCATACACTTGAAGCAAAACCTGGCCCGAGGTTATAAAACAGTTTGCTTCAGCCTGAGATCATTCTCAAGCATTTGACCAATCAGATACTTGAGAATGATATCAGACTCAGACGTTTTATAACATTGGGCCCTGGTGTATTTTACTCCCGGTCACCAACACAGTTTATGCTCTTTAATATAAATTCAAGTTCCATAATCTATCATGGAAGGTTTTCTGCAGTTATACAAGGATATCCATATGGACCATAAGATGCTTGCAGTTAGGTCAATATATCATATTGACAAGCAGCTATCACATATTATATATTACTGTTAAAAATAAAACAGACATGTTTGAACTAATCCAAACATAATTGTTCGTAAACTGTGGGTTATAATAAAAATGTGGTCCTAATCAGTCTTGATGCGATAAAACTGTTTTGCCCGTTTCAAACTCTGATCAGACACTTGAAATATTTCTGCTAAGTTTACAAAAATATTAGATATTGAGAAACACTGTTAGTTATGATAATTATAAAATGAACTATGTATTTACTTTTATTCATATAAGTGTCCACAATTAAAATAAACATGTATTTCGTGTCGCAGGGTTATGCCCTTTTGGTCAAAATTAACCCATTTGCTCCCAGTGGATTCTTCCATGTTTATATATTGGATTAGTCCAGTTTTTAATCTAAAGGGTGCCTTGAGCATTCGTTTTATATCGAAATTCGTATCAGCAAACAGTGTAAACTCCGATCAGGTGCCGCATGATGCGGCGTCTGATCAGAGTCTACACTGTTTGCCTACGTCCCATATATGGGATCGTGGGAGCAAATGGGTTAAAATGAAATTTTTATTACCTTGACGCGGTCTTGTTTTCATTACAAAAGACTAAACATACTTGTACTGAGATATGGCTTTTGATAAGGTATTTCATTCTTCCAAGAACAGAATAGATTAAAACAAGGTTAACTGTGGTATCATGTTGTCATATTGTACTCATACAGACATTGTAGTTGGTTTGCTTCAGGTATACATCCAGTCAGCGGTTCAGATAAGCGGCGTAAATTTGAGCATTTTCATCAAAAGCTCCTTTATTTCTCCACATAACCCTATACTGTGACAAGAGACGATTCTAAAGAGTGGTCACAGTATAGGGTTTGGTGGAGAAATGACGATTTTAGTAATTGGGTACGCACTTTTATCTGGATACGCACTTTTGGGTACGCACTTTTATCTTGGTACGCACTTTTGTCTGTAGATATGATGCCTGCAGCGCTTCAGAGAAATCAATGCGTGTGCACACTTTGAAATTGGAAATCTGGCCTTTATGACCGATGCTAGATTTTGATGCGACATGAAATCACATTATTCATATTTCAAATTTAATGAGCAATATTTCCAAAGAAGTGTATAATTACTCCTGAATCAAGCCTTTCAATTGAAAACCGAAATATATTTATCGAAAATCGTATGCTGTCAGGATTGTCTCCATAGAAACTGATTCATCAAAAATAGTGAATAAAAACCTTTTTGAGCGAGTTTTCCAGATTGCACTTAACAGAACATATCATTTCAGTGTATTTTCTAATACGAGGCGGTTCACTTGATATATGCTTAACAGAAACTATCAGATGAGTGTATTTTCTATTACGAGCGGTTCACTTGATATATGTTTTATGTCCATAAAGAGAAGCTTTGAGCGTGTTTAATGAACATTTGTTAACCCATTCGCTCCTAGACTATCTTTAGACCATACGTCTTTGTATAAATCTACCGAAAAGGAGCATTTACCAGAGAAAGGGATTTTTTCAGAATTGTGTAGTTTTGAAATCATCGTAATAAATAGAGCATTTGCTCCATATGAGCGAATGCTCTATTTACCACTAAGACTTTTACAGAAGCGTCAAAATGCGTCAGTAGTAGGGAATATGTTAATTCAGTCTGAATATACCAAAAAGTACAAAATGAGTCATGCAGGAAACACCATATACAGAACAAACAGCCGTCCGAACAGCATCACAAGAAATTACAGAAAATGTACATAACTATCAAAAACATAAAGAAACACACAAAGACAAAACAAACGTACAATAGAGGAAAGATTGAAGTACCACCTTCGAACGGTCAGTGACAAAAGTCACGGGGGTGTTAAACCAATTTAGGGGCGCCCAACATTACACTTATTCCATCCCCACCCTAAAAGACAAACGGTGTAAATAAACGTATCCCCCTCTCCGACTAATCTACAACAATCGCGATGGCAAATACAGTGGCAAGGTGCATGAGAAACGAAAACATTAAGTGAAACAAACTGTATCAACATATCGCTAGTGTACTCAATGATTGAGCTGCAAACAGAGTAACTACAGAAAAGTAATAAAGGGTACGACAAAAACGAAATAGTACAGATATGAGATATCCGACGTCTTCCTTCCGTTTCCGGAATTAAGAGGTCGCTTTCATAGAGTACTAAACCTTTCTTGTACAAAGCCGACTTTGTATTTTAGTACACAAATACTCTGAAAGTGATATTGACCCTCGATATAAGGGCACATGACATCTTATATCGAGGGCTTGGTGCAAAACTATTCTAACTCCTTCACTAAGTGAAGGAGTTAGAATAGTTTTCCACCAAGCCCTCGATATGCTCTTGCATGTTTGCAATCATTAAAGTTGTATTCTGCATTTTTTTCGTTTAACCCATTCCTTCAAAGGAAGGGTCACACTATTTTTAGATCCAACCTCTTTGAATAAATCTACCGAAAAGGAGCATTAACTAGAGAAAAGGAAACTTTTAGAAGTTTGCTGTTCGGAAACCATTGTGATAAATAGAGCATTTGCTCCTTAGGAGTAAATGCTCTATTTATCTCAATGGTTTCAAAAAGTGAGTTTTACCAAAACGTAGAAAGGCGTGTTTATGGAGGAAAGGGTTTAATCAATAAAAACTAAAAGTTGTACACATATTCAAAACATTAAAAAATGCTTACAACCAATTTTCCAACAGTGTGAATAATTTTATCGTTTTCGGAACAACACTTTGACTTTGGATTAAGTTTTGATACCAGTGGCACAAGTCAGTCAAAAGTGAAAAATACGAAAGAGAAATTATGCTGTGTAAAAGTTGACCTACATGTACATCGAAATGGGTATGTCCGTTGAACCTTACTGATGTTACGGTATATCCTTGTGAAAGGCGGTCGTGGTTCCGTTCGTTTCCGTAGCATTCAAATGTTCTCATATTTCTCATTTATACTCTTCAGTTCTGTGTTAGTTTCAAGTCACATAGCTTCCGATTCTGAAGAATTTTTGTTACGCCAATTTGCGATCATTTGAGAAGATTAAGAATCTGTGTGGGACTCGTATAGAGGGGTTCAGACACCGATTGTCCCCTTGACCCCTGCTTAACACTTACAGTAGACCCGGTACTAACTACTAAGCGGCCATTTATTTACTGAACACAGTAGTGTTAAAAAGCAGATGATTGCTGAATGCAGAGCAAAGGTGATGCGGAAAGCTCATATAGGAGACTCCTGTAGGAGGCGTCTGATCTGGGCCTACTCTGTTTTAAAATGCGCAGAAATGCGTATTTATTTAGTAAAGGGTTAACTGAATTTTTATAATGACCAATGAGCAAAATAGAGGGTAGAAACGTAACAATCAGATCTATATGATTTCACCAGCAAACACAGCAGATCCTGATCAGACAGGAAAGCTCGTATAGGAGCATTCCGCATTACTTTTGCCCTGTATTAACCCATTCCCTCATAGGCTATTTCAGAACCAACCTCTTTCAATAAAGCTACCGAAAAGGAGCATTTACTAGAGCAAAGGAAAACTTTAGCACTGTGTAGTTATGAAACCATTGTGATAAATAGAGCAAAATCTCTATTTATCACAATGGTTTCAAAGAGGCGTCAAAAGGCCTCAATATGAGGGAATGGGTGAAGCAACCACCTGCTTTTAAAGACTCCTATATTTGATAATTGAATGGTCGCGTTAGACAGGTTCTACTGCATTTAATGATGATGCTATAACTACGCTGTCACACTAAAATGAAAGGACATACAGTTGAGCTTTGATACCTCGAATTTCAAGGGACCATACAAATAAGTTCGAGATAACAGAAGTTCGAGTTATCCGATATCTAACATGAATAATTTATCAAGGCCACAGCTTAATGCAGGCCTAAAGTAATTACTTTAGACCTGTATTAAGCTGTAACATGTGTTTCTAGATATCTGTAGCGATACATTTTAATGCAATTTTCTATTTATTGTTTTTGAAGGACTGAACTTTTTGTTCGATATCCCGAAGTTCGAGTTATCCGAGTTCGAGATATCGAAGTTCAACTGTATTCTGTGAAGTACGCATTGCCTTCATTATTCACAGCTTGGAAAAACACAGTTCCTTTAAAAACCTCGTTTACCCAAACTTGTAGTATTAACCCTTTCCGTCATATAAACGCATTTTCACGCATTTGAAATCAGAGCAGAGGTAGAGCTAGAGCATACGGCTCCTGAAGGTAGGCACCGTCTGATCATGGCCTGCTCTGTTTGATTTTGACATGACATAGACCTGATTCTACCGTACTGTTTTTGTCAAAGAAAAGAAATTCCTTAAAAGGTTTACATTATAAAACTCCAGCTAATACATATTCATATTGTCATAATTTCTTCGATGAATATATAACAGGGGAATGGTTTAGAAGAAACGATAAAGTTGAAGGCAGGTGGTAGCTCGGTGCAGGGTGAAACGTTCTGTGATACATACATGTACATCTTTCATTCAGCTGCTACCTGTCTACAAGAAGCGTGGCGGATTAGAAAGGTTTTAATGTACAGTAGAGCCCCTCTAATGCGACCACTTAATGAATAAACATGGGTGTCTTTATAAGCAGGTGGTTGCTTAATGCAGGGCAAAAGTAATGCATTTTTTGTCCTGCATTAAGCTACCACCTGCATCTAGCACCCAGAATTATACTACTGTTAGTAGGTCGCATTAGCGAGGTTTTACTGCATTTGACACATTATATAATGTGACATGTTATTATAGGCTTTACATGTGTGTGAACAATATGAACTGGGAAATATCATGTCTCACCTAGCTTATTGCTCCCGGCAGTGGGTCGCTGCGACACTGTATAGTGTATATATAGACACTATATAGGTGAGATCACACCCACTAAACTGGGACAGAACCTACCAGATGCGCGAACAGGAAACACTGTTAACCCTTTCCTTCATATAAACGCTTTTTTCACGCATTTGCAAATAGAGTAGACCCTGATCAGACGGCTCCTGTAGGAACCGTCTGATCAGGGTCTGCTCTGTTTGCTTATGAAAGTGTAACAAATCTGGCTCTACCAGTACAATCTACATTTAAAATGTATACAGTAAACCTCTCTATAACGGCCACTGACTTGTATTAATTAGTTGGTATTTAGGGAAGGTGGCTGCTTAAAGCAAGGTGAAAGTAAAACAGAACGTTACTACAGGATCACTTTGCTTTAAGCAGCCACCTGCCTTTAACACAAACTACTTATAATTTAGTGGTCGTTATAGAGAGGTTTTACTGTACATATAATGTACAAATTCCATTATAAAAAGTTTAGCTAATAAACATTCATGACGTCATTAATTTTTTACATGAATATTCAACAGGGAAAGGGTTTAATGTAAGTTTACGGATTTGTCCAATATTTGATATTCATAGTATACAGATGGGATCGTGTTTGTTTGAAAATAAATCATTTGCGCAGTCCTCGGATAACCAGCGTGTTATATCTACCACTGATGATACAGGAAGTTTGTGATGAACTAAGTATAGGTTAGAGCATTTTTATTTCATACTACGGAATATAGTCCTCAAGGCGCGGGACGCGCCGAGAGGACTATATTCTGTAGTATGAAATAAACATGCTCTGAGCTATTTAGCACAATGCTCTACCGTCGCCGTCAATTTTCCCGCCAAAATATAAATGAAATGAACAAGCTTTTTCATCAAGCCTCATTCTTCGTTGAAACATGGCGGACAAAACATTGAATTTCGGCGTATTACTTGAAGGCGCTAAGTAAATCTTCAATACAACGATTTGGACGATATTTACATTCTAATACAAGCACGAGGAAACTTCCACCTCGCCTGTTCAAAACCGGTATCAGATGCGGAATTCATATTAATAAAGTGCATAAGTGATCGTAAATTGTATTTAGTAATTCATTTAGAATAATAATAATCTTTATTTCCTCTAGATCAGGAGAGCATAGATGTATTCCACATACAAACACAATAAACAACCTACTGTATTTGCCCTGCTTTCATAGTAAATTGTTTAAAAGTTTTACATTGTTTAATCTTAAAATGAATGATGTTAAGGATAAACTGCTATAAAGCAGCAGCTCCTTTCGAGCAAATTATCTTTTTAACATAATCGTTTAAAAAAAAATTACCATTCAAACAAATACAATTGTATTTAGTAATATGTGTAGAAAGGTGCTACTGTATTTGCAGTTTTCATGGTCCATCCTTTTATGTTTTCACCAATAAATTGACAGTTGCCACTCACAGCTGTCATTTAACGATGAAATGGACAGAAATTTACGCAATATAGTACTGAAGCCAACGCCCTGAAATCTCGCAACCTTATTGGTCAATAGCACAGCGACGATGTAGAGCATGTGCTAAGTGTAAAACAGTTTGACACAATTTTCTGGAGGCAAAATAATAACAACAATAATGACAACAATCTGTCGTTGACCTGCTCTCTGGCACCGAGCAAGCAGACTTATCTAACGAAGATTTGTAAGCCGAGAAGACCCAGATCAGACAACTCCTATGCTGTCTTATCAGGGTCTACTCGGTTTACACAGATTTAAATCTTTACTGGTACCGAAACCCAAACATTCATTATATTATTATCAGAATATTGAAATAAGAATAATTACAAAATATTACAGGTTTGATTGTTTATGTTTTGTTGAACGGATTACGGTTTCGAATACAGGTTTGCGCTTATTTCCTGATTTATTTGCTTATTTACATTAGTCCTTTTTCAATATAATCCTGCTTCAACAGGTGGGATTTTCGTGATTTATTTGTCCCTTTTCTATTGTGTCTATAATTCTGCCTCTCAGTTTATTTGCCCAATCAGTTTATTTGCCCAATTACATGTACTATTGGGTCTATAATTCTGCCTCTCAGTTGTTTGCATTACATAGTCTTCCTCTCCACGTTTTACACACGTGTACTTGAGTATACTCGTTCACGTGTCGATAGCGTCATAACAACAACTTGTTCGATTTGTCTAGTAGTGGGCGGAGTTTTGTTGCGCATGCGCACTGGAAGGTTTGTCTTCGAAAGTTAGAGTCGATTTTATAAAATTTATGAGGATTAGAGTCTGAAAATTTTCAAAAATGCGGCTCGTTGATTGGATGGAAAAGTAGGGCAATCACTAACACAGGAAGATGATTTCTGCCTTTTCACAGTGTAACACAGTACAGTACATGCAGGCAAGGACACTTTACCGTCCGTCTAGAAGAAATTAAACCCGAATCCCCGACAAGACAGGAATGACACTGGAGTCTGCCAGCATTGGCATTTATCTAATGCAATAAATATACTCAAGGACTCTGAAAACGCCCCAGGTACACTAAAACAAGTACAGTAGAACCCCTCTAATGCGACCACTTAATGAATAGGAGCTTTCTGCACAACTTTCGTCCTGTATTCAGTTACCACCTGCATCTGCAACTATGAATTATGCCCGTTTTTTGCTGTTCGCATTAGAGGGGATTAACTGTAAATTTATTCGACAAAACAAAATGTTTAAAGTAGTACTAACCTTAATGATCCTAACAAGCGTGTACGGAGATGAACTCGCCGTTTTAAACCAGTATGATAGCGTCATAAAGAACACGACCATCTGAAAATCCCGTATCTAGTAACTGTGTGTCCACCATTTTGCCTTATACACTCTCGCACTCTGGAAGATATCGACGAATAGTCGACTAATACACCGCGTCGGTTGGTTCCAATTCTTCCTGATAGCCCTCTTAACGTCTGTGGGGACGTTGACGTTTCCGGAGACGTTTACTCACTTCATCCTAGAGATGCTCTATAAGACTGAGATCCGGAGATCTAGACGGCCAATCCATGACATTAATGACATGCTCTCAAAGGGGGTCTGATGATTTCCTTGTAGTGTGTGGAAGGGCGTGATTTTGCTAAAAGACCAGTGCGTTACACTGACGTCGGATGAGTGGAACCATTTCTGGGCGGAGTACTTCCTCGATGTAACGTCTAGCCGTTAGATTTTCATTCATGATCAACAGTCTGGATTGAAAATCTTGATTGATGACACCCCATACAAGAACCTTTCCGGCTCCGAATCGGCCACGTTCGAGAACTGCCGGATCAGCAAACTTTTCTTTAGGGCAATCTCCTATCTCTGTGGTACATATTAAATCTAGTTTCCTCGCAGAATATTACCTAACCCCAGCTGACACTCCCTGGTGATTAGGTGCCAAATATGTACGATTCAGTCTGTGTTGTCTTGTAAAGATCGATCCTCGGTACGGTCGATGGCAGCGTATATTAAACTCTCGCAAACGTCTAGAAACTGTTCTGCGATGGATTGGACGCCCTTATTTCCAATAACTATTGTTACAGTTGTTCGAGCACTTAGAAATCTAATTCTCAGGTGACGTTGACGTATGAGGGTATCCTGACGTTGGGATCTGGACACTGGCGATCAGAAACACTTCCAGTTTACCGAAAACGTTGGTGGATCTTGCAACATTAAAACGCCTGGCCACCTTTGACTGCGTCAATAAGACCTGAAATATGAGTTCGATCAGTGTTCTTTAATCATGACGTTATCAGATATTGATATATTAGTATATGAAAACAGCATTTATGTCATCTTATAATGACTATCTATAACAGCCTGTGCACTGTACTGGCTAATGCCGGCATGTGTCCGTGCTACTTGACATTGTCATGAGTAGCACGTGCGCGACATGCCATGGTTTCGGTAGTTTTAGCGGGCAGTGAATAATAATGATGACACATTTTCCTGTTACGAGTGTGATCACAAGCATATACACTATATCTTAAAATTGTGCTACTAAGGTGGTGAAAAGTTGAGACGTGATCCTATAGGAAATATAATAACATTATATGCAATGGTGATACTATCACTATTTACTAATTAAACAGTGTCAACTGTCGACCAAGAACTCAAACCTGTTACATATGTGATTCTAATGTCAACCTCCATGTCGGACACTCACATTTGTAACACATTTTACCTGTTACGAATGCGATCACATTCGTAACATATCTGAAAAGAAGAAAACATATAGGCCTTAACCCTTTACTCAATAAATACGCCTTTGCAAACAGAGCAGACCTAGATTAGCCGTCTGGTCAGGATCTGCTCTGTTTGATTATGGCATGATATACAGTGCTCCCTCTCTACAACGACACCCTTTGGGATACGAAGATTGTATGTGTTGTTCAGAGGGAGTTGTTATAGGGAGGGAAAATCAAACATAATTAGCTTGTTTGCAGATTCCCAGATAAAGTGTATTTCGAGAACTAAAACCGTTATGCCTCCATCAAACCCCATGTTGTGACCACTCTTTAGAATCGTCACAAAGTGACGATTCTAAAGAGTGGTCACAACAAAGGGTTTGATGGAGGCATAAAGAAACGTTATTGAAAGGACCGTTGTAGGGAGGGAGCACTGTAGATACAATTCTGCAGTGGTCAAAATGCCTATGTTTATAATGCAAATACAGTAAAACCTATCTATAACGGCCACTAAATTACATCAAGCATTTTGTGTTAAGGCAGGTGGTTGCTTAAAGCAAGGTGCAAGTAAAACAGAACGCTCCTATATGAGCGTTGTTTTATTTTCACATTGCTTTAAGCAGCCACCTGCCCTAATATCCCAACTAATTAACACAATGTAGTGGCCGTTATAAAGAGGTTTTACTGTAATGTAATGTATGTATGTAAACATAGAGTAAAGAGTTAAGCGTAGTATAGGCGAATTTGTGATGAACTTTATGATTTGAATCTAAAGTAGATGCCGAGTAACCTGATTCTTATCAGGATCCAATCTGGTTGGCGCTCTAATTTCACATTGCTTAACTGGAAATAAAGAAGACAAACATTTATTCAGAATACTAATGGTTAACCCTTCAGAACTACGTGTCCCTTAACCCCCCTTTCCCTGTTCTATGTTTATTTCCAAATTTCAGTACCTACTGAATATCCGTGGATAAAAAATAGTTATAACGAAATATGGAAGGGAGAGCATTGTAGACATTTTAGAAAGTAAAGAAACAGATATTTTAAATTCCATTAGCAAACACAGCAGGTCTATAGAAACCGTCTGATTTGGGTCTGCTCTGTTTGCAAATGCGTGAAACAAGTTTACATGAAGGAAAGGGTTAAAAAAGACATAGACAGTGTAGACCTGTATCCATGCTTATAAAACCTTTTAGTTGAGTCTGAGTCCGTTCTCAAGTTTTTGAAGAAACTGTCTGATCAGGGTCTGCTCTGTTTGCTGAACCAATTGATAACAATGGCAAGTACCAGCAAATATTTTGTTTGCTGTGTCCCCTTAAACATGAAAATTGGACTGGTTCCAAAATAAGATCTGGACGGGTTACACATAACTCTTTCGGCGCCAAATTTCTAATTGTCGTCTGCAATTCAATTTTGTTAAATAATTTGATAAAATAAGGAAATCATATCAATAAATGCAAATTTCAAAGGAATAAAGCACAGGTATAGAAACAGAAGTTTAGACAAAAAGTGAAGTCCCTGATCAGACGCCGCCTTGAAAAGGCGGCGTCTGATCTGGGACTGCACTATTTGTCGTGGTGTATTTTTGCGACATTGGCGGTAAAAGGGTTAAATAATAAGGGGAAATAAATGGGTTAATATCACAGTAGTGGTTTTGTATATCCAGACTTAGACACGTTAAGATAACACATGCTAATAATTAGTAATTCAACATGCTAAAAGTGTTTAATGGACCAAGGTGCAGATAGAAGTCCCCATGAGGTTTGTCGTTGTTATAAACCTTCCTCAGGTGTTCCTGCAGAGAAGATATGGAAATGGAAATTTATCACTGTTGATGCATTCTGAGATTTTTTATCGATGTCTGTGACATCTTAAACTATACATACAGTTGAGCAGCGATATCTCGAATTTGGATAATTTGAAATTTGGGATAACTCGAAATAAAAGCGATCCTTCCAACATTTACAATATAGACTTGTTCTAAAACACACCACTACGCATATATCTAGAAACACATGCGGCGGCTTAATGCAGGTCGAAGGTGATGCTGAAAGCTCCTACAGGAGCTTGCAGTATTACTTTCGACCTGCATTAAGCTGCGAACTTGAGAAATTGTTCAGATTAAAAATCGGATGTGTCGATCCTCTATTCTCTCAAAATAAGTTGAGTAAAACCTCTCTATAACGGCCCCTAAATTACATCAAGTGTTTTGTGTAAAAGGCAGATGGCTGCTTAAAGCAATGTGAAAGTAAAACAGAACGCTCCTATAGGAGCGTTCTGTTTTACTTTCACATTGCTTTCAGCAGCCACCAAATACCCAACTAGCTAACACAATTTAGTGGTCGTTATAGAGAGGTTTTACTGTACTCATTTAAACGTTTATAGAAACAGAGTAGACTCAGATCAGATGGCTTCTGTAGAGAGTCTGCTCTATTTGCTTATGGAACACTATAGATCTGATTCTACAGTTTCTGTCATGACCTAAATGTGTTCACGTGACGTTAAAATCATAAATAATATTCATGATATAATTATATCTTACACGAATATTCATCGGAGCTACAGATAAATGTGCTTACACAAAACTAAAATCTTCATTCTCCATCAAACCCTATTCTGCGAACACTCTTTAGAATCGTCTCTTCGAGACGATTCTAAAGAGAGGTCACAACACACGGTTTAGTAGAGAAAAATGGAGTTCTACTTGAAAATGTTTTAACCCCTCGCTTGCTAATCGCGTCAATATACGTACCTGTGAATAGTGAAGACCCAGATGAGACAGCTCCTGCAGGAGCTGTCTCATCAGGGTCTGCACTATTTACAAGTTGATTGTGCAACCAGTGCCCTCCACAGCAGTGATTGCACAGAAAAATAAGTGTAGATAGTAAAGATATATGTAATTATACAACAGGACATGGGTAAAGAAGGAGAAATGTATTTTAAAATTCAGCAAGCGAAGGGTTAATTTGTGCATTTGATCTGGACCTCTGTTTCATCGAGTAAAGGGTCCACCAACTTTAATCCCCACAAGCCATCGTCGTCTTGTTTCTGCAGAATTATTTTCCCGATGTGATTCATAAAGCAAACCACAGGGGGCCATTTCGTGGGTCTACATGGTCTAAAAAGTCAAAAAAATTGATTGGGTCGATTTAGTGTTATATTGGCCATTTCGTGGGTCTACATGGTCTAAAAAGTCAAAAAAATTGATTGGGTCGATTTAGTGTTATATTATATATATATAACACTAAATCGACCCAATCAATTTTTTTTGACTTTTTAGACCATGTAGACCCACGAAATGGCCCCCCTGTGAAGCAAACTGCGTTCTCTGTTCAGAGGGCTAATACAACAGCCGTGTGGTCTGTGTCTACATTGTTTTTATTTTATCTCATAAAGGACAAAAGGCGCGAATAGGTACAAAAAGTAAATCTATAACTTAACTTTTTATACTGGATATTGGTGCAGGTTGGCAAGAAGCAATATATATTTGGCCAAATGAACTGCGAATCTGCTTTATTCATATTGTTATTCTTTCATTGAGGACACGTGGTGCTTTAAAACAAAGGACACAAGAGTACTACATGTACAAACATTGACTAGCATTTACATGTAAGGAATATATTACAATGCTGGTCAATGTTCCAGATTTATATATCCGTTTATGCACTTGCTTTAAGCTACAACATAAGTACATTCTTTAACCCTTTACTCCCTAAATACGCCCTTCAACGCTTTTGCAAACAGAATAGACCCATATCAGACGGCTCCTGTAGGAGCCGTCTGATATGGGTCTGTTCTGTTTGCTTATGAAATGATATAGATATGATTATACTGTTTCTGCCGGGCCAAATATTCCTGTATTCATATGTTATTACGAAATATAATCTATATTATATATATGATACCATTATGACATCAAAGGAAATCATACTGGAAGGAATTATTCCGTATGAAATTCTGGTCGGTGTTTTACGTGCCACAAAAGACATTCCTTTCTCCTGCAAACCTGTGTTTGGTGTTTGAATCCAAATTGATTTCATTTACTACATTAATACACAAAATCATAAAAATTCTCATAGTTTGACAATTTCAGATAAAGGTTCATATACTAAAATCGGCATTTTTCCACCAGGCTGTATGCTGTGCACACTCTTTGGAATCGTTGGATTCTAAAGAGTAGTCACATCACAGGGTTTGGTGGAGAAATAAAGGGACAACTCTTGAAAATGTTTTGCTTTACACATCTTATCTGGACCTCTGATATTAACTTACACAACTTATGCACCAGGGCCCATGCTTATAAAGCTTTTAGTTGAGTCTGAGTTTCGTTCTCAAGCTTTTGATTGGTCAGATTTGAGTTCTCAAGCTTTTGATTGGTCAGATTTGAGCCAGAGGCTCAAATCTGACCAATCAAAAGCTTGAGAATGTACTCAGACTCAACTAAATGTTTTATAAGCATGGACCCTGGTTTGGCGACGTACTTCTGAGATGAAAACACAGTGCAATATAACACAATGTCTGTTGCTGACAACAAATGCTCGTGGGCACGTGCCTTGCACAGTAAATACACATTTTCAGACTAAATAGCGTGTTTATGCCAGAATAGACGTTTTTGATCAAAATAGATTTAAGATTTCAAAGGCCAGGCCTTGTCTGAACAAAGGATTAGGTCTTTGAATACTGAATGTCCAAACTGTATTCATTTATTAAACACCAGCAGAATCTATTTAGTATAAAAGGATTATTTTCCTTGAGAGAGTTTGAATGTAAGTGTCGAATCTGATCTAAAGACCCGTCCAGGTGCCACAGACTATAGTAAATGTCAGTTAACTCTACGTTTTACTATATTTAACCCTTTCACCGCCGATGTCGCATAAATGCACCGCGACAAATAGTGCAGTCCCAGATCAGACGCCGCCTTTTTAAGGTGGCGTCTGATCAGGGACTTCACTATTTGTCTCAATCTCTATTTCTATATATGTGCTTTATTCCTTTGAAATTTGCATCTATTTATCTCATTTCCTTATTTTACTGAATGATTTAACAAACTTGGATTGCAGACGACAAATAGAAATTTGGCACCGAAAGGGTTAAGAGCATAAAATCTGCAGGTACGTCTGGCAAGGCATTTGGTCCTAATCACTTAATAGGTTTCTGATTGAGAACACGAGAACCAAACAAATGACGATGGAAAATATAACCGACTTCTTGTTAGGTTCGCGACTTCAAATACCGGCATAATGAAATACTACTACAGTAAAACCTCTCTATAACGGCCACTAAATTGGCATTATTAATTGGTATTTAGTGCAGCTGGCTGCTTAAAGCAAGGTGAAAGTAAAACAGAACGCTCCTATAGGAGCGTTCTGTTTTACTTTCGCCTTGCTTTAATCAGCCACCTGCGTTTAACACAAACTACTTGATGTAATTTAGTGGCCGTTGTAGAGAGGTTTTACTGTACATGCCAACAGATAAAGGTGCGTACTCAATACTAAAATCGTCATTTCTCGAAGAGACGATTCTTATGAGTGGTCAGTGGTCACAACATAGGATTTGGTTGAATACTTCTTGAAAATGTTTCAATTTACGCATCTTATATGGGCCTCTGAAATCTACTATTACAATAACTACTACTAACAACAACAATAACTATAATGGTTATCCCCAAAACATGTATTTGCAATGGATGAAAAGCTCAGTCTAACTGCTAAACCTTTCTATAAGTGAAGCTGAGGATTAATTTTATTATAAAAATCACTATTCAGTTACTTTAAACCCCTCTGCAAGTCATGTATTATTGCAATTCATATTCATCATAATTTTTGGAGTAGAGATAATTGCAAAATCTTAAAGTTTCAATTTCACATGTTTTGAAACATCGTAAAACATATTTCCATATTTTACATTATGAATGAACCAGCCTTTTTTAAACAAAATCCTATAAAATGAATGGGTCCAAAGGTCCAGATGAGATGCATAATGTAAAACATTTTCAAGAACTTCTTTATTTCTCCATCAAACCCTATGTTGTGACCACTCTTTAGAATCGTCTCGTTTCTAAAGAATGGTCACAACATAGGGTTTGGTGCAGAAATAAAGAAGTTCTTGAAAATATTTTAATTTACGCATATTATCTGGACCTTTGGACCCATTCATTTTTCATGTTGTTGGGGGTAACCACTAACAAACTATTTGCTGGTATAAGTTATTGTCACCGATGAGTTTCAGCAAACGTTTTTGCCTATTCCCGTTTTAACCCATTCCCTCATATTGAAGCATTTTGACGCCTCTGTAAATGCTACGTTCTGAAACCATCGTGATAAATAGAGCATTTGCTACATAGGAGCAAATGCTCTATTTCTCACAATAGTAAATGCTCCTTTTCAGTACATTTATTCAGAGGATGGGTCTAAAATTGCCTATGAGGGAATGGGTTAAGGGACAATGGGCACAAATGAGTCGATTAGAATAAGTTTCATAATGATATAATATGAAAACAGGAATGTTTGGCCATAGCAAAACTGTAGAACCAGATCCCTACATTCCCAAAAGCAAACAGTAAATTATATACCCCATGCCAATATAGTCTGATTTGGGTCTACTCTACGCCAAAAAGGCGTCCAAATGCGCATCTATCACGGAAAGGGTTAAACTTCTTAAGTAAGTACAGTGAGCCCTCATTATACCGACATTCGTTACACTGGCACCCTCGTTATACAGGCAGTATGCATTAAAACAAAATTACCGTTAAAGGGGATGTCCCTACATTTGACGCGTTTCATAAACACTTAAAATATACAAAACTCATTTGTTTATATGCTGAAAAGTAGTATATCACAAAAAGCCCCATCCAATTACCGTTTATAATGACAACACATCCATGTGTTTGATATCGCCGATCCCGGTTTTACTCCCCGATGTTTCAGTTTTATTCGGGTTGAGTTTTAGTTTCGTAACTGTTCGCCCTATTCGCGATTCTCCGACCACTTCCGAGAAAGCTATTGCGTGAACAATGGAGGGATCGGGTGATCATCGGGAAAACGCGGAAGAATTTAACGGAAAAGGCCGATAATATTGTGTTGTAGAACAAAAATTATCAGTTATTGATGAAATCGGTTTATTTGTATCACAGGGGCATTTTTCGATATAAGTTGAAATTGGGAACCTTCATAATAATGATAGAGCATAACAAATACCAAGGTTTATGATATTATTGAAAATATGCGATCATTGTAGGGACCTCCTCTTTAATTAAGTCTTTGAAACAACCACTGACTAGAGAGGTGATCGATTATTCTCAGAATTGATTTTTGTAATATTTTTGAGGAAGTACAAAATATATAGCACTGAATCTCATTATTTTCAAATTTCCCTGACAGATCCTCAAATTTCCCTGACAATTCCCTGACCTTGAACAAATTTAAATTTCCCTGACTTTTCCCTGACGCGTGGCAATCCTGTACAACCTCTTTGGATAAATCTACCAAAAAGGAGCATTAACTAGAGAAAGGAATTTTTTTATAATTTATAGTTTGAAACCATTGTGATAAATAGAGCATTTGCTCCTATAGGAGCAAATGCTCTATTTATCACAATGGTTTCACAAATTGACTTTTATAGAGTCGTCAAAAGTCGTCAATATGAGGGAATCGGTGATCACTACATTATATCCATAAAGCACGGATGCCCCTTCTGCCGCATTTGCCATAAACTTACTATGAAGACTGCTTTAATTTCGACTAAGGCAAGTGCCCTAACTCTGGTGAAAGACTTTGACTAAAACTTTAAGAACTAACGTCCAAAGCTACAGATAAAGGTGCGTCCTAAAATCGTCATTTCTCTACCAAACCCTATGTTGTGACCACTCTTTCGAATCGTCTCGAAAAAAAGAAATAAACAAGTTATTCTTGAAAACGTTTTAATGTACGCATCTTATCTGGACCTCTTATTGTATGTCTGCTTTTTTTTTTATCAGCTTCATAATTGTAATGGCATATGAACAAGAAACGGTTTGCCCATGGTGCAAACTATAGAATCAGAGCTATATACAGTGAACCCTCGTTATACCGGCATTCGTTACAATGACACCCTCATTATACCGGCAATATGCACTGAAACAAAATTACCGTTAACTCTTTGAAACAGCCACTGAATAAATAGGTGCAATGCCAATAGCACAGGTAATTGCTTAATGCAGAACACAAGAAGTGCAAAAAGCTCCCTTGGGGGGCTTTTTGCACTTCTTGTGCCCTGCATTAAGCGATCAACTGTTGCTACTAGTTTAAAACTGGCCAAATAGTTCCTTTCATATTTAAACTCGTTATAACGGCAACCTCGTTATACCAGTACAGTGTTTGGAAACAAACACCTCCGTTGTAATGAAGGTTCACTGTAATTCCAAAAGCTAACAAAACAGACCCTGATCAAACGGCTCCCGTATGACCGTCTGAACTGGGTCTACTATGTTTCCAATTGCGTGAAAAGGCGTTATCTTTGGAGTATATAATTTAGTAATAACAATTTATGGTTAATTCCTAAGATTTCCATGTTACTGAAACTATGTCGTGCCTACCAGATGATATTCATACATGATGTATTTCGGGCTGAGTGTCTTCGGTTGCGTGTGTAACGCCGATATCTAACAATATTATTATGATGTATTCACATCAGAAACCAAGCCTTCCAGTCAAAGAATACCAAATGGCTATTAAAGTCTCCATTATGCCCTGAACTAAACTGTATATCACCATTTTACGAATGATTGCGGGATTAAATTCATCTTAGGGCTACACGATATTCATTTTAAACCGTTACTCGATAGATACGCATTTAAACGTCTTTTGCAAACATAGTAGACCCAGATCAGGGTCTACTCAGTTTGCTCGTAAAATAATCTAGATCCGATTATACAGTTTCCGTAATAGACAAAACAACATGTATCCATATGTCATTATAAGAATGCATCTAATTAGTATTCATGACGTCATTATTTCTTATTTGAACACTCATGAGACAGAGGATTCAGCAGCCTACTTGTCTTTCATCTACTCCCCTAGGGACATTGAGCCTGGAAAAGAATCAGACACAAGACACATTGTCTATTCTATAGACTGTCTTTTCTCGAGGCATTGTGCACTCACTGACAGTGCAATTTCGTCATATCATTACCGTAATACTATCCCACTTACGCTTAACCCATTTCTGCATATTTATACGCCTTTTGGTCCATTCCCACATATTGATGCTTTTTGTCGCCTCTGTAAAAGTCACGCTTTAAAACCTTTGTGATAAATAGAGCATTTACTCTATATGAACAAATGCCCTGTATATCACAATGGTTTAAAAACAACTACAATATTTTAAATTCATTTTTGTAGTAAATGCTTCGTTTCGGTATATTTATTAACCCTTCGCTTGCTATTCACGTCAATATACCTACCTGTAAATAGTGAAGACCCAGATGAGACAGCTCCTGCAGGAGCTGTCTCATCAAGGTCTGCACTATTTACGAGTTGATTGTGCAACCAGTGCACTCCACAGCAGTGATTGCACAGCGAAATACTTGTAGACAGTGAAGATATATGTAATTATACAACAGGGCATGGGAAAAGAAGGAGACATGTATTTTAAAATTCAGCAAGAGAAGGGTTAAAGAAGGTTGGATCTAAAATAACATATGAAGGAATGGGTTCAGTATTCTGACACCTACTCTCCCCTCTCCACTGGCTGGTAAAAGCACGATAACTCAGGAACAATGTTGATAACTTTAAAATAGACGGACATAATAGGGGTTATTCTTATATAATAGCCCTGGTTGTTTGAGGGCAGATAGGTTAGTTCTAGATCATAGGGTAATACTTTACTGCTTCACCGGGGGTAATTTTCCCAGGCAATTAAGCCGGGTCACAGCCTTTTCATCACATGATCTCGGAAGGAGAACAAGAGAATTGTTGTAGGGTATTTTCTTCAGAATTGTATCTAATTCGTGGCGTTTGTCTCAAATAATTGTGTTATAGAGGGTGCATAAGGCATTATTATTAATGATTACGCAGGCATTTTTTTCGGATGCAATGCATATAGATCTAATCGAGATATATTGGATTACGGTTTCTACACGAAGCATCGCCATTGGCATGGCAGCCATGCCAGAATGACCGATTAAAATATGTAGGGCCTGGAGCTCAGCAATTTTGCATAATCTCCTCTGTCAGAAGCCTTTCATTAGCATTTCTCGCATATTCTTTAATTCAACGAGATCAAGTATGATGAATTATGAGTATAAAGGTACATGAGGCGACATCTAATGGTGTAATGCAAGGGGTACCAATCGGTTATGGTTCGGTTCGTGTCGATCGAACGAAGCCGGGGCCAGTATATTGCGTCATTAACAAGTCGAAAACATGATATGACGTCATAAAGCGATAGCGTGATATCATCATATACATGCCTCAATATTATTGGGTGATTGTTAGTAGAACTGGCTATCCGAACGACAGAATGTCGCAGATCGGCGAAAAACGAGACGGGTTAAAAGAGTAACAATGCTTGTTGTAAGATAATATTATGTATTGTAACCGCATGCATATTCTTCTTGAAAGTTAGCTCAGTAGTATCTGAGACTTAAGCAATTTATTCATAAAAATCTTTGGGGATTATGGAACAAATGTTTTTCCGGGGTCTAAATAATAAATGGGGCAGATGTTTATGTCTGTTTCAGTTAACCTTGAACATTTCAAAGATAGAACTCAAGGTAAAGTGGAGTAGATTTATCCAAAGTAAAATATATCAGGAATAGATACAGAGTTTTAAAGTTTGTAAACGAATTCATAATAATACTGAGTAAACTAGAGCGATATAGAGCTAATAAATAAATAGATACAGAAACAGATAGAATCTATATCTATAGCGACAATGTTAGAGGTATAGATCGGGGCACGCAGTATGGTTCCTGGATTTGTATATGAGGGGCAAGAGCACTACTTGAAATTATACAAGACGGCTGGCTTTAGCAATGAGGTCTAACACCTGAACGCCGGTAATAATAATAATAATAAAAATAAGGATGAGGATGTTGGTCATATAGATCGATAATAGGATAAATAATAATAACAAAAACATACATGGACAAGCTATTAAGTTATAAGGAAATGATAATGACGACAATTATAAGAAAGGGTGCTAATTTTGCGTGTTTTTGTTTCATTCTATTTTCATAATGCCGAGAATGGTCGGGAAGAGGAAGCGTCGGGTCTCAGAACGATTCAGGGACAACCCAGAGAGGCCCCCACAACCGATGCTTCTGAATGGGCAGCAAGGGGATCCAGCAACCCAACCTGTCCAGGTGGCAGAGCAACCAGTCAGTGCCCCACAATTAGATGTTGGCGGCTTACCAAACTTGGCTGGACTACGGGACGTGGGGGAGATTGCCCCAGCACAACAGCCGAGCCTATTCCCTGAAGGTAATGTTACGGCTCACCTACCAGAGATAGTAAGCATACACTCTGAGATAGGGCTACACGTCACAAACAGCATTAAAGAAAAGATAGTGCAGGGACAGTTTGTCGACTTGGCTACGCTGTTAGAGGCGGGCCGGGGCGACGAGCTTACCGGTCCAAATGCAAGATTAGTGGTAGATAGTTCTGGGCAAGTACGGACAGCTGCCCCTAATCGCAAACCAATAAGTTCAATCGAAGAGTGGTCTGACGCATTTCTGGTATATACTAGCATATATTTAACTGCCCACCCTGAACAAACACAGGCGGTGTTGAAATATTTTTCCACAATACGGTTAGCAGCAAAACGCCATAGGGGGCAGGATGGAAGAGTTATGATATGCAGTTCCGCATGAGGTTTGCTGCCAATCCAATTTCTAAGTCTTTTGGATCCATAGATCAGGAACGTTGGCTGCTATGCATGGGTCCTTCTGCATTATACAATTTCAGTTCAACGTACGGGGAAAGGAAATGTTGGGACTATAATTATAGGTATTACTACAGAAATGTCTGTCCTTACAAACACAGTTGTATTCATTGTAGTGGAAGTCACCAGGCCATTACTTGCAGACGGCAGAATAGGTCAATCGCGGGCCAAAGACCAGTCCGTTCTGCGTTCCAAAGACCCCAGTTTAGAACTAGCTTCAATCCAGGGCTCCAGTCTCCGAGGTTTAGGTTCTCAACACAATGAGTATAATTGCAATCTTAATGAAGTAGGCAAATCACCTATCAATATCACAAAGCTAAGGGACTACTTGAACATTTATCCGAATACATTAGATGCAAATGTTTTAGCGAACGGATTCCGTCGGGGCTTTAACCCATAGATACAACCGCTTTGAAAAAATCTACCGAAAAGGAGCATTAACGAGAGAAAAGGAAACTTTTACAATTTTGTAGTTTGAAACCATTGTGATAAATAGAGCATTTGCTCCCATAGGAGCAAATGCTCTATTTATCACAATGGTTTCAGAAAGTGACTTTTACAGGGTCGTCAAAAGTCGTCAATATGAGGGAATGGGTTAAGATAGAATATCAAGGAAATAGGACACATGTCGAATATAAAAATCTTCAATCGGCCTTTCATAATGAGGAATGCCTAATAGCAAAAATCAATAAGGAAATTTGTTTGGGTAGAATGGCAGGCCATTTTGATTCATTACCTTTACCAAATTTGCGAGTTTCACCAGTAGGTCTAGTAAAACAAGAGGGCCAGAATGACCCTGAAGCGCTCACCAGACAATCAGAGGAGAAGATTTTCAAAGTTTTCACTATATGTTTCTATAGAAAACTAGCCTGCCCTGAGCTTATTTTGACACAAGAGGCACAATTTATATAACTTTTGTAGAGGACCTGAACATGATGCTATGTACCAAATATGAAAGCTGAGAACCTTCCAGTTTCAGACGAGAAGATTTTCAAAGTTTTCACTATATGTTTCTATTGAAAACTGGCTACCCCTGGGGCGGGCCAATTTTGACCCCGGGGCCATAATTTATATAACTTTTGTAGAAGACCTGAACATGATGCTATGTGCAAAATATAAAAGCTGAGAACCTTCCAGTTTCAGAGAAGAAGATATTCAAAGATTTCACTATTTGTTTCTATTGAAAACTGCCCACCCCTGGGGCGGGGCCAATTTTGACCATGGGGCCATAATTTATATAACTTTTGTAGATGACCTGAACATGATGCTATGTGCCAAATATGAAAGCTGAAAACCTTCAAGTTTCAGGAGAAGGTTTTCAAAGTTTTCACTATTTGTTTCTATTGAAAACTGCCCAACCCTGGGGCGGGGCCAGGGCCATAATTTATATAACTTTTGTAGAGGACCTGAACATGATGATATGTGCAAAATATGAAAGCTTAAAACCTTCTGGTTTAAGAGGAGAACATTTTCAAAGTTTTACTATATGTTTCTATTGAAAACAAGGCACCCCTGGGGCGGGGCCAATTTTGACCCCAGGGGCATAATTTATATAACTTTTGTAGAGGACCTAAAGATGATACTATGTGCCAAAGATGAAAGATGAGAACCATGTAGATTCAGAGAAGATTTTTAAAGGTTCAAATTTGTTTGGGTAGAATGGCAGGCCCTTTTGATTCATTACCTTTACCAAATTTGCGAGTTTCACCAGTAGGTCTAGTAAAACAAGAGGGCCAGAATGGCCCTGAAGCGCTCACCAGACAATCAGAGGAGAAGATTTTCAAAGTTTTCACTATATGTTTCTATAGAAAACTAGCCTGCCCTGAGCTTATTTTGACACAAGAGGCACAATTTATATAACTTTTGTAGAGGACCTGAACATGATGCTATGTACCAAATATGAAAGCTGAGAACCTTCCAGTTTCAGACGAGAAGATTTTCAAAGTTTTCACTATATGTTTCTATTGAAAACTGACTACCCCTGGGGCGGGCCAATTTTGACCCCGGGGCCATAATTTATATAACTTTTGTAGAGGACCTGAACATGATGCTATGTGTCAAATATGAAAGCTGAGAGCCTTCCAGTTTCAGAGAAGATTTTCAAAGATTTCACTATTTGTTTCTATTGAAAACTGCCCAACCCTGGGGCGGGGCCAGGGCCATAATTTATATAACTTTTGTAGAGGACCTGAACATGATGATATGTGCAAAATATGAAAGCTGAAAACCTTCTGGTTTAAGAGGAGAACATTTTCAAAGTTTTACTATATGTTTCTATTGAAAACAAGGCACCCCTGGGGCGGGGCCAATTTTGACCCCAGGGGCATAATTTATATAACTTTTGTAGAGGACCTAAAGATGATACTATGTGCCAAAGATGAAAGATGAGAACCCTGTAGATTCAGAGAAGATTTTTAAAGGTTCAAATTGCTGACGACGGACGACGCACGACGCACGCCGACGGACGACGGACAACAGGCGATCACAAAAGCTCACCCTGAGCACAAAGTGCTCTGGTGAGCTAAAAAAGCCGACGGGGATTGGAGGTTGATTACTCACTAATCATATCCAGAGGGCGCAAGTGTAAATGATGGTATCGATAAAAAGTTTGGTTCAGTTCAATATACATCTTTCGACAAAGTCACAGATATGATCTATTATTTAGGTCGATCTGCTCTAATAGCGAAGCGAGATTTAAAAGTACAAAAATGAGTCATGCAGGAAACACCACATACAGAACAAACAGTCACCCGAACAGCAACACAAGGAAACAGCAAATGTACATAACTATAAAAGCAACAAGAGACGCACAAAGACAAAACAAACATACAATAGGAGGAAGATGGAAGTACCGCCTTGGAACGGTCAGTGACAAAAGTCACTGGAGGGTTTAACCGGTTTATGGGCGCCCAACCTCACACTTATTCCATCCCCACCCTAAAAGACAAACAGTGTAAATAAACGTATCCCCTCTCCGACTAATCTACAACAACCGCGACGGCAAATACAGTGGTAAAGTGCATGTATAACGAAAACATTTAAGTGAACATACTGTATCCACCTATCGCTAGTGTACTCAATGATTGAGCTGCAAACAGAGTAACTGTAGAAAAGTAATAAAGGGTACGACAAAAATGAAATAGTACAGATATCCGACGTTCTCCTTCCATTTCTGGATTTAAGAGGTCGCCTTCATAGAGTACTAAACCTTTCTTGTCGGCGTACATGCAAAGAGGCCAGCGTGATTGCCAACTGTAAAAGGGTTCACAGCCAAACATGCAGTCTGTTGTAGTACTACAGGATCATATCCCTTTTCAATGAATTGTTTAACAGAGTTGATGAACAAAGTGAGAAAATGGGTATGTCCAATAATTTTACGAAGTTTGTAAATCACATCACCATAAAATTCAGGATGTGAAATACCGTGTCGCAGAAGCACCTTGAGATTACATTGGTATTTGCCAATATTTAAAATCAGCTTACAGGATATTGCCAATTAGGAAAGAGGATTTTGATTTGGTAGGAATTAAAGTAGGTCAGAAGTATTACGTAGACAAGTGTCTACCAATGGGGCTAAGTCAAAGTGCAAATTTGTTGAGAGGTTTTCAACCTTTTTGCACTGGCTGGTGGCACAGTAAGCTGGGGTCGACACTCTGGACCATTTGTTAGACGACTTTATATTTGCGGGTAGAAAAGGGTCAAAATCTTGCAGGTTGTTAGTCGACACCTTCGAATAAGTATGCAAGGAACTGCATAAGTAGCAATAGATAAGTCGGTCGAGCCAACAACGGTTATGGGTTTTCTAGGCTTCGAATTAGACACGAACGAAATGACTGTGAGAATCCCTGTACATAGAATAGAGGAGTTGTCGGCCTTGGTAGCTATGTTGCTAAGTAAGAAAAAAGTCACACTCAAAGAGTTGATGTGCATATCGGGCAAGCTCAGTTTTTTTTCAGTAAAGCGATAAGGTCTAGTAGGGCATTCCTTCGTAGATTTTATGATTTAATGGTACCATTGAAAAAGCCACACCATCGGGCTAGAGTCACAAATGAGTTGCGGCAGGATTTGTTAATCTGGCAAGAATTCTTACAAGAATTCAACGGTGTATCATATATACCTGCAAGGGTGTGGTTCACCAATGATGAGCTTAGCTTGTTTACAGATAGCGCCGGCGCGGCAGATCGCGGGACTGGTTGCTATTTTAAGGGGAAATGGTATTTTTTCCCTTGGCCATTTGTCTGGCAAGACTCTCCCACTCTAAAGGACCTTACCTTTCTAGAAATGATCCCGGTCGTTCTCTCATTATATCTTTGGGGACATGAATTAGCGGACAAGAGAATAACCTTTCACATCGATAACGAAACACCGTAGTAAACAAACACACTTCAAAGTCTAAAATAATTATGCAATTAGTAAGGCCTTCCGTTTTGCTGGCGATGAAGCATGGAATAATATTTCGAGCTGTGCATATTCCTTCTACTTTTAACGCTATCGCAGATGCTATTTCTCGTCAACAGTGGTCACGCTTCCGTCAATTGGCTCCAGCAGCTCAGAACGACCCACACCCGATTCCACGGGGTTTTCTGCATCTAATTTGCAACTTGAGGCTAGACGTTTGCTAGATGCAACTACAACCGAAATACGAAAAAGGCGTATCAGACGGGTTTGACAGGTTTTAATGCTTTCCGGCGACGGTATCAGTTAACAGAATCCTGGCCCCCTCCAGTGGACCATTTAACCCTTTTCTTAGCATTTATGTCGGTACGACAGAATAGTGCGAAAACTGCAGAATTGTATCTGTCAGCCATAAGTTTTTATTGCAAAATTAGCAATCTAGTAGACACAACGAAGCAGTTTATTGTAACAAAAGTTTTGGAGGGATATCGCCGCACGAACAAAACAAAGCGGATACGGCTACCAATAACATTTCATTTACTACAAGGCATACTGACTATGCTTTCAGCGGTGTGCCGGGACGAATATGAACGAGAATTGTTCTCGACAGCATACATATTAGCATTCTTTGGGTTCTTCCGGGTAGGGGAGCTTACAGTGCCTAAAGTAGGGAGCCCAGGTATTAGGAGTACAATATGTCAAATTCACTGACGATAAACAAGCCTTACTGGTTTCCGTTCGTTTTTCTAAAACTGATCATATAGGAAAGGGAGTATCTCTCAAGCTTCGGAGCTCAGGACTATCCATCTGCCCAGTAAGATCGCTCCTACGGTATCTTGGTGTTAGACCTAAATGTCAAGGCCCCTTGTTTTGCCACATTGACAAGAAACCTCTTACGCGTTACCAATTTTCTGCAGTGCTTCAGATGGCATTAAAGGCTATAAATCCCGGTCTAACGGGATTCAAGTCTCATAGCTTTCGCTTAGGGGCGGCTACAAGGGCAGCGGAAATGGGGTGGTCTGAAGAGAGGATTAAAGATTCAGGGCGTTGGTCATCAGAGGTTTTTAAGGTATACATCAGGCCAAGAAAACAGTTTAACGAGGTTCTAAGGCTCTTTTAAGGACGATTTTGAGCAGGTCATAGATCTAGCATAGAGAAATTAGTAAGACCTGTAGTAAGTACAAATAGGGGACTGTTTTAAAGGTAACACCATTCAACCTTGATATTTCGTGTGGACATGTGTATAGTATTAGTTTAAATTGTTATTTAGGGGAACTTGACATAGTGACTAATGGCCACAAAGTTTTGTTTTAGGCTCCCTGCTGAAAGTGTGGCTGGTCGGCTCATCAATATTAAAGAGGGCTTTCCCGGTGGCCAGGATTTCACAAAGGGGTATCAATCTGGGGCTTCCAGCTGAACTCTGGTGGCAAGGCAATGGTGGCCTTAGGCTGCAAGATCTAGAGAGAAAACTTAAGTTGCACATTAGAGACAAGCCAGATTTTTTAGTGATACATGCTGGCGGAAATGATATTGGGGGCAAACTGCACCTGAAAAGATTGGAGAAACTCATAGTCCAGCTTTCTTATTTCAAAAGTAATGCTATGCCCGGCACCATCGTAGTCTGGTCTGCTATATTGCCTAGGGCTTGTCTCATGAGAATTTGGGCTTAAAGGGGGGGGGGGCAATTAAACGCTTAAACACATATGCAGTAAAGTTATGTAAGAGAAAGGGTGGTTTTACGTGTCCCGACGGGGTACACTTGCACAAAACGAGGGTAATACAATCTTTATACATAACCTATCCTTTGGCCTGTCTAAAATCCTGCAAATGCAACAACCTTGGTATTAAGTAAACATGTAGTAGAGGTGATTGGCCTTGTGAGTGGGTCGTAACAGTCAGTGTGTCAAAAGGCGTGGGCCTTATGTTGTTTTGGGATTGCCTTGCTGGCACAAATTCGACCGAGACCACCGCAATGGCCCGGGTCTATTTTGGCGGAGGAACTGGTCACGGACCAATTCCTTATGGCCAACAGCTTCGGCAAAAATGTGTCTGATAATATTTATGTTCGGCCACCATGTTTTTTCGGGGCCATGATTGTTTAATTCAGAGATTTTAAGTTAGTTGAGCCACCATGTTTTCGGGGCCAATATTTGATATTTATATTATTAGGCGCCCTATGCCATTTGCCGGTGCCAAGCCATTTTAGGTGTTGATAGATAGTGGAAATGTATACTTGAACAGACGAAGTGATTATCGATATTAGTATGAACATTGGAAAAAGTGATTATCGATATTATTCTGAACATCGGAAGTGGGAATTGAGGTCATATGATAATTGATGTTTATGATATGAACAGTTGAAGTGATTATTGATTTTCGAAAATGATAGCAATATATATAGTAACAAGTTAAACCTAGGTTCACGCCCATACACGCCAAACTTAGGGTTTCTAGATGTTTCATAAGATTCGGAGTATGAGTGATTGTCATAATTCTTTAATAATAATAATATTATATTATTAATAAACAACAAGTAGCAAGTTGTTGGGTGATTATTTAGATCCTCCAAGTTTACTTGACAAAAGCACAAGCTTTGACAAGGACCAAACAATAGCAAATACTATAGACAGTGATACACATGTACACTCTTTTCCTAGCTTTGTTCTTTCGAACATGTAGGGTATTCGAGTCGTGACAAGGGAAAGAGAAACTCACTCTGGGATATGTGTACACGGTGTAGACCTACGCTGTTTAACTCTTTAACTGTCACCAATAGCCTTCTGTAAACAGTGTCGCCTGCTTCAATCTTAATATTTCTCCCCTTTTTGTTTTAAATAAACATTATCAGAGTGATACACGGTTTGCGTCCTGATGAGATACTAAGTTACTCGGCGTTCCTCAGGATAAAACTGTTTGCAAGTATAGCCGAACTTCGATAACTCGAACTCGGATAACTCGAAATTTGGGATAAATCGAACAAAAACATTAGACCTTCCAAAATTTAAAATACAGAATTGCTCTAAACTGTATCGCTACAGATATCTAGAAACACATGTTGAAGCTTAATACAGGTCTAAAGTAATGCTGACAGCTCCTGTAGGACCTGTATTAAGCTGTGAACTCGAGAAATTGTTCATATTAAAAAACTCATTTGTACGGTCCCTTGAAGCTCGAGTTATCGAAGTTCAACTGTATAATTACAAATTCGAAATTGCCAGTGAAAGAGTTAAGGATTTCATGTATCTGTTTTCGAATGGGCGAGATTGCCATTACAATACGGTTACTTGAAGTAATTAATGGAAGTGAATGTGAATTCTCGACATTGTATGTATACACCTCTTTCCTCTTTCGCTGTATTAATTAATATATGTATTCCCATTTGATTGTGTTGTTTTCATTCCCATCTGATCAAGACCTGTACTATTTGTTTCTTAAATTATTTTCCAAAGTATTCATCGCCAAGCTAATTACAACAGAAACACACCTTCAAACGAAAAGTATATTGGTTCACAATAAATGCACGTAAGAAATAATTATATCATGATAATTAATTAGTTTAACCGTTTCACCGCCGATGTCGCATAAATGCACCACGACAAATAGTGCAGTCCGAGATCAGACGCCGCCTTTTCAAGGCGGCGTCTGATCAGGGACTGCACTTTTGGTCTCAGTCTGTAGTTCTATAGCTGTGCTTTATTCCATTGAATCTTGCATCTATTTATCTCATTTACTTATTGTACCGAATGATTTAACACAAATTGGATTGCAGACGACAATTAGAAAGGGTTAGGTTCACTAACTGGACAAAGGGTTAAGTTTTATGATGGCATATGAACACAGGAAGTTTAGGCCATGGCAGAAACTGTAGAATAATATTTATACCATTTCATAAGCAAACAGCAGACCTTGATCAGGCAGCTCCTGCATCTGATCTGGATATTTTCTGGTTGCAAAATCGTAGAAAGGCGTATCTATAAAGTATCATTGGCCTCAAAAGTCAGAAAAACGGAATTGAATGAATAATAATAAAATAATCTGAAGACAATTTAACTCCATGAACCTTCTATAAGTTCTAGAATGTTTGACTCTTGGTCCATGTAGGCCTACATAGGACAATCATCATTTACCCAAGGCAGATTGTTTCAATAATTCTAGAAAACTAATTATCCTACATAATGCAAATTCATAAACCTCATTGCGGTAAAAATAACACAAATATATGAGACACAAGCTCCCCATCCCTGTATATAACTATGACCATGTAAGAAGACTTTTTTACATTAAAGTAAAATGTCAAAACAGTGGGGATCTACATATATCAAACAAGTAACATATACAAAACTAATCTCAAACATGCGTAAGATGGCGTTTAATTTGGCTCAAGTGTAAAGTAGGTCAATGGCTAAGAATGTAAACGAACAAGATAGATACACAGTCGACGCTAGGTAACGCAGACGCAGCTGACCCCGGACCATGTGCACGAAGTCGATCCCAGATCACTCACGCACACGATCGACCCAAGGTCACGCAACCGCAGTTGACCCAAGGCCACGGACACTCATTTGACTCAAGGTCACGCATACGGTTCATGCACACTCAGTTGACCCAATGCCAAGGATACTCAGTTGACCCAAGGCCACGGACACTCATTTGACCCAAGGTCATGCACACGGTCCACGCACTTTCAGTTGACTCAAGGTCAAGCACGTACGGTTCACATACACCGTCATACGAAGTTATCCTAACTTGTCGCATGTTAGAATGGATGACACAGTCAGTCGATAGTAATGACTCGTAAATTAGGACTTATTTCAATATCCCCGCTTTTAAAAAACAAAGGAAAGGAACCAAATTAGACAGCAACCGCAAGATAAAAAGTACATGTAAGCAGGTAAGGAAGCCATAAAGCAAACACATACCTGCCATAAGCTTGACCTGTTTTGATTTGGAATAGTCCATTTGAAAACTCAGTGTTGTAAGTGTTTATATCAAGATGGAAGGCAAAACCACTCGCTGTTGATGTCAGTAACTTATTTTGTATGAATACATTTATGGCAGGCTCTAATGTATTTCTACTCTAAACATTGTTTTACTCCTTTCCCTCATACAAACGCTTTTCATGCCTTTGTAACCAGAGCAGACTCAGATCAGACGGCTCCTGTAGGAGCCGTCTGATCACGGTCTGCTCTGTTTGCTTATGGAATCATATAGATCTGTCTCTATAGCTTCTACCAAGCAAGCTACGTTTGTACTCTACAGTATCTCCCAGTAATAAAGAAGCCTGTGTACACACGCCACTATAAAACATCAGCTAATAAATATTCATGAAAGGATTATTTCTTACATGAATATTGAAGAGGGAAAGAGTTAAGCAGTGTTAGTAACCTACAAGTTTGCAAGGGATAAATGATCAAAATAAAAAAATATAAATATTGATTATAATCTTAACCATTTCCCTGTTCTGTATTTAGGTCAAATTCCAATACCTACTGAATATTCACTAACAAAATACATTTAGTTATAAAGAAATATGGAAGGTGGAACATTGTAGACATTTTAGAAAGTAAAGAAACAGATCTATCAAATTTTATTAGCAAACAGAGCAGACCCTGATCACACGGCTCCTCTAGGAGCCGTGTGTTCTGGGTCTACTCTGTTTGCAAATGCGTTAATATGAGGGAAAGGGTTAAGTACATTATGTTAAGCAAACAATACATAATTCAAAACACATGGCAGTGTAATCTTTATATTAGTTATGCAATTACTGGTGCTGTACCATCAAGATGCTTTAACCATTTCCCTGATATAGACGTCTTTTCACGCCTTTGCAAACTGAGTAGACCCAGATCAGATGGCCCCTTTAGGAGCCGTCTAATCAGGACCTGCTCTGTTGCATATGATATTATAATATAATAAGTAGATTTGATTCTACGGTTTCTGCTAATACCAAAAACTTCTGTATAAATATGCCATAATAAAATGTATGTCAATAAATATGTCTACATTAAGGAACTTAATGAAAAGATGGTTTAATTAAACTATTTAGGTCTACACGCGTATGTGTCATTCTTTGCTATAGCAACTAAAATCTGTGAATGGTAAATTGACAATAGAAGGTATTAGCTAATTTCCTTTTTAAGAGTACATGGCTTTGATTTCAAATGGCTGGCTTACAAGGATTACTGGTTAATTTTCCTTTTGAACGGAAGTAGGAACTGTTATTCCAAATATACACCTAAAGTATTACAGGATTAATTGTCGTTTCTTATTTGAAGTCTATTAGCCATGGATGTATCACTCTGTGTCGGTTCGTTTCCAATGTTTTCAATGTTACGTAGTCGTGAGTGTACTGAAGCAGAAATAGTTCAATATCAAGCATGCAATGTTTGAATTTGTGATAAACTTTTATCCTTTACGTTTGGCCTTTTTGGCAAACACAGTATACTTAGATCAGACAGCTCCGATCAGAGTATTCTCTGTCTGCATATTGAATATTAGAGATCTGTTTAATATATTCATGCAATAAACAATGCATTCTTAAATTATTATTTATGGCGGCGGAAAGGGTAAATCCTTTGCAAAAAGCTTGGATCCAGATGAGGCGCAAATAGTTTTGGTGTCTCATAAAATTGTTTGACAATAAAAATATGCTGAGTACCACAAGAATATTTGAAACACGTTTTTGAATTTACAGAGCTCTAGCATGTATGCGTTTGCCTGACATGTCTGACGAACAATTTAAGCTCTTAGTCTTATATGCCTAACATATTACCTTCAATATCAAATGTGTTCAAGTATTAAAATATTATCTATCATTACCTTTAACCCTTTCCTAAACAATACGCATTCCTACGCCGTTGCAAACAGAGTAGACCCAGTTCAGACGGATCCTATAGGAGCCGTCTGATCAGGGTCTGCTCTGTTAGCTTATGGAATAATATAGATATGAACAAACATATTCTGCCATGGCCAAACCTCTGTATCCATATGCCATTAAAAAATCTAATCTAATCAATATTCATGACATTAGTATTTCTTACATGAATATTCATGGAGTAAAGGGTTAAGAAAACATAATCAGCGTGTCAGACAATTTGGATACTAGTGGGACCTGAAATTACAAGGGACCTCATTTTCTAGCCAGGGACTCGTAGAATGATATGATTTAGTTGTCTCTAACCATTGTTGTACCCATTCCCTTATATGCTATTTTAAGACCCAACCTCTTTGAATAAATCTACTGAAAAGAACATCTACTACGAATAGGGGAAACCTTAGAATTGTGTAGTCTTGAAGCGGTTGTAATACATAAAGCATTTAATGGTCAAATGGCGTCAATGTGAGGGAATGAGCGAAAAGGTGTCAATGTGAGGGAATGGGCCAAAAGGTGTCAATGTGAGGGAATGAGCGAAAAGGTGTCAATGTGAGGGAATGAGCGAAAAGGTGTCAATGTGAGGGAATGGGCCAAAAGGTGTCAATGTGAGGGAATGGGCCAAAAGGCGTCAATATGAGGGAAAGTGGTAACTGTCTCTGACAATCTTGCATGTGGTTTTTCTATTTCGAATTGAAGTCAAAGACAATCTAAACAGATGGGCTGGAAATCACTTTATACTATAATGATACTTATTACGTCATTTAAGATAGGATAAAAGTTAAATACAGGAGAATTAAAGTCATGTTTGTGACATTACGAGTGCTTATATTTCAGAGCTTCTAAATGTTTGAAATAAGTGTTGTCTAAGGCCCTGGCGTACATAATTTGACTGAACGGTTTTACATATAAGGTTAATCCTTTACTCCAGGAATATTCATAAGAAATAATGACATGAATATTGATTAGATTTTTTTACAATGACACATAAAACATAATCGCTTGGCCGTGGCAGAAACTGTAGACTCATATTTATATAATTTCATAGGCAAACAGAAAATACTCTGATGCGACGGCTCCTGAAAGAGCCGTCTGATATGGGTCTTCTTTGTTTGCAATGGTGTAGAAAGGCGTATTTTTAGAGTAAATGGTTAAGTATTTACTCCACATATATGCCTATTAACCCATTTGCTCCCAGTGGATTCTTCCATGCTTATATATTGGATTATCTAAGGGATGTCTGGTCTAAATTTTCATTTCTTTTTTGTTTTATATTGAGTTTCCTATCAGCAAACAGTGACTCTGATCAGACGCCGCATTATGCAGCATCTGATCAGAGTCTACACTGTTTGCCTACGTGCCATATATGGGATCATGGGAGCAAATGGTTTAACTCATTGGCAAACAGAATGTACAAGGTCAGACCTGTTTGTTTATAGAGATCAGTCTCAAGCATATGATTGGTCATATAATTAAGAATATTTGAAAGTGATATCATACTCAAGCAAAAAGTTTTATAATCTTAGAGCCCGGTTTCATTTTTATAATACAGTGAACCAGTATAATAGTATTCAATTTCTCTACAAAGAACAGCTAGATTATCAATCAGTTTGGTTTTAATCACTATTCTCATATGTATTCAAACAGCAAATGGTATAATCCCTCTTTCATGCGTAAGATGCCAGATTTTAGCAGATAGAATATGATCAATTTTACAAGTTTGTTTGTTGGTTTCTCGACCTTTCAGTACCGAAAGGACAGCATAGGAGTGCGTGTATGAGACACAAATATCAATGGCCAAAAAATTATTGATAGCATTACCAAAATATATGTAAACAATGAACGTTATTTTTATAAGCAATGTTATTTTCCATTGTTTGCTCGCTTTTGTTATGGAGCAAAAATGGAACACCATCAAAGCAACTAGTGACAGCGTCTTTTCTTGTTTACAAACTATAAAAAGGATGGGATTGACTTGTTTGAAGATATATTTCTGATTCGACGCCGCAATGTCGGCTGAATTTATATCCAATTTCCATGACCAATTATTTTATATAATAGTTTCTCCTACGTATTTATACCATTTCCCAATAAACAGTGATTCATATCGGTCAGTTTTGAAAGAGAGTTAACCCATTACCTTATGAATATTCATGCTTAACCCTTCGCTTGCTAATCGCGTCAATATACCTACCTGTAAATAGTGAAGACCCAGATGAGACAGCTCCTGCAGGAGCTGTCTCATCAGGGTCTGCACTATTTACAAGTTGATTGTGCAATCAGTGCACTCCACAGCAGTGGTTGCACAGCGAAATACTTGTGCACAGTGAAGATATATGTAATTATACATCAGGGCATGGGTAAAGAAGGAGAAATGTATTTTAAAATTCAGCAAGCGAGGGGTTAAAATAATGCCATCATGAATATTAATTACATGTGTGTGCATTTTTCATGGCATGTGAACAAAGAAATGTGGTAATGTAACAAAACGTAGAACCACATCTACAGTGTAAAAACTCGATATTTTGAAATTTAAGTAATGAAGAAAGGGTGCATTTTTAAGCAGGTGATGCTTGATGCAGGGTGAAAGTCATGCATTAAGTTGCCACCTGTCTTAACCCATTACCTCATATGCTATTTTTTATATCCAACCAGTTTGAATAAATCTACCGAAAAGGAGCATTAACTAGAGAAAAGAGAAAAAATAGAATTTGCAGTTTGAAACCATTGTGATAAATAGGGCATTTGCTCCTATAGGAGCAAATGCTCTTTTTATCACAATGGTTTCAATAGGTGAGTTTTATAGAGGCGCAAAAAGGCGTCAGTAGGAGAGGGTGGGTTAAAGGCTGATTGTGATATTTATGTTAGTGTTCGAACTATAGGGGGTTTACTTTTTTCATAATCAAACTGAGCAGAAACTGATCAGACGGGTCCTTTAAGGAGCTAGGTCTACTCTGTGTGCAAAGGCGTGAAAATGTGTATCTATCTGGTAAAGGGACTGACTCAAGTTATGAACATCGGTAAGGTGGAGATCATAGCATGGACAAGAATATAACATTATAAATATTGGATTAAGTTATGAACTGTACACGTACTGTGAACCAGTTGATTTAAGCTTTTATGATTTTATATGAATGGCATCATGGATTTGAGATGTTGGCATTTGAGATGCTGACATTTGAAATGTTGATATTTGAGATGCTGACATTTACAGTAAAGTCATTCTATACCAGTATTCTTGTAGAGAAGAATTTAGATACTTTAAGACATGTGGCTGCTTAATGCAGGGTAAAAGTCATGCAGAAAGTTCCTAGAAGAGCTTTCTGTATGACTTTCACCCTGCATTAAGCTGCCATATGTCCCTAAGACCGATTAAATTGAACGTCTGGCTTAAAGGGATTTTACTGTATATTGCACTAGCATCTACGAATTTAATTGTTACTTCCAGAGTGTCTGCTATTCAATTGTTACTTTCAGAGTGACTGCTGTTTAATGGTTACTTTCAGAATGACTGCTATTTAATGGTTACCTTCAGAGTGACTGCTATTCAATTGTTAATTTCAGAGTTACTGCTATCTAATTGTTACTTTCAGAGTGACTGCTATTTTATGGTTACTTCCAGAGTGACTGCTATTTAATGGTTACTTTCAGAGTGACTGCTATTTGATAAAGCTATATATATTTTTTACATATTCTTCTATAATACGAAACTTTTCAGCACCTTTTCAGCAAGGTATTTTTTATGATTTTATATCTTTTCTAAAATAGAAAAGGTCAGGTAGATGTTACACGAACGTCCATTCGATGGTGAGCAGGTGTGGATGTTGGGTGCTATTCAGTTGCTGTGAACTGTTGCCGGACTTCCATTTCCTATTTTAGGAGATATCATACTGCTCTTGATCTGTATCACAATTCAGTATGGAGCAACATATCAGTATGGTTGATGGATGCTCCCCTACACCATAATGTTTGCTAATATGGCGTATGCTTATATTGTTGATTTTTTAATCAACATCACTTTCATATCGAATACCCATCAAGTGTATTAAGCTTCGTCAACTACATGTAACAGGTTCAGATGTAATGGTCCGCACGTGATAGGAAAATGCAAAAACAGCAAAGGGAGAAAGTTCAATAATATACCCGTTATTCTTAATTTCCCATATCCCGTTTTATTTGTAAAATCAAATTTCATTTGTTTATCTTTAGTACTTATTAAGACATGTCCTAGGAAAACATACAGTATCAAGAAAGCAAAGGTACCAGAATAACAAGTTTAGATCAAGTAAAGTTATGCTGATACAACCACTTAAAAGAATTCTAATTATGGATCTCACGTTTTAAAACAGGTGGTAGCTAAAAGCAGGACACACGTGAATACAGAAAGCTCATGTTGGAGCTTTTTGTATCACGTTTGCCCTGTATTAAGCAACCACCTGCTTTTTAAGTCATCCATGTTAACCCCTTCCCTCATATAAACGCCATTTCACGCATTTGCAAACAGAGTAGACCCAGATCAGACGGCTCCTATAGGAGCCGTCTGATCAGGGTCTAACCTGCTTGCCTTTGATACATTAAAGATCTTATTCTACAGTTTTTGTCAATGCAACACATTCCACTGAAAAGTTTATATTATAAAAATTGAGCAAATAAATATTCATGTTGTAATTATTTCTTACATGGATACAGAACAGGGAAATGGTTAATTAAGCATGCGATCGCTTAAGTGAGAATCTACTGTAACAGACCACTGCGTAATTGTTACCATTGACTCATACGATGACTAACTTTGATTAGCTACCGATAATTGGTTCAGAAGTAATGACCCAGACGACAAATGAATACGGATCATTATCAAAGTGGAGATACTTTCCCAAACGGTTAAATCCGCTTTCGTCTACATTCACTCATTTCCTGCTTTATTATTAACTCAACTTTACCTTAAACAGTTTCTAATTGCTTCAGACAAAACTAACAAGAAAACAAAAGTTGCGTAATAACAAATTTAAAAAGTTCAATAAATGAATACTGCAAAAGTCTTATCCTTATTTGTCGCATTTGCTTATGTCAAACGATCCTGCAAACATTAAGCTTATTAGCAGCCTGCTATGGGCGGATGAGTGAATACCTATGCAAAACAGTTTAGATCCAGACGAGACGCCGAGTAACTCGGCGTCTCATCAGGATCCAAATTGTTCGAAATCCTGGTTGCATTTTGGTAGACAAATCGATTGTAGCTTGTATTTTGAAAATGTAGTAGGTGAAAAATTCTGTAAAAAAAAACCCAATTTGCTCAGCAGACTAAAGGTTAAAGGAGAGATAATGAATATCCTATTGTCCTTCTCTAATACACACACACACACACAAGCACGCACACATACATGCACACGCACACACGCACACAAGCACGCACACATACATGCTCACACGTACGTACGCATACACTCTGTTAATTAAAAATTGATTGAAAGTAGTCAAAGCCAGATCAGTTTTGAGCAGTGATTGTTGTTTTTTTGCAGTTGGATAAAGGTTAACCGCTTGTTGTTAACTGTTTCATGACCCATTTAGATCTAGGTTGTACCTTACAATGGATTCATTCCTAATATACATTTGGGCTTTTGCCGAAATCCTTATAAAATGGATTGCAACTCAAACTATGGCGGAAAACCCTATTGCACGAGCGCTACCTAGCGGGAATCTCCCTAAGAGAATACGCGCATGTGCAGTGCTTGGCTTACAATCCGGTTCCGGAATCTTACAAAATATTTATAATGAAATATGGAAGGTGGATCCATTAGCAAACAGAGCAGACCCTGAATCTATGGGAGCGAGCTGTCTGATCTGGGTCGAATCTATTTGCAGATGCATGAAAACAAGTTTATATGGGGAAATTAAGGGTTAAATAGACTTCTTCTGTTCTTTACGTCCTTTACAGTATAAAGGTTACAGCGCACTGGTGGTCAGTAGTGCAGGGCAACTGTTACATCATGCTAAAATCTCTAGAGGTCATACGCTTAACTCTTTGAACGTTAGCGGCGAAACTGTGATTACCTATGCAAACAGTTTGGATCCAGATGAGAGGCCACATAATTCTGCGTCTCATCAGGATCCAAACTGTTTGTCATCTTGATAATATTTTTGCATAAAATGAAAGAAAGTTTATTGAAGAATTGAAGCAGACGTCAATTGTTGCAAACGAAACATCACTCAGCATTATAAGGATTATGCAAGCTGTAGAGACTGTAATATCGTCTGCTTCAGGTTTGTCATCATTGGATTTCTAAAAGATCAGTTTTAGGCATTTTGACCTAAGGCGAAAATTGTCACAAGTTGTAAACAGTTTAGATTTGGTCAGACAGTTACTTGGTATTAGATCTGAATCCAAACAGGGTGTCCCACTCTGCCAGCCTTTATTGTTTAAGTAGCTTGGATGGTAGTATTACCAATTACTATTAAAAGGAAAGAAGGGTTTTTGTATCCTTTATATTATTAAATCAAAGTACTGACAGTACTGAAGGTTTCGGACATAATATATATCATATTGATTGTTTGCTGTGGATTTTTCTGAAAATCATGTCAGTAGTTTGGAAGACATTTAAAGAATTGTTTTATGAACATGTCACATACAGGGCGATTCCAATAGCTCATCTTGCCACTTTGTGCCAATAGAACCAAAATTGATAGTTTATGTAGTAAAGAGCCATCACTCCGTTATTTGAAAGTAAGGGTCAAGTCAAGTCGTGCTTAGCATAATAGAATTAACGATTTCACCATTATCGTTGAATGAGAACACTGTAGGTCTAGACTGGACCCCGGATGATTCTGACCCTTACTTGGTCAGTACAAAACATATGCAAGAAATGTCTGATTTATAAAAACCCTAATTTCCTTAACCCTTTCCCTATTCTATGTTTATTCCAAATTTCAATACCTACTGAATATTTATGGACAAAATAGTTACAATGAAATATGAAAAGTGGCAATTAGTAGCCATTTAAGAAAGTGAAGAAAAAAAAGAAAGAAAGAGTAGCCTATATATCAAAATATATATATATATAAGTGTGTAGGCAAAAGGGGCATTCAACTCAGAATCCGACAACAATATATCGGACGTCTGTAAATACCACAGGAAGGGTATGGAACTTTCAGAATCCGACGACCTTATGTCGGACTTCTGTTGTAAAAAGACACCATGCTGTTTGAACAAAGGCGTTTGGATTGACAGTAGGTCATTGGTAAAATCTATTCATTTTATACTTGGAGATTTCATGAAAAATGGGTCTGTATAATTTGCATATTAAGTATGTACGTTCACTAGTCGTTGTTGCTTTTCACACCTTTGTAGCGTTTAAATAGAACCATGTAACACTTATATATTGGGACCCAAGCGGTGGCCGAGGGGAAAGAGCTGCGTCTATGAATCTCTAGGTCCTTGGTTCGAATCCCGTCACAACCAAAAGCAAATAGAAAAAAGATTCTAATATATTTTTTATTCTTTATCTTTTTTGATATTCTTTTCTCTAAATACATTTTAAAGCAAACAAACTAGAAAACATAAGCATGCCTCTTGAAACTTGTTATGGACTTTTTAAAGCATTATGCTATATTAACATACAGTCCTGGTGTCAATAGTATGCATTTCGATGAAACTTAGAGGCAGGATCCAGACTTTGTGCTAGGACAACTATGAATTCGAAAGTACCATGTTCAATTTAAAATTGTCACCTGCTCATTATTTTGTGTATTGCATATATAATTATTTATATTCAATTAGTCTATGCTTTGCATAGTTTTATTTTAAAATTGTCAAACATCTAGGATCCTGATCACAGACCGACACACACAATGTACAACTGGCAATTAGGTCACGATAACCTGCATAATATTTGAAAACTTAGTTTGTTTCAAAAGGAATTACTGCACAGTTCAAACTGACTATAAAAATTCCCTGAGAATTTGAACAATAATTAAATCAACAAAAACAATAGTTTAAAAAAGTACATGTATATAGACACAGAGCGCAAACGGAACGGATCCATCTAAGAAACTTGATTCCTGTTCTATGTTTATTCCAAATTTCAATACCTACTGAATATTCATGAACAAAGTACAGTAAACCCTCGATTATTCGAATTTTCGTTATAGAAGAATTTAGACCCTTTTAGGCAGGTGGCTGCTTAATGCATGGTGAAAGTCATGCAGAAAGCTCCTAGAGGAGCTTTCTGCATGACTTTCACCATGCATTAAGTTGCCACCTGTCTTAAAGATCGATAATAATACGTATTTTAGTGTTCGATTAATCGAAGTTTTACTGTAGTTATAATGAAACATGAAAAGTGGAAATTAGTAGCCATTTAAGAAAGGAAAGAAAAAGATCTTTCAAATTCCATTAGCCAACAGAGCAGACCCTGATCAGACGACTTCTATAGGAGTCATCAGATCTGGGTCTACTCTGTTTACAAACGCGTGAAAAACATTTATATGAAGGAAAGGGTTAAGTGTTCTAGCACCCAGTCTCTCCTCTCTACCAGTTTGTACAGCTGAATAAGTCAGTTTGGAAACATTTTTGCAACTTTAGATTAAACAGACATGATAGCAAATAGTGAAAACCCTTCAAACGGGCCCATTAAGGAGGTGTTTGATCTGGGTCTGCACTATTTGCATAAGTGTGTTTGTCACAATACCTAGGGTAATTAGGGTATCACTTGTTAATCTCTGAAATACATTCAAAAGTATAGATTTGTCACCTTTTACAATACAGTAAAACCCCTCTTAACCCGACTTCTAGTAGATAAGAATTTAGAAACTTTTTAGGCAGGTGGCTGCTTAATGCAGGGTGAAAGTCATGCCGAGGAGCTTTCTGTATTATTTTCATCCTGCATTAAGCTGCCACCTGTCTCCAAGACTGATATTTATACTGAATTTAAAGTCTGGTTTAGAGGGGTTTTACCGTACATGTATTTTTGAAATTCTATTTCTTTCAAACCAGATCTTGGCAACAACGTCGCACGACCATTGATAAAATTCATCAGGAAACATTGTAATGTCGCAATGGATTCGAATTTCTGCATTTGAATTTTGATCTACCCTAGAAATAGTACCATTGATGTTCGATATTTCATAGTAGTTCACAAAATGTTGAAAGTGTATCGAAATATCAACCGTGGCTGTAATAATCAAATAATTCTTTTCGGTTATGTGTCCATTTCATGTACCTCCAACAATTCTATAATGTTCTGCAAAAATCTAACAATTATGTTACTTTGGTCTACCTAACTATTACAACGGTGAAATGGGCTGTTCCAAAATTCAAAGAAGTCAAGCTAAAATGAGCTTATGGTTAATATTTAGGGACTTTTCCAAACAATAGTGTAACACGACAAACCGTGCAGATCCTGATTAGAGGGCTTCTCTATGAGCCTTCTTACCTGGGTATCCTCTGTTTGCAAAGAGCATAAGTGACTAGGCAAAAGGGGCATTTAACTCAGAATCCGACAACAATATATCGGACGTCTGTAAATACCACAGGAAGGGTATGGAACTTTCAAAATCCGACGACCTTATGTCGGACTTCTGTTGTAAAAAGACACCATGCTGTTTGAACAAAGGCGTTTGGATTGACAGTAGGTCATTGGTAAAATCTATTCATTTTATACTTGGAGATTTCATGAAAAATGGGTCTGTATAATTTGCATATTAAGTATGTACGTTCACTAGTCGTTGTTGCTTTTCACACCTTTGTAGCGTTTAAATAGAACCATGTAACACTTATATATTGGGACCCAAGCGGTGGCCGAGGGGAAAGAGCTGCGTCTATGAATCTCTAGGTCCTTGGTTCGAATCCCGTCACAACCTTCTAATATATTTTTTATTCTTTATCTTTTTTGATATCCTTTTCTCTAAATACATTTTAAAGCAAACAAACTAGAAAACATAAGCATGCCTCTTGAAACTTGTTATGGACTTTTTAAAGCATTATGCTATATTAACATACAGTCCTGGTGTCAATAGTATGCATTTCGATGAAACTTAGAGGCAGGATCCAGACTTTGTGCTAGGACAACTATGAATTCGAAAGTACCATGTTCAATTTAAAATTGTCACCTGCTCATTATTTTGTGTATTGCATATATAATTATTTATATTCAATTAGTCTATGCTTTGCATAGTTTTATTTTAAAATTGTCAAACATCTAGGATCCTGATCACAGACCGACACACACAATGTACAACTGGCAATTAGGTCACGATAACCTGCATAATATTTGAAAACTTAGTTTGTTTCAAAAGGAATTACTGCACAGTTCAAACTGACTATAAAAATTCCCTGAGAATTTGAACAATAATTAAATCAACAAAAACAATAGTTTAAAAAAGTACATGTATATAGACACAGAGCGCAAATGGAACGGATCCATCTAAGAAACTTGATTCCTGTTCAATGTTTATTCCAAATTTCAATACCTACTGAATATTCATGAACAAAGTACAGTAAAACCTCGATTATTCGAATTTTCGTTATAGAAGAATTTAGACCCTTTTAGGCAGGTGGCTGCTTAATGCATGGTGAAAGTCATGCAGAAAGCTCCTAGAGGAGCTTTCTGCATGACTTTCACCATGCATTAAGTTGCCACCTGTCTTAAAGATCGATAATAATACGTATTTTAGTGTTCGATTAATCGAAGTTTTACTGTAGTTATAATGAAACATGAAAAGTGGAAATTAGTAGCCATTTAAGAAAGGAAAGAAAAAGATCTTTCAAATTCCATTAGCCAACAGAGCAGACCCTGATCAGACGACTTCTATAGGAGTCATCAGATCTGGGTCTACTCTGTTTACAAACGCGTGAAAAACATTTATATGAAGGAAAGGGTTAAGTGTTCTAGCACCCAGTCTCTCCTCTCTACCAGTTTGTACAGCTGAATAAGTCAGTTTGGAAACATTTTTGCAACTTTAGATTAAACAGACATGATAGCAAATAGTGAAAACCCTTCAAACGGGCCCATTAAGGAAGTGTTTGATCTGGGTCTGCACTATTTGCATAAGTGTGTTTGTCACAATACCTAGGGTAATTAGGGTATCACTTGTTAATCTCTGAAATACATTCAAAAGTATAGATTTGTCACCTTTTACAATACAGTAAAACCCCTCTTAACCCGACTTCTAGTAGATAAGAATTTAGAAACTTTTTAGGCAGGTGGCTGCTTAATGCAGGGTGAAAGTCATGCCGAGGAGCTTTCTGTATTATTTTCATCCTGCATTAAGCTGCCACCTGTCTCCAAGACTGATATTTATACTGAATTTAAAGTCTGGTTTAGAGGGGTTTTACCGTACATGTATTTTTGAAATTCTATTTCTTTCAAACCAGATCTTAGCAACAACGTCGCACGACCATTGATAAAATTCATCAGGAAACATTGTAATGTCGCAATGGATTCGAATTTCTGCATTTGAATTTTGATCTACCCTAGAAATAGTACCATTGATGTTCGATATTTCATAGTAGTTCACAAAATGTTGAAAGTGTATCGAAATATCAACCGTGGCTGTAATAATCAAATAATTCTTTTCGGTTATGTGTCCATTTCATGTACCTCCAACAATTCTATAATGTTCTACAAAAATCTAACAATTATGTTACTTTGGTCTACCTAACTATTACAACGGTGAAATGGGCTGTTCCAAAATTCAAAGAAGTCAAGCTAAAATGAGCTTATGGTTAATATTTAGGGACTTTTCCAAACAATAGTGTAACACGACAAACCGTGCAGATCCTGATTAGAGGGCTTCTCTATGAGCCTTCTTACCTGGGTCTCCTCTGTTTGCAAAGGGCATAAGTGACTAGGCAAAAGGGGCATTTAACTCAGAATCCGACAACAATATATCGGACGTCTGTAAATACCACAGGAAGGGTATGGAACTTTCAAAATCCGACGACCTTATGTCGGACTTCTGTTGTAAAAAGACACCATGCTGTTTGAACAAAGGCGTTTGGATTGACAGTAGGTCATTGGTAAAATCTATTCATTTTATACTTGGAGATTTCATGAAAAATGGGTCTGTATAATTTGCATATTAAGTATGTACGTTCACTAGTCGTTGTTGCTTTTCACACCTTTGTAGCGTTTAAATAGAACCATGTAACACTTATATATTGGGACCCAAGCGGTGGCCGAGGGGAAAGAGCTGCGTCTATGAATCTCTGGGTCCTTGGTTCGAATCCCGTCACAACCTTCTAATATATTTTTTATTCTTTATCTTTTTTGATATTCTTTTCTCTAAATACATTTTAAAGCAAACAAACTAGAAAACATAAGCATGCCTCTTGAAACTTGTTATGGACTTTTTAAAGCATTATGCTATATTAACATACTGTCCTGGTGTCAATAGTATGCATTTCGATGAAACTTAGAGGCAGGATCCAGACTTTGTGCTAGGACAACTATGAATTCGAAAGTACCATGTTCAATTTAAAATTGTCACCTGCTCATTATTTTGTGTATTGCATATATAATTATTTATATTCAATTAGTCTATGCTTTGCATATTTTTATTTTAAAATTGTCAAACATCTAGGATCCTGATCACAGACCGACACACACAATGTACAACTGGCAATTAGGTCACGATAACCTGCATAATATTTGAAAACTTAGTTTGTTTCAAAAGGAATTATTGCACAGTTCAAACTGACTATAAAAATTCCCTGAGAATTTGAACAATAATTAAATCAACAAAAACAATAGTTTAAAAAAGTACATGTATATAGACACAGAGCGCAAATGGAACGGATCCATGTAAGAAACTTGATTCCTGTTCTATGTTTATTCCAAATTTCAATACCTACTGAATATTCATGAACAAAGTACAGTAAAACCTCGATTATTCGAATTTTCGTTATAGAAGAATTTAGACCCTTTTAGGCAGGTGGCTGCTTAATGCATGGTGAAAGTCATGCAGAAAGCTCCTAGAGGAGCTTTCTGCATGACTTTCACCATGCATTAAGTTGCCACCTGTCTTAAAGATCGATAATAATACGTATTTTAGTGTTCGAATAATCGAAGTTTTACTGTAGTTATAATGAAACATGAAAAGTGGAAATTAGTAGCCATTTAAGAAAGGAAAGAAAAAGATCTTTCAAATTCCATTAGCCAACAGAGCAGACCCTGATCAGACGACTTCTATAGGAGTCATCAGATCTGGGTCTACTCTGTTTACAAACGCGTGAAAAACATTTATACGAAGGAAAGGGTTAAGTGTTCTAGCACCCAGTCTCTCCTCTCTACCAGTTTGTACAGCTGAATAAGTCAGTTTGGAAACATTTTTGCAACTTTAGATTAAACAGACATGATAGCAAATAGTGAAAACTCTTCAAACGGGCCCATTAAGGAGGTGTTTGATCTGGGTCTGCACTATTTGCATAAGTGTGTTTGTCAAAATACCTAGGGTAATTAGGGTATCACTTGTTAATCTCTGAAATACATTCAAAAGTATAGATTTGTCACCTTTTACAATACAGTAAAACCCCTCTTAACCCGACTTCTAGTAGATAAGAATTTAGAAACTTTTTAGGCAGGTGGCTGCTTAATGCAGGGTGAAAGTCATGCTGAGGAGCTGTCTGTATTATTTTCTATTTCTTTCAAACCAGATCTTAGCAACAACGTCGCACGACCATTGATAAAATTCATCAGGAAACATTGTAATGCGCAATGGATTCGAATTTCTGCATTTGAATTTTGATCTACCCTAGAAATAGTACCATTGATGTTCGATATTTCATAGTAGTTCACAAAATGTTGAAAGTGTATCGGAATATCAACCGTGGCTGTAATAATCAAATAATTCTTTTCGGTTATGTGTCCATTTCATGTACCTCCAACAATTCTATAATGTTCTGCAAAAATCTAACAATTATGTTACTTTGGTCTACCTAACTATTACAACGGTGAAATGGGCTGTTCCAAAATTCAAAGAAGTCAAGCTAAAATGAGCTTATGGTTAATATTTAGGGACTTTTCCAAACAATAGTGTAACACGACAAACCGTGCAGATCCTGATTAGAGGGCTTCTCTATGAGCCTTCTTACCTGGGTCTCCTCTGTTTGCAAAGGGCATAAGTGACTAGGCAAAAGGGGCATTTAACTCAGAATCCGACAACAATATATCGGACGTCTGTAAATACCACAGGAAGGGTATGGAACTTTCAAAATCCGACGACCTTATGTCGGACTTCTGTTGTAAAAAGACACCATGCTGTTTGAACAAAGGCGTTTGGATTGACAGTAGGTCATTGGTAAAATCTATTCATTTTATACTTGGAGATTTCATGAAAAATGGGTCTGTATAATTTGCATATTAAGTATGTACGTTCACTAGTCGTTGTTGCTTTTCACACCTTTGTAGCGTTTAAATAGAACCATGTAACACCATGTAACCAAATGCAAATGGAAAAAAGATTCTTTATTCTTTATCTTTTTTTTATATTCTTTTCTCTAAATAAATTTAAAGCAAACAAACTAGAAAACATAAGCATGCCTCTTGTAACCTGTTATGGACTTTTTAAAGCATTATGCTATATTAACATACAGTCCTGGTGTCAATAGTATGCATTTCGATGAAACTTAGAGGCAGGATCCAGACTTTGTGCTAGGACAACTATGAATTCGAAAGTACCATGTTCAATTTAAAATTGTCACCTGCTCATTATTTTGTGTATTGCATATATAATTATTTATATTCAATTAGTCTATGATTTGCATAGTTGTATTTTAAAATTGTCAAACATCTAGGATCCTGATCACAGACCGACACACACAATGTACAACTGGCAATTAGGTCACGATAACCTGCATAATATTTGAAAACTTAGTTTGTTTCAAAAGGAATTACTGCACAGTTGACTATAAAAAATTCCCTGAGAATTTGAACAATAATTAAATCAACAAAAACAATAGTTTAAAAAAGTACATGTATATAGACACAGAGCTCAAATGGAACGGATCCATGTAAGAAACTTGATTCCTGTTCAATGTTTATTCCAATTTCAATACCTACTGAATATTCATAAACAAAATAATGGCTACTTATTTCCACTTTTCATGTTTCATTATATGAAACATGAAAAGTGGAAATGAGTAGCCATTTAAGAAAGGAAAGAAAAAGATCTTTCAAATTCCATTAGCCAACAGAGCGTATCCTGATCAGACGACTCCTATAGGAGTCATCAGATCTGGGTCTACTCTGTTTACAAACGCGTGAAAAACATTTATATGAAGGAAAGGTTTAGTGTTCTAGCATCTCTACCAGTTTGTACAGCTGAATAAGTCAGCTTGGAAACATTTTTGCAACTTTAGATTACAGCTTGCTTAATCCTTACAATGCTGAGTGATGTTTCGTTTGCAACAATTGACGTCTGCGTCAATTCTTCAATAAACTTTCTTTCATTTTATGCAAAAATATGATCAAGATGACAAACAGTTTGGATCCTGATGAGACGCAGAATTATGTGGCCTCTCATCTGGATCCAAACTGTTTGCATAGGTAATCACAGTTTCGCCGCTAGCGTGCAAAGAGTTAAGCGTATGACCTCTAGAGATTTTAGCATGATGTAACAGTTGCCCTGCACTACTGACCACCAGTGCGCTGTAACCTTTATACTGTAAAGAACGTACAGAACTGAAGAAGTCTATTTAACCCTTAATTTCCCCATATAAACTTGTTTTCATGCATCTGAAAATAGATTCGACCCAGATCAGACAGCTCGCTCCCATAGATTGAGGGTCTGCTCTGTTGCTAATGGATCCACCTTCCATATTTCATTATAAATATTTTGTAAGATTCCGGAACCGGATTGTAAGCCAAGCACTGCACATGCGCGTATTCTCTTAGGGGGATTCCCGCTAGGTAGCGCTCGTGCAATAGGGTTTTCCGCCATAGTTTGAGTTGCAATCCATTTTATAAGGATTTCGGCAAAAGCCGAACCCCTAAAAATCATTAAAATGAAAAAAAGGAGAAAGGCAAACAAAATGAAACAAAGCACTTTCTTATCTTTTAATTTATATACATTTCATCATTTATTGATTTACGTGTCAGGCTTATACATGGGTACGAATTGTGCACCACTTGTCGCAGATTTGTTTTTGTACTGCTATGAGAGAGATTTCATGTTGAGTTTGAATCCTCAAACACAAGAAGATGTTATAAAAGCCTTCAATGAAACTTGTCGATATTTGGATGATATTTTTAACTTAGATAACCCTTTCTTTGATGCTCTGATTCCTACAATTTATCCTAAAGAACTCAAATTGAATAAAGCTAACCCGTCCGACAATTATGCAGCGTTTCTTGACCTAGACCTTAAAATTAATAATGGAATGATTTCTTCTAAAATATATGACAAAAGAGATGATTTTGATTTTAATATTGTAAATTTTCCTCATCTTGACGGGGATGTTCCCCGTGCTCCATCTTACGGGGTTTATATATCTCAACTTATGCGTTTTGCTAGAGCTTGTTCATCTATTGACGATTTTAACAGTCGAAATCTCATTTTAACTGATAAACTGCTTAAACAAGGATATAGATACCATAAACTAAGAAAAACTTTCTCTAAATTTTACTATCGAAATCTCTCGCTTATTGGCAAGTACAAATGTAATCTCAAGGTACTTTTGCGACACGGTATTTCACATCCGGAATTTTATGGTGATGTGATTTACAAACTTCGTAAAATTATTGGACATACCCATTTTCTCACTTTGTTCATCAAATATATAAAACAATTCATTAAAAAGGGATATGATCCTGTATTACTACAACATACTGCATGTTTGGTTGTGAACCCTTTTACAGTTGGCAATCACGCTGGCCTCTTTGCATGTACGCCGACAAGAAAGGTTTAGTACTCTATGAAGGCGACCTCTTAAATCCAGAAATGGAAGGAGAACGTCGGATATCTGTACTATTTCATTTTTGTCGTACCCTTTATTACTTTTCTACAGTTACTCTGTTTGCAGCTCAATCATTGAGTACAATAGCGATAGGTGGATACAGTATTTTCAATAAAATGTTTTTTTGTTATACATGCACTTTACCACTGTATTTGCTGTCGCGGTTGTTGTAGATTAGTCGGAGAGGGGATACGTTTATTTACACTGTTTGTCTTTTAGGATGGGGATGGAATAAGGGTGAGGTTGGGCGCCCATAAACCGGTTTAAACCCCCGGTGACTTTTGTCACTGACCGTTCCAAGGCGGTACTTCCATCTTCCTCCTATTGTATGTTTGTTTTGTCTTTGTGCGTCTCTTGTTGTTTTTTCTACCTATGTACATTTGCTGTTTCCTTGTGTTGCTGTTCGGGCGAGTGTTTGTTCTGTATGTGGTGTTTCCTGCATGACTCATTTTTGTACTTTTATAGTATCTTATAGTGTCTTATAGTATCTTATAATAATGTATGTAATTTATTTCTAATTCATATCATTTATTTCTATGACGCCGGTTACTGATCAGGGTCTGTAGTGTTTACTACAGCACTAACTGTAATTTGCATGTATGACTATAATTTATTTTTAATTATATCATTTATTGATATACTTGTTACATGTATGATGCTGCAAATAGCAAAGACCCTGGCCAGTTGTGGTAACTTATCGGGGTATGTATTGTTTGCAGAACAGACTCACAAATTGACCCTAAACAGACTCACAATCGCAGTCTCCTCAGGAAGAAGTAAGAAAATACAACACAATCACACAAAAATACAAGGTAAAGGCATGGATAAACTATTAAGGGTCTTTTCTGTTTGCAAAAGCACAGAAAGGCTTATTTTGCTCAGACAAATTGTACCCAATATGGAACCCTGAAATCGTCTTCACTATATAATATAAAGTGAAACAATATTATGTGTCTAACAACCCATATACCAATGGGAGGTTTTACTTCAAATTTTCACCCATGATAAGCTGTCAACCTTAATGTGAAGATTTTCTTAAAGAATGTAATTATTGCTCTGACCATTTTACCAGAGTTATGGGACTCTGAAATTTTCTTCACTGTATAACACATAGTCAAAAGTGCTTGTTATAGAGACACTATTGTTAGGGGGAGTAGTGCATCAGAAACAATTTCTAGTTAATTTTATTTTCCCTGTTGTATCCTGCCATGCTAAGTTGAAATATATTTTTTACTTTATAATTTGTCATATTGTTAATATCACCCCACAGTATATTTGGCAATTATTGTGTAGGGTATTTAGAATCATAAGGAATATGTCTAAAATTGGTGGAAGTGTATATATGGATAAGTGAATGATGCTTGCTAATTACTGTTATGGTCCACCAGATAGTAGCAGAATTATGACCCTTACTTTCAAATAATGCAGTGATGGCTCTATACTACATTAAACATCAATTTTGGCTCTATTGGCACAAAGTGGCAAGTTGAGCTATTGGAATCGCACTGTGTGTGACATGTTCATAAAAAATTCTTTAAATGTCTTCCAAACTACTGACATGATTTTCAGAAATATCCACAGCAAACAATCAATATAATAAATATATATTATGTCCGAAACCTTCAGTACTGTCAGTACTTTGATTATTATTAATAATCACAAGTACATGTATGTATGTCTACATTGGTTGTAGCTGTTCTTATGTTTTGCCTCGTTGTGTTATATAACATCCGTTTTAAAACAGAGACGACAGTAGTAAGTGATTTAGATATGCCCTACATTTTAGCATCAAATATTTATACATACATACAGGAAAACCTTTCTACAACGGCTACCAAACATAAGTCTTATTCTGGGTTTTCAAGGCATGTTGTACCATAATGCAGGATGAAAATACATTTATACAGAAAGCTCCCCTACATGTTTCTTAATAACAATATCGCTAAAGACAATATCCACTGTACTGTGAATAGGATTTTTGTATGAAAAATTTACTTTAACAAGTTTCTACATTTGGAAACAACCGATGGCAAACCTATATATTTAATCAGAGATACAAATAAAACGAAACCGACGGCAAGGGCATCAACTGATTGAAACAATAGTATGATATGTAAATAGAAATCCATGCTACGGAAAAGTGAAATCATAAATCTGGCGACAGGACTCTCATATACATTGTAATATAATACAGATCTATTGTAATAACAAACAATCACTGCGCATTTTAGAAACTCCTTGTCATATCTCCGTAAGAGACAATGGATCTGATTTTATTGAGTTGTCCAACATTGAATGCAAAGCATGGCCTAGAAATATATTTTATTCTTATATGAATACGAGTAGACACGCAGAGCTACAGATAAGGGTGCGTATCCAAGTACTAAATCGTCATTTCTTTACCAAACCCTATACTGCGACCACTCTTTAGAATCGTCTTGAAGAGACGATTCTAAAGAGTGGTCACAGTATAGGGTTTGGTGGTGAAATAAAGGAGTTATTATTCTTGAAACTGTTTTAATGTACGCATCTTATCAGGAGCTCTGGACACGATTTCTGCTACAAGTAGACATGGTTGCTATTTATGACGCTGAAGCACAATTATAATCAAACATTTATAACATAGAGTTCCATAGAAAATAGGGTCAAAATTTTACATAAAATAGGGTTCCATAAAATGTCCCTGAATAATTCAAATTTTGCTAGTTTATCATGCGAGTATGTTCCATTACGGTGGGCTATGAACTGTTACAGTCTAAGATAAAGCCTGGCATTTCTACTGATCGAAATACAATAAAATCTCGCTAATACAAATACTCATATAAGTACAATTATCGGTATTTAGTACTAGCGACATCTTATGCCTCGGTCTCATTTGCAACGGCGGCCGCACGGTCTAAATTTTATACGGCCAATAGCATTTATACGGGTGCCGCAGAATTCCTACGGCCATATACTGCAGTGGTCACATACATGTATGCTACAACCGCCGTACGGCGTATTTTCAATTTGTGGTGACGAATAGCCTACGGCTGCCGAACGGCCTTTGAAGTGATGACTCACGGTCACCGTATGGCACCCGTGCGGCCGCCGTAGTTTTTAAAGTTCACGGCAGTTGCAAGGAAGCCGCACGGTGACTGTACGGACGCCATATCAGTCTGACGCTACCGCTACACAACTTAGTTGTTAAAAACTACGGCAGCCGTAGAAATTATAACCCCTCACTTAAAATTCATAGACAACAAGGGCCTGTAAGAAAATATGGCCGTACAGTCTACTTCCGCCACGGAAATCTCTAGATTTCAGCGAAATACGGTGGCGGTAGAGCAAATGTGACTTTTTTAACCTTTAATGCATAATAATAGACACACAGAAAGCTCCTCTAATACTTTTTGCAGTATCTGCACCCTGCATTAAGCAGCTACCTGTCTTAACTCATTCGCTCCTAGACTATTTTTATATCCAAACTCTTTGAACAAATCTACCGAAAGGAGCATTTACTAGAGAAAAGGAAACTATTAGAATTGTGAAGTTTTGAAACCATTGTGAAAAATAGAGCATTTGCTCCCATGGGCTAAATGTTTTATTTATCACAGTGGTTTCCAAAAATAATTTCTACAGAGGCGGCAAAATGCATCAGTAGGAGGGAATGGGTTAAACCGCATCATTCCTCTTTGCTAAAAGGTCAGTTCAGACAGATTTTATTGAATATTTGTGAAATGTATTGAATAATACATGTTTCTATATTAGGTACAACAACGTACCATATCTTCATTATGATATACGTAATATGTAATTGTGTAACTTTTAAGCCTTTACTCCACTATCACGCCTTATAAAGCCATTGCAAACAGAGTAGACCCAGATCAGACGACTCCAGTAGGATCCATCTGATCAGGGTCAGCTCGGTGTGCTTACGTACTTATTTAGAACTGATTCTTCTGTTTCTGCCAAAAGCATAAATTCCATATGTTCACATGTCATTAACAGAAATTGCCAAATTATCATGCACGATGGAATTATTTCTTGAATATTCATGGAGTAAAGGTTTAACTGGCATGTCATGTATTTATCCAGTGTGGCAGGCAAACGCAGTCTCTCTTTTCCGTTTTATGTTAATGGAACATGACGATAAAACTCTCATAAAGATGAAGGCGTACCATTTCACGACATACACTTTGTTCCAACGATTACTTTTTATATTGTTTAAAAAAAATAGCAGCTGAGTACCATAGTGCTTTATAATAAGAACAGAGGGATGGTTCCCAGTGCATCACACGCCAGTTAAAAGTTCGTATTGGTATAGTAAATGTTTTTGACGTCAATTTTTATTAACCCTTTCACCGCCGATGTCGCATAAATGCACCACGACAAATAGTGCAGTCCCAGATCAGACGCCGCCTTTTCAAGGCGGCGTCTGATCAGGGACTTCACTATTTGTCTCAAACTCTATTTCTATATCTGTGCTTTATTCCTTTGAAATTTGCATTTATTTATCTCATTTCCTTATTTTACCAAATGATTTAACAAACTTGGAATGCAGACGACAATTAAAATTTTGGCACCGAAAGGGTTAATCCTTAGTCCGTTGTTCGCGACCCGACTCCCGTTTGCAAACAGTTTAGATCCAGATGAGAAGTCTTGTAACTCGGGGTCTCATTAGGATCCCAGCTGTTTGACACTCGGTCCATAGTTTCTCAAAAGCTTGCTCGAACCGGAAGTAGTCAAATTGCAATACTTGTCATATGTATAGTTGTGATAATGCGTGATAATGCGTGAAAATACGTGAAAAGGTGTCTCTATCAGGTAAAGAGTTATATTAAACATCGGAGACGGTTATATGTGCTTTCTTGCCATTTCAGAGATAAGTTCTGCTATATTTCAGACAATAAGGCAAGACAAGTAAAGCAGAGGGATCTAAGCAATTCCCTTGTTATTCCAAATTTCAATACCTATTGAATACTCATGAAACTCATGAACATTGTATCCATTTTAGGAAGTAAAGAAACAGGTCTGTCGAATTCGGTTAGCAAACAGGGCAGACCCTGATCAGACGGCTCCTATAGGAGTCGTCTGATCAGGGTCTACTCTGTTTGCAAATGCGTGAACACACGTTTACGTGAGGGAAAGGTTTAGTTAAGTATTCAGCCACCCAGTCTCCCCCTCCACTGGTTCTTAACCCTTCGCTTGCTATTCACGTCAATATACCTACCTGTAAATAGTGAAGAACCAGATGAGACAGCTCCTGCAGGAGCTGTCTCATCAGGGTATACACTATTTACAAGTTGATTGTGCAACCAGTGCACTCCACAGCAGTGATTGCATAGCGAAACACATGTACACAGTGAAGATATATGTAATTATACAACAGGGCATGGGTAAAGAAGGAGAAATGTATTTTAAAGTTCAGCAAGAGAAGGGTTAAAGCTAAACACAGTAAAGTATCGATATTACGAACACTCAAATACGTACCATTATTGCTCTTTAATACATGTGGTAGCTAATGCAGAGTGAAAGTCATGCAGAAAGTTCCTCTATGAGCTTTCTGTGTGACTTTCATCCTGCATTAAGCTGCCCCTTAAAAGGAATAACTTCTTCGTTTCTAAAATTTGATAATATCGAGTTTTTACTGTAATTCAATGTGGCACCATTTTTACCTAGAGTAATTTGTTGCATTGTTCTCTGAATTCTTGCTAAAAGTGGGTGTCAGCTGGCACAGGAATATTCTTAAATAGTCAAACAGAAATTTGATACATATTTCCTCACAAGTGTACTATTTCAAGAGAATACCGTCGTTTATTTATAAGACATACATTATATTACTTAAGACATATTTCTCCTTTAATTTTCAGGTAAGCCATGTACATGTACTGTGCTCGACATATGGGCAAGGATTGGTTGGCGTAGCCATTCAACAGTTTTCTTATTGGTCAATAGGCACCGGTCTACCTTTGCAAACAGCTTGGGTCCAGGTGAAACGTCATTTATCTCGGCGTCTTATCAGGATCCAAACTGTTTGACACACCACTATTGTTTTACAGCAGAACTTAAAACAGACGACATTGTTTGCAGACGAAAATTATATCGATTCATTTTAGCCGGATTTTTCCAGAAAAATATCGGCTTATAGTTTGGCGAAAACCGGACAGGCTGGCGGTTGTGTGTGTGTGTGTGTGTGTGTGTGTGTGCGTGTGTGTGTGTGTGTGTGTGTGTGTGTGTGTGTGTGTGTGTGTGTGTGTGTGTGTGTGTGTGTGTGTGTGTGTGTGTGTGTGTGTGTGTGTGTGTGTGTGTGTGTGTGTGTGTGTGTGTGTGTGTGTGTGTGTGTGTGTGTGTGTGTGTGTGTGTGTGTGGAGAGGGGGGGGGGCGACCGGGCGACCGGGCGACCGGGCGGCCGGCCGGTCGGCCGGGAGTTGTACCGTCGTTAACAAAACTTTATAACTCCTCAATTACTTAAGTTAAACAATTAATATTTTGTATGCAGATAGCTTGGGTGGAGGCCTTTCACTTGATACAAGGATACATGAAATCAGGTCAAGATCAAGGTCACTACCGGTATTTCGAAAACTTTGCCGTTTTTAACAAACTTTAACATTGCTATAACATCTGAACTACAAATGCTAGGCAATTCATCTTTGGTATACAGATTGCTTTGGTAAAGGTGTTTAAGTTGATGTAAAGATGTTTTAAATTAGGTCAACGTCAAGGTCGCTATTTTGACAAGTTGACCATCATTGAAAATCTTCAACATTTTGTCTTAACTTCTGAACCACATATGCCAGGCAATTCATATTTGGTATGGATATAGCTTTGGTGAAGGCCTGTCAGTTGATACAAGGATACAAGAAATTGGGTCAAGGTCAATGTCACTATTTTGAAACTTGGCTGTTTTTAACCAACTTTAACATTTTGCTATAACTTCTGATCCACCAACCCTAGGCAATTCACCTTTGTTATTCAAATAGCGTTGGTAAGGACCTTACAGATGACATAAAGATACCTGAAATCAGGTCAATGTCAAGGTCACGTTTTTGAAAACTTGGCTGTCTTTATATTTTGTTATAACTTTTGAACTACACATGCTAGACAATTTATATTTGATATGCAGATAGCTTGGGTAAAGGCCCTTCATTTGATACAAGGATAACTGAAATCAGGTCAAGGTCACTATTTCGAAAACTTTGCCGTTTCTAACAAACTTTAACATTACTATAACAGCTGATCTACAAATGCTAGGCAATTAATCTATGGTATGCAGATGGCTTTGGTAAAGGCCTTTCAGTTGATTTAAAGATATTTGAAATTAAGTCAAGGTCAAAGTCACTATTTTGACAAGTTGGCCATCATTGAAAAACTTCAACATTTTGTATTAACTTCTAAACCACATTTGCTACACAATTAATATTTGGTATAGATATAGCTTTGGTGAAGGTCTTTCAGTTGATACAAAGATACAAGAAACTGGGTCAAGGTCAAGGTTAATATTTTGAAAACTTGGCTGTTTTAACAAACTTAAACATTTTGCTATAACTTCTGATCCACGAATCCTACGCAATTTACCTTTGGTATTCAGATAGCTTTGGTAGGGACCTTACAGGTGACATAGACACCTGTTATCAGGTCAAGGTCAAGTTCACGTTTTTTTTTAAACATGCCTGTCTTTAAAATTTTGTTATAACTTCTGAACTACACATGCTAGACAATTTATTTTTGGTATGCAGATAGCTTGGGTGAAGGCCTTTGAGTTGATACAAGGATACATGAAATCGGGTCAAGGTCAATACAAAAAAATCAGGCTTTAATGCGGTTTCCGCATTGTTTGCTTGTTTTCTTATTATAATAGCGTCACAATTCATTCACTGTTTGGGTGAATTTATGGATTCTCATAGATATAATATACTACACATCATTCCTTCATATGAACGTGTTTTCACATATTTGCAAACTGAGTAGACTAAGATCAGACGGTCGGCTCCTAAAGGAATTGTCTGATCAGGGTCTGCCCTGTTTAATAGTGGAATTTGAAATATTTCTTTTCTTTACTTTCTAAAAATGGTTATAATGTTCCACCTTCCATATTTCATTATAATTATTTTGACCATCATATTCAGTAGGTATTGAAATTTGGAGGGAAATGGTTAAAGAGATACACTTATTCACTTTCATGTTTGTCAGTTTCCTCGTCTACCATATCGAGGGCTTGGTGCAAAACTATTCTAACTCCTTCACTTTGTGAAGGAGTTAGAATAGTTTTGCACCAAGTCCTAGATATGTTGTGATTAAGACTGACAGGGACAATAGGTTTCCATTTTGATCTGTTGTAACAGATTCAGTTTCAACCCTTAGCCCGCTATCCACGACCTGATCTTTATTTGCAATCACCACGGATCCAGATAGGATGCCGAGCAACTCGGCGTCTGAGCAGGATCATAACTGTTTGTCACTCGGTCAGTTGCCACATAAAAGCTTAAACGATCGGAAGTGGTCACAACTGCATCATATCCAAATTTGAGCAGACATTATGATAAGAATTAACTGAATTTGCATAATTTCTTTAACATCCAAAATACCCATGGTTTTGAGATCGGGTAGATGGGTCTATAGATGATGCAGATTGCCAAACAGTGAAGACTCTGCTTAGATGTTGTGTGTCAGAAAGGCCGCTGATCTGTTTCCAGTTTTGAAAACTCGAAAAGACGTTATTTTCTTGTATTGCGTCTCAAAATAAATGACACAGTATGGGTCGACTTTGCTATTTGTTGCATGTAAAATGCAAATACGATCCTATTTTTGCTAACAGCGCGCGGTGCTATATACAATCAGGGACCGATCCTTTCAACTAGAGTACACTAAATGCCAATAAACGTCCCCGCTATGTCTTGAAGGAAACTGTAGATCAGCACTTTATGGACGAATAAAGGATAAAAATCATTTTGCATCCCAAATAAGTATGTCTACGGGTTATTATGCAGCCAGTTCGACTTTCATCTCCCCCTAAGGGTGCTAGAAGCCAAAATAGAACCAAGCACAGATATTGACAGTGTGGTATTGAAAAGTTTGGTGCACTGAATGACTTTCTATAAAACGCTGATTCATGGTCATTGTGTGAATACAGTAAAACCCCTCAATGCGGCCAGCAAAAAGGGGCATAATTCACAGTGGCAAAGGCAGGTGGTAGCTTAATGCATGACGAAAGTTATGCAGAAAGCTCCTATAGGAGCTTTCTGCATAACTTTCGTCCTTCATTAAGCAACCACCTGCTGATAAAAAGACAGCCATGTTTATTCATTAAGTGGTCGCATTAGATGATTTTTACTGTAATTGTTAGTTGTAAAATGTTTAATTATGAAATCATATTGATCTGATTGATTCTTCAGTTTAGTTTCTCTTAATGCAATATTTTCTTTCTTCATGTAAAATGACATAGTTAATAGATATTATTTATTACATAAATATTCATAATGTAAGGTGTTTACTCTCTTGCAAAACTGCATAATTATTAAACCAACCTACATTATAATACAGTAAACCCCCACTAAACACGACGTTAAATATTTGGTTTAGATATCGGTTTTGGAGACAGGTGGCCGCTTAATGCAAGGTGAAAGTCACACAGAAAGCCCCGAGAGGAGCTTTATGCGTGGCTTTCACCCTGTATTAAGTAGCCACCTGCCTAACAGTATCTAAATTCTTCTCTACTAGAATTCCAGTTTAGAGGGGGTTTACTGTACATTATTGGGAACTGGTATAAATACGTGGGAGAATCTATTATATAAAATAATTGGTCAAGGAAATGGGATATAAATTAACTCGACATTGCAAATACAGTAGAAACCCTCTAATGCGACCACTTAATGAATAAACATGGGTATCTTTATAAGCAGGTGGTTGCTTAATGCATGACAAAAGTATTACTTTTGTCATGCATTAAGCTAACACCTGCATCTAGCACCCATAATTATACCTCTTTTAGGTGGTCGCATAAGAGGGATTTTACTGTAAGTGTACAGTAGAACCTGCCCTACACGATCATTCATTAATTGAACATATCAGTCTTAAAAGACAGGTGGTTGCTTAACACAGGACAAAAGTAATACAGAAAGGCGGAGGAGTCCTCGGATCAGGGTTTGCACTATTCGCCATTCAAAATCTTCTATTAAGTTAAGCCTTTCTTACGGAGTTGACTCTATAGTTAACCCTTTCCATTATGTAAGCGCATTTTGACGCATCTGCAAACAGAGTAGACCCAGATCAGACGGCTCCTATAGAAGCCGTCTGATCTGGGTCTGCTCTATTTGTTTATGGTGTAATATAGATCTGATTCTATAGCTTGTCTGAGGTAAAATGTCCTGTGTCCATATGCCATTACAAAAAATATTTTTTATTAATATTCATGACGTCATTATTTCTTACATGAATATTCACCAGGGAAAAGGTTAAACACTGGGGGTGGGGGCTATTCCACTCCGAAAATTCAGCGTTGAAAGGGTTAATACAGTCTTGCACTCAAACCTCTGAATAGTGTTAGGGTGTATTAGTCTCACCCCTCTTGTCTGAAGTCCTGTATCACGTAAAACAAGTACAGCAAAACCTCTCTATAACGGCCACTAAATTGTGTAAATTAGTTGGTATTTAGGACAGGTGGCTGCTTAAAGCAAGGTGAAAGTAAAACAGAACGCTCCTATAGGAGCGTTCTGTTTTACTTTCACCTTGCTTTAAGCAGCCACCTGCCTTTAGCACGAAATATTTTATGTAATTTAGTGGCCGTTATAGAAAGGTTTTACTGTAATGGGGTATATACTATATACCAGAGGTCCAGATACAATGCACAGTTTAAAACATTTTCAAGATTAACCTTTTTTATGTCTTTCTCCACGAAACCTTTTGGTGTAACCACTCTTACGAATCGTCTCAAAGAGACGATTCTAAAGAGTGGTCACAGCGTAGGATTTAGTGGGGACAGGACGATTGTAATATTTTAATATACACCTTTATCTGTAGAGCTACATGTATTCTATATACTGAAAACAATATTAAAAAAATGCAAAGTCATGCTAATACCACCCCTCAAAAGAAGCTTTTAGAACAGGTGATAGCTTAATACAGGCCAAAAGTTATGCACGAGCTCCTATAGGAACGTTGGCCATCATTGAATACTTCAACATTTTGTCGTTACTTCTGAACCACATATGCTACCCAATTCATATGTGGTATGGAGATAGCTTTGGTGAAGACCTTTCAGTTGATACGAGGACACATGAAATTGGGTCACGGTCAAGATAACTATTTTGACAACGTGGCTGTTTTTAACCAATTTTAACATTTTGCTATAACTTCTGATCCACGAACCCTTGGCAATTCACCTTTGGTATTTAGATAGCTTTGTTAGGGACCTTACAGGTAAATATAGACATAAGGACACCTGAAATCAAGTCAAGGTCAAGGTCACTTTTTTGAAAACTTAGCTGTCTTTAAAAAATGTTATAACTTCTGAACTACATATGCTAGACAATTTATATTTGGTATGCAGATAGCTTGGGTGAAGGTCTTTGAGTTGATACAAGGATACATGAAATCGGGTCACGGTCAACACAAAAAATCCGGCTTTAATGCGGTTTCCGCATTCTTTGCTTGTTTTCTTGTAATAGCGGCACAATTCATTCACTGTTTGGGGTGAATTTATGGATTCTCAAAGATATAATACACATCATTCCTTCATATGAACGTGATTTCACATATTTGCAAACTGAGTAGACTAAGATCAGACGGTCGGCTCCTAAAGGAATTGTCTGATCAGGGTCTGCCCTGTTTAATAGTGGAATTTGGAAGATTTGTTTTCTTTACTTTCTAAAATGGTTATAATGTTCCACCTTCCATATTTCATTATAATTATTTTGACCATCATATTCAGTAGGTATTGAAATTTGGAGGGAAATGGTTAAAGAGATACACTTATTCACTTTCATGTTTCTCGGTTTCCTCGTCTACCATATGTTGTGATTAAGACTGACAGGGACAATAGCTTTCCATTTTGATCTGTTGTAACAGATTCAGTTTCAACCCTTAGCCCGCTATCCACAACCTGATCTTTATTTGCAATCACCACGGATCCAGATAGGATGCCGAGCAACTCGGCGTCTGAGCAGGATCATAACTGTTTGTCACTCGGTCAGTTGCCACATAAAAGGTTAAACGATCGGAAGTGGTCACAACTGCATCATATCCAAATTTGAGCAGACATTATGATAAGAATTAACTGAATTTGCATAATTTCTTTAACATCCAAAATACCCATGGTTTTGAGATCGGGTAGATGGGTCTATAGATGATGCAGATTGCCAAACAGTGAAGACTCTGCTTAGATGTTGTGTGTCAGAAAGGCCGCTGATCTGTTTCCAGTTTTGAAAACTCGAAAAGACGTTTTTTTCTTGTATTGCGTCTCAAAATAAATGACACAGTATGGGTCGACTTTGCTATTTGTTGCATGTAAAATGCAAATACGATCCTATTTTTGCTAACAGCGCGCGGTGCTATATACAATCAGGGACCGATCCTTTCAACTAGAGTACACTAAATGCCAATAAACGTCCCCGCTATGTCTTGAAGGAAACTGTAGATCAGTACTTTATGGACGAATAAAGGATAAAAATCATTTTGCATCCCAAATAAGTATGTCTACGGGTTATTATGCAGCCAGTTCGACTTTCATCTCCCCCTAAGGGTGCTAGAAGCCAAAATAGAACCAAGCACAGATATTGACAGTGTGGTATTGAAAAGTTTGGTGCACTGAATGACTTTCTATAAAACGCTGATTCATGGTCATTGTGTGAATACAGTAAAACCCCTCAATGCGACCAGCAAAAAGGGGCATAATTCACAGTGGCACAGGCAGGTGGTAGCTTAATGCATGACGAAAGTTATGCAGAAAGCTCCTATAGGAGCTTTCTGCATAACTTTCGTCCTTCATTAAGCAACCACCTGCTGATAAAAAGACAGCCATGTTTATTCATTAAGTGGTCGCATTAGATGATTTTTACTGTAATTGTTAGTTGTAAAATGTTTAATTATGAAATCATATTGATCTGATTGATTCTTCAGTTTAGTTTCTCTTAATGCAATATTTTCTTATTCCACTCCGAAAATTCAGCGTTGAAAGGGTTAATGCAGTCTTGCACTCAAACCTCTGAATAGTGTTAGGGTGTGTTAGTCTCACCCCTCTTGTCTGAAGTCCTGTATCACGTAAAACAAGTACAGCAAAACCTCTCTATAACGGCCACTAAATTGTGTAAATTAGTTGGTATTTAGGACAGGTGGCTGCTTAAAGCAAGGTGAAAGTAAAACAGAACGCTCCTATAGGAGCGTTCTGTTTTACTTTCACCTTGCTTTAAGCAGCCACCTGCCTTTAGCACGAAATATTTTATGTAATTTAGTGGCCGTTATAGAAAGGTTTTACTGTAATGGGGTATATACTATATACCAGAGGTCCAGATACAATGCACAGTTTAAAACATTTTCAAGAATAACTTTTTTTCGTTTCTTTCTCCACGAAACCTTTTGGTGTGACCACTCTTAAAAATCGTCTCAAAGAGACGATTCTAAAGAGTGGTCACAGCGTAGGATTTAGTGGGGACAGGACGAGTGTAATAGTTTAATATACACCTTTATTTGTAGAGCTACTCTATATACTGAAAACAAAATTTAAATACTGCAAAGTCATGCTGATACCACCCCTCAAAAGAAGCTTAATTCCGGATTTTAGAACAGGTGCTAGCTTAATGCAGACCAAAAGTTATGCACGAGCTCCTATATGAACGTGTTGCATACTTTTCGTCCACTTTAACAGACACCCATGTTAATAAATCGTGTGGTCGCAATAGTGTGACTCTAATTAACTGTACTGCTAGGATGATATATTCTATTAGATTGTGTCTCAAACGTATATAATTTGAGAACGGATTGAAATTATTGTTTGGGAATTGTAATTTTGCATGCATATCCCTTGGAAAACAGATGCAAGCATTGCACTGACGCATAACTAACAAACACTTCTGAAACAAATACTATCAAAAGTATATTTTTATATAACTGCAGGTGGTGTGCTAGATGTGAGTTTAATTTATTTTTTATTAAAATAACGCCTGAATATTCATTAACAAAATAGTTATAATCAAATATGATAGGTGGAACATTTAGCCATTTTAGACTCAAAGACATATATCTATTAAATTCCATTAGCAAACAGAGCAGATACTGATCAGGAATTTTCTACAGGAGCCGTCTGATCTATGTCTACTCTATTTGCAAATGCGTGAAAATGCGTTTATATGAAGGAAAGGGTTAAGTCTTTTAAGAAATGTGACAGATTAATGCAGGGTGAAGATCATTCAGAAAGCCCCTCTCTTGGGGCTTTCTTCATGGTTTTCACCATACATTAAGAAGCTTTATGTCAAAAACGCTTCTCGATTCTTCTTTGCTAAAAGTTTATATTATACATGTCCGCCTTTCGCGATGCAGGTGCGTTCAGCATTAGTGCAACGAAGTGCTTTTGCTGAACTCCTTTAATACCACGAAGACGAGTCTGTGATATATGCAAAACGTTTGGACCCAGATCACAGGTGCCAGGCGCGAAAACATTCAGAAATATTACTGATGAACATCTTAAAAATACGTTTAGACATCATACTTTGACAGCAGAAAAAAATATTTGATTGTACTATACGATTTGTTTTTCAAAACTTTTTTTCTGTCAAAGTACATGTATTATGTCTAAAAGAAGATTTTCAGTAGTATTTACGAAATGGTTACGTGCCTGACACCTGTGACCCAGATGAAACGCATTTTGGTGCCTCGCCAGGATCTAAACTGTTTGATATTCTGTTTATAAAGAAATTTAGAGAAACGTCCTCATTAAAACTTGAAGCAGACGAAAGTATGTTTAGCAGACGAAATGCTGAAATTATAATGGTTAAATACGGACATTGCAAAAGCTATGTGAAGTTAGATGTGAGTTGAGGGTTGGGGGTTGGACATTCATTTCTATAATTTGCGTGCGAATACCCAAAATGGGAACGAAACCACAGCCAGAAGTGAGTTGAACATTCGTTCCCTATAGTGCGAACGCACAGTTAGAAGTACATTGCTGGAAGTGGGTTGGACATTCAAAACACATGATCACATACTAAATCGAATACACTTCTAGAAGCGAATACCCAGCCAGAAGTGAGTTGGACATTCGTTAAATGCTAACCCACAACTGAAATTCGAATGTCTAACTGGCAGCGAGTTGGACATTCAAACACATGATGATATGTTAATTCGAATACACTTCTAGCCGCGAATACCCAGCCAGAAGTGAGTTGGACATTCGTGAAATGCGAACCCACAACGGAAAATCGAATGTCGAACTGGCAGTGGGTTGGACATTCAAACACATGCTAACATATTAATTCGAATACCCTTCTAGCCGCGAATACCGAGTCAGAAGTGAGTTGGACATTCGTGAAATGCGAACCCACAACGGAAAATCGAATGTCTAACTGGCAGTGGGTTGGACATTCAACCACATGATCTCACGTAATTCGAATACACTTTTAGCCGCGAATACCCAGCCAGAAGTGAGTTGGACATTCGTGAAATCCAAACACACAACTGAAAATAGAATGTCTAACTGGCAGTGGGTTGGACATTCAAACACATGCTAACATATTAATTCGAATACACTTCTAGCCGCAAATACCCAGCCAGAAGTGAGTTGGACATTCGGGAAATGTGAACCCAAAACTGAAAATCGAATGTCTAACTGGCAGCGAGTAGGGCATTCAAACACATGATGATATGTTAATTCGAATACACTTTTAGCCTCGAATACCCAGCCAGAAGTGAGTTGGACATTCGTGAAATGCGAACCCACAACTGAAAATCGCATGTCTAGCTGGCAGTGGGTTGGACATTCAAACACATGATCACACGTAATTCGAATACACTTCTAGCCGCGAATACACAGCCAGAAGTGAGTTGGACATTCGTGATCGAATGTCTAACTGGCATAACTGGCCGTGGGTTGGACATTCAAACACATGCTAACATATTAATTCGAATACCCGTCTAGCCACGAATACCCAGCCAGAAGTGAGTTGGACATTCGGGAAATGTGAACCAAAAACGGAAAATCGAATGTCTAACTGGCAGCGAGTTGAACATTCAAACACATGATGATATGTTAATTCGAATACACTTCTAGCTTCGAATACCCAGCCAGAAGTGAGTTGGACATTCGCTAAATGCGAACCCATAATTGCAAATCGAATGTCGAACTGGCAGTGGGTTGGGCATTCAAACACATGACCATATGTTAATTGGAATACACTTCTAGCCTCGAATACCCAGCCAGAAGTGAGTTGGACATTCGTGAAATGCTAACCCACAACTGAAAATCGAATGTCTAACTGGCAGTGGGTTGGACATTCAAACACATGCTAACATATTAATTCGAATACGCTTCTAGCCGCGAATACCCAGCCAGAAGTGAGTTGGACATTCGTGAAATGCGAACCCACAGCGGAAAATCGAATGTCAAACTGGCAGTGGGTTGGACATTCAAACACATGCTAACATATTAATTCGAATACACTTCTAGCCGCGAATACCCAGCCAGAAGTGAGTTGGACATTCGTGAAATGCGAACCCAGAACGGAAAATCGAATGTCTAACTGGCAGTGGGTTGGGCATTCAAACACATGATCACACGTAATTCGAATACACTTCTAGCCGCGAATACCCAGCAAGAAGTGAGTTGGACATTCGTGAAATCCGAACCCACAACTGAAAATCGAATGTCTAACCGGCAGTGAGTTGGACATTCAAACACATGATCATATGTTAATTCGAATACACTTCTAGCCGCGAATACCCAGCCAGAAGTGAGTTCATTCGTGAAATGCGAATCCACAACTGAAACCCGAATGTCTAACTGGCAGTGGGTTGGACATTCAAACACATGCTAACATATTAATTCGAATACACTTCTAGCCGCGAATACCCAGCCAGAAGTGAGTTGGACATTCGTGAAATGCGAACCCACAACGGAAAATCGAAAGTCTGACTGGCAGTGGGTTGGGCATTCAGCGAATCCACAACTGAAACCCGAATGTCTAACTGGCAGTGGGTTGGACATTCAAACACATGCTAACATATTAATTCGAATACACTTCTAGCCGCGAATACCCAGCCAGAAGTGAGTTGGACATTCGTGAAATGCGAACCCACAACGGAAAATCGAAAGTCTGACTGGCAGTGGGTTGGACATTCAAACACATGATCACACGTAATTCGAATACACTTCTAGCCGCGAATACCCAGCCAGAAGTGAGTTGGACATTCGTGAAATCCGAACCCACAACTGAAAATCGAATGTCTAACCGGCATCGAGTTGGACATTCAAACACATGATGATATGTTAATTCGAATACACTTCTAGCCGCGAATACCCAGCCAGAAGTGAGTTGGACATTCGTGAAATGCGAACCCACAACTGAAAATCGAATGTCTAACTGGAAGTGGGTTGGACATTCAAACACAAGCTAACATATTAATTCGAATACACTTCTAGCCGCGAATACCCAGCCAGAAGTGATTTGGACATTCGTGAAATTCGAACCCAGAACGGAAAATCGAATGTCTAACTGGCAGTGGGTTGGACATTCAAACACATGATCACACGTAATTCGAATACACTTCTAGCCGCGAATACCGAGCCAGAAGTGAGTTGGACATTCGTGAAATGCGAACCCACAACTGAAAATCGAATGTCTAACCGGCAGCGAGTTGGACATTCAAACACATGATGATATGTTAATTTGAATACACTTCTAGCCGCGAATACCCAGCCAGAAGTGAGTTGGACATTCGTGAAATGCGAATCCACAACTGAAAATCGAATGTCTAACTGGCAGTGGGTTGGACATTCAAACACATGATCACACGTAATTCGAATACACTTCTAGCCGCGAATACCGAGCCAGAAGTGAGTTGGACATTCGTGAAATGCGAACCCACAACTGAAAATCGAATGTCTAACCGGCAGCGAGTTGGACATTCAAACACATGATGATATGTTAATTTGAATACACTTCTAGCCGCGAATACCCAGCCAGAAGTGAGTTGGACATTCGTGAAATGCGAACCCACAACTGAAAATCGAATGTCTAACTGGAAGTGGGTTGGACATTCAAACACAAGCTAACATATTAATTCGAATACACTTCTAGCCGCGAATACCCAGCCAGAAGTGATTTGGACATTCGTGAAATTCGAACCCAGAACGGAAAATCGAATGTCTAACTGGCAGTGGGTTGGACATTCAAACACATGATCACACGTAATTCGAATACACTTCTAGCCGCGAATACCGAGCCAGAAGTGAGTTGGACATTCGTGAAATGCGAACCCACAACTGAAAATCGAATGTCTAACCGGCAGCGAGTTGGACATTCAAACACATGATGATATGTTAATTTGAATACACTTCTAGCCGCGAATACCCAGCCAGAAGTGAGTTGGACATTCGTGAAATGCGAATCCACAACTGAAAATCGAATGTCTAACTGGCAGTGGGTTGGACATTCAAACACATGATCACACGTAATTCGAATACACATCTAGCCGCGAATACCCAGCCAGAAGTGAGTTGGACATTCGTGAAATGCGAACCCACAACGGAAAATCGAATGTCTAACTGGCAGTTGGTTGCACATTCAAACACATGCTAACATATTAATTCGAATACCCTACTAGCCGCGAATACCCAGCCAGAAGTGAGTTGGACATTCGTTAAATGCGAACCCACAACTGAAAATCGAATGTCTAACTGGCAGCGAGTTGGACATTCAAACACATGATGATATGTTAATTCGAATACACTTTTAGCCTCGAATACCCAGCCAGAAGTGAGTTGGACATTCGTGTAATGCGAACCCACAACTGAAAATCACACGTCTAACTGGCAGTGAGTTGGACATTCAAACGCATGCTAACATATTAATTCGAATACCCTTCTAGCCGCGAATATGCAGCCAGAAGTGAGTTGGACATTCGTTAAATGCGAACCCACAACGGAAAATCGAATGTCAAACTGGCAGTGGGTTGGACATTCAAACACATGATCACACGTAATTCGAATACACTTCTAGCTGCGAATACCCAACCAAAAGTGAGTTGGACATTCGTGAAATGCGAACCCACAACTGAAAATCGAATGTCTAACTGGTATAACTAGCCGTGGGTTGGACATTCAAACACATGCTAACATATTAATTCGAATACCCGTCTAGGCGCGAATACCCAGCCAGAAGTGAGTTGGACATTCGGGAAATGAGAAACCACAACGGAAAATCGAATGTCTAACTGACTGTGGGTTGGACATTCAAACGCATGATCACATGTTAATTTGAATACACTTCTAGCCGCGAATACCCAGCCAGAAGTGAGTTGGACATTCGTGAAATCCGAACTCACAACTGAAAATCGAATGTCTAACTGGCAGCGAGTTGGACATTCAAACACATGATGATATGTTAATTCGAATACACTTCTAGCCTCGAATACCCAGCCAGAAGTGTGTTGGGCATTCGCAAAATGCGAACCCATAATTGCAAATCGAATGTCGAACTGGCAGTGGGTTGGACATTCAAACACATGCTAACATATTAATTCGAATACCCTTCTAGCCGCGAATACCGAGTCAGAAGTGAGTTGGACATTCGTGAAATGCGAACCCACAACGGAAAATCGAATGTCTAACTGGCAGTGGGTTGGACATTCAACCACATGATCTCACGTAATTCGAATACTCTTTTAGCCGCGAATACCCAGCCAGAAGTGAGTTGGACATTCGTGAAATCCAAACACACAACTGAAAATAGAATGTCTAACTGGCAGTGGGTTGGACATTCAAACACATGCTAACATATTAATTCGAATACACTTCTAGCCGCGAATACCCAGCCAGAAGTGAGTTGGACATTCGTGAAAAGCGAATCCACAACGGAAAATCGAATGTCTAACTGGCAGTGGGTTGGACATTCAAACACATGATCATATGTTAATTTGAATACACTTCTAGACGCGAATACCAAGCCAGAAGTGAGTTGGACATTCGGGAAATGTGAACCCAAAACTGAAAATCGAATGTCTAACTGCAGCGAGTAGGACATTCAAACATATGATGAGATGTTAATTCGAATACACTTCTAGCCTCGAATACCCAGCCAGAAGTGAGTTCGACATTCGTGAAATGCGAACAAACAACGGAAAATCGAATGTCTAACTGGCAGCGAGTTGGACATTCAAACACATGATGATATGTTAATTCGAATACACTTCTAGCCGCAAATACCCAGCCAGAAGTGAGTTGGACATTCGTGAAATGTAAACCCACAACGGAAAATCGAATGTCTAACTGGCAGTGGGTTGGACATTCAAACACATGCTAACATATTAATTCGAATACCCTTCTAGCCGCGAATATTCAGCCAGAAGTGAGTTAGATATTCGCTAAATGCGAACCCATAATTGCAAATCGAATGTCCAACTGACTGTTGGTTGGGCATTCAAACACATGATCATACATAATTCGAATACACTTCTAGCCGCGAATACACAGCCAGAAGTGAGTTGGACATTCGTGAAATGTGAACCCAAAACTGAAAATCGAATGTGTAATTGGCAGCGAGTTGGACATTCAAACACAGTATATGTTAATTCGAATATACTTATAGCCTCGAATACCCAGCCAGAAGTGAGTTGGACATTCGTGAAATGCGAACCCACAACTGAAAATCGAATGTCGAACTATCTGTGGGTTGGGCATTCAAATACATGATCATATGTTAATTCGAATACACTTCTAGCATCGAATACCCAGCCAGAAGTGAGTTGGACATTCGTGAAATCCGAACCCACAACTGAAAATAGACTGTCTAACTGGCAGTGGGTTGGACATTCAAACACATGCTAACATATTAATTCGAATAGCCTTCTAGCCTCGAATACCCAGCCAGAAGGGAGTTGGACATTCGTGAAATGCGAACCCACAACGGAAAATCGAATGTCTAACTGGCAGTGAGTTGGACATTCAAACACATGATGATATGTTAATTCGAATACACTTTTAGCCTCGAATACCCAGCCAGAAGTGAGTTGGACATTCGTGAAATGCGAATCCACAGCTGAAAATCGAATGTCTAACTGGCAGTGGGTTGGACATTCAAACACATACTAACATATTAATTCGAATACCCTTCTAGCCGCGAATACCCAGCCAGAAGTGAGTTGGACATTTGTGAAATGTGAACCCACAACGTAAAATCGAATGTCTAACTGGCAGTGGGTTGGACATTCAAACACATGATCACATGTTCATTTGAAAACATTTCTAGCCGCGAATACTCAGCCAGAAGTGAGTTGGACATTCGTGAAATGTGAACCCAAGACTGAAAATCGAATGTCTAACTTGCAGCGAGTTGGACATTCAAACACATGATCATAAGTTAATTCGAATACACTTCTAGCCTCGAATACCCAGCCAGAAGTGAGTTAGATATTTGCGAACCCATAATTGCAAATCGAATGTCCAACTAGCTGTAGGTTGGGCATTCAAACACATGATCATATGTTAATTAGAATACACTTCTAGCCACGAATACCCAGCCAGAAGTGAGTTGGATATTCGTGAAATCCGAACCCACAACTGAAAATCGAATGTCTAACTGGCAGTGGGTTGGACATTCAAACACATGCTAACATATTAATTCGAATACACTTCTAGAAGCGAATACCCAGCCAGAAGTGAGTTGGACATTCGTTAAATGCGAACTCACAGCGGAAAATCGAATTTCAAACAGGCAGTGGGTTGGACATTCAAACACAGGCTAACATATTAATTCGAATACCCTTCTAGAAGCCACGAATACCCAGCCAGAAGTGAGTTGGACATTCGTGAAATGCGAACCCACAACTGAAAATCGAATGTCTAACTGGCAGTGGGTTGGACATTCAAACACATCCTAACATATTAATTCTAATACCCTACTAGCCGCGAATACCCAGCCAGAAGTGAGTTGGACATTCAAACACATGATCACTTTTTAATTTGAATACACTTGTAGCCGCGAATACCCAGACAGAAGTGAGTTGGATATTCGCTAAATGCGAACCCATAATTGAAAATCGAATGTCGAACTGGCTGTGGGTTGGACATTCAAACACATGATGATATGTTAATTCGAATACACTTCTAGCCTCGAATACTCAGCCAGAAGTGAGTAGGACATTCGTGAAATGCGAACCCAAAACTGAAAATCGAATGTCTAACTGGCAGCGAGTTGGACATTCAAACACATGATGATGTGTTAATTCGAATACACTTATAGCCTCGAATACCCAGCCAGAAGTGAGTTGGATATTCGCTAAATGCGAACCCATAATTGAAAATCGAAAGTCGAACTGGCTGTAGGTTGGGCATTCAAACACATGATCATATGTTAATTCGAATACACTTCTAGCCGCGAATACCCAGCCAGAAGTGAGTTGCACATTCGTGAAATGCGAACCCACAACGGAAAATCGAATGTCTAACTGGCTGTGGGTTAGACATTCAAACACATAATCACATGTTAATTTGAATACACTTCTAAAAGCGAATACCCAGCCAGAAGTGAGTTGGACATTCGTGAAATGCGAACCCACAACTAAAAATCGAATGTCTTACTGGCAGTGGGTTGGACATTCAAACACATGATCACACGTAATTCGAATATACTTTCATCCTCGAATACCCAGTCAGAAGTGACTTGGACATTCGTGAAATGCGAACCCACAACCGAAAATCGAATGTCTAACTATCAGTGGGTTGGACATTTAAACAAATAATGATATGCTAATTCGAATACACTTCTAGCCGCGAATACCCAGCCAGAAGTGAGTTGGACATTCGTGAAATGCGAACTAATAACTGAAAATCGAATGTCGAACTGGCTGTGGGTTGGGCATTCAAACACATGATCACATGTTAATTCGAATACACTTCTAGCCGCGAATACCCAGCCAGAAGTGAGTTGGACATTCATTAAATGCGGACCTACAACGGAAAATCGAATGTCGAACTGGCAGTGGGTTGGGCATTCAAACACATGCTAGTATGTTAATTCAAATACACCTCTAGCCGCGAATACCCAGCCAGAAGTGAGTTGGACATTCGTTAAATGCGAACTCATAACTGAAAATCGAATGTCTAACTGTCAGTGGATTGGGCATTCAAACACATGATCACATGTTAATTCGAATACACTTCTAGCCGCGAATACCCAGCCAGAAGAGAGTTGGACTGTCATGAAATGCGAACCCACACCTGAAAATCGAATGTCTAACTAGCAGTGGGTTGGACATTCAAACACATGACCACGTGTTAATTCGAATACACTTCTAGCCGCGAATACCCAGCCAGAAGTGAGTTGGACATTCGTTAAACGCAAACCCACGACGGAAAATCGAATGTCTATCTGGCAGTGAGTTGGACATTCATACACATGATTACATGTTAAGTCGAATACACATCTAGCCGCGAATACCCAGCAAGAAGTGAGTTGGACATTCGTTAAACACAAACCCACAACGGAAAATCGAATGTCTATCTGGCATTTTTCGTCAAGTTTTCAATTGTTCGGACTTTTATGGAAGTGGTTTAAGATATTAACTCTTTATTTGGTATAAAGCTAAATCAAGATAAGTTATAGTTTAAGGTTGAATAATTATTGTCCGAGTTATGGTCTTTGAAATTGAAATATTCGTCTGACTTTCAATTGTCCAGACTTGTTTTGGAAGTGGCTTGAGATAGTAACTTTACGAAACTCGATCAGGTTTTGGGATAAGATTTGCCAGAGTTATGGCCCTTGAACATGCAAATAGGTATCTAGGTTTTGAACTTTGGAGATGAAACTTTAACAAAACAAATGTTTGGTCTTATTAGATGGCATTGTCGCGAAGCAGCAGTAACACTACTGTGTATTTAACAGAGTTTTCCCACTTGTTGCCTAACACAGTTTTGGCAGAAATTGAATGTGCCCCTTGCCAGATTTTTCCCCTTCTTCGGTTCTCCTCGTACAACCCTTGTCCGGATAAGAACCTTTTTATGTGTTTTGGCCTAGGGTTTAGACATTTGAAATGTAGACGAAGTTTCGCGTAGATCTACCATGATATGTAAATCTGACTTTTTAGTTGAAGGTAAAAATATATTTCTTAAAAGGGTAACGCTTTTCCGTGCAACAACCGTTTGGTTCTTTCACATAGGCCTTAGATATTTCACATGTCACATGATGTGAATGTATAATGATAAAGCCCAATGTCCAATACCAGGATGACCTTCACTTGACCTTGACCTGTGATGTCGAGTTTAAATATAGGTAACTTAATTAGGAAACTGTCGTCTGTTCCATAACATTTTGTTGCTTTTTTACAAAAGTCTTAGATGTTTGACATGTGGATGTATCATCAAAACCAGAAGTGTCGGGCACCATGGAGACATTCATGAATGTCATCTTGAGATCAGATTTATATACCTTAAATGCAAGATGATTATCTGTAACATGTTGTTTCTTTATTTTCACCAAGGGCTTAGATATTTGACATGTAGATGAGTTATTGTGAGTTTAAGTGTCATATAACATGGAGACCTTCATTTAAGACTGACCTGAGACGTGGAGGTAAAATGTATATACCTTAATTAGGAAACTATTGTGCGGGCCGGCTTTTATTTTTATCTTTTAACCAAGAGCTTGGATATTTGACATGTGGATGTATCATAACGAGTCAAAGTGGCAGGTACGGTGGATACCTTAATGTGGCATTGCCTGTGACGTATAGGTCAACTGTATATGGAGTAGAATCTGTCTTAAGCGACCATTAAAAAGAGATATGTTTATAGATCGGTAAGACATGTGGTAGCTTAATATCTAGGTTGAAAGTAATAGAGGAAGCTCCTATAGGAGCTTTCTCGATTATTTTTACCCTGTATTAAGCAAACAACCGCTTCTAAAGATTCCTGTGTCCAATTAATTTAATGTCGCTTAAGACAAGTTATTCTGTACCATAACCCCTTCCCTCACACAAACGCTTTTTCACGTATTTGCAAACACAGTAGGCACGGGTCAGACGATTCATACATGAGCTATCTGGTCAGCGTCGGCTCTGTTTGCTAGCGGAAATTGAAAGGTCTGTTTCTTTACTTCCTAAAATGGCTACAGTATTCCATTCCATATTTCATTATAACCATTTTGTCCATGAATATTCAGTAGGTATCTAAGTTTGGAATAATTATAGGATGGGGAAAGGGTTAAATAGGAAACTATAGTCCATATCATTGTCATTTGACCAGGGGCTTATATATCTGATATGTGGATGTATCGTCATGAAACAAAGTGTCGGGTACCATGAAGACCTTCAGGTGACTGTAATCTTTGACTTCAAGGTCGTCAAATGCATACGCCTTAAATAGGAAGTTATTTCCTCAGCTGTTTTGTTCTTTTACCTATGCCTTAAACATTTGACGAATCAATGAACCAATGTGATGGCCTTCTTGTGACATTGACCTTTGACAAGAAGGTCAAATTTATTTTTAATAGTTGTTGTGTTTGCTCTTTCTGTCTTGTTTGTTTGGTTTGTCCCCAAAATTAATGTTGGCGATAATTGTTTCGCCATTGCACATATGTGCAATCTATGGCGGCGAATAGTTTTAGGGCGACGTATTTAGGTCAATGCTACACATCAATGTGGAAGGTCAAATCGGGGGCATAGTGTTTCACAGACTGAGCATGTTGTCTTATAACCTTTGCCTTAAATATATTACTTGTGGGTGTTTCAACATGAGGCCAAGTTTTAGGTACCATGTTGAAATTATTTTGACTGGATTTGTGATCTCAATGTCCATTTGATATTATATGTAATACAAATGACTTAGCGAGGCATGACATTAAAACATGTGTTATTGTGAACACAAATTGACCTAAGCCCTGACTATATAACAATGTAACAAATTTGCCTACACATTAGATATATGACATGTGAAAGTTTCACCATGGGGCATGTTTTAAGCACCATGGTGACCTTATTTTACTTTGTTTTGTGATTCCAATGTCCAATTATAATCTTTGATATAAAACAATCGTCTTAGCCGGAGTGATTTCTATTTTGACCTAGAAAAACGATTACTAAGGCCTTAGTTCCATGTCATCAAAACATGTTATTGTTTTGCAAAGTTTTAGCTGTAGCAATTTTCAGCGTCCCATATCGGCGTACTGCTGAGCACCGTGTTCTTTTGTATTTGTGTTTTTTTATTTTGTTTGTTAAAATAGCATACCGTATTTTCCCTAATAAACACCGGAGTGTTTGTTATAGATAAACAAAACGGGGGGGGGGGGGGAGATAAGTTGCATAAATTTGACTATGTCACTGTACTTTTATCTTGTTTAGAAGAAGGATCCTATGGATTTTAATGATCATATTAAAACTTAAGCAAAATTATATTTATTGTGAAATTGGTCGTAACTTTGTAGACTCCTAGAAAACAGAATTTCGTTGTCATACTAGAAAGTTACATTTTAGTCCCCTACCTACAATGAGGAAGGAGGCTGTAAGTTTACACCCCGTCCGTCCGTCCCTCTGTCAGTCTGTCAGTCGATCAACCTTCGGGTTTCCGGAATGGTTTCTAAACGTTAGCATATGTTTAGGTGAAACTTGTTATGTAGCTTACTAGCTTTATTATAATGAGTTTCAGATCAAGATTGAATTTTCTTATGCTTACAATTATTTGTCACGAATGTACATCAGTTGGACTTAGAAATATTCCGGAAATTGTAGGTTTTGTGGAATTTACTGAAGTGATATTTGGTTCGTAACTTTATTATAATGCATTACATATCAAAATTAGTGATGATACATTGATTGTTTTACCGATTTACAGCAGTTGGGTTTCTTGAGTTCTTTTCTAAACTCTAGCAGATATTGAAGTGATAATTGGTATTTAGTTTTATTGTAATGATTTACAGATCAAAAATTCTGAAGGGAGGTGATAAAAAGTTTCAATTTTGTTATGCTATATTGGTTTTTTCACGGCATTCACCAGCTGGACTTTTTTGGACCTTGACATTTTAGGCTTACCGGTTTTTTTCTAAACCCTAGCAGATATTGACGTTATATTTGGTGTGTACCTTTATTATAAAGAATATGCAGATCAAATTTGAATTTTGTAATGCTGTATGGATTTGTCACGGAATCACAGCAATTAGATCAAACTTCAGCCGGTAGGGGACTATGACATTGCTTTCAATGCTCCCATTGCTTGTTCTGTCTTAATTCCGTAACTTGACAGAATGGTTCTCTTTTTGATATGAACATGGCTTGCTTCATTTATTTTGTTGTGCTTGCCTCAACTATTTCATTCCTAATTCGTACTTGAGCAGACGTTTCGCTTTAGATATTGAAGTTTCATTTCAACACATAAAAACGACAACTGGCTGTCACTAGTGTATTAATAACAGTACAAAATCATATTTGTTTCCACCAACTCTTCTCTTAACCCTTTGCGTCATAAATACGCATTTCTACACCCCCTATAATATGTATACGTATACATAATATATGTAAGAGGCAATTCTCACGCTTTTAGCGACAGGCATTGTAGAATTATATCTCGTTGAAATTTGAGTGTTTGATTTTTCATTTATACCTGTAACATTGCCAGTTGGTATCGCAAGAACCTACTTCAGTTAGAAAGGTATTGGATTTATATTTTCCTATATAATAGCAAGAATAGTAGATGTGTAAGAAACAATTTTCATGTGTTTAGTGCCAGACATTAAACAATTATTCCCTATGAACTTGAGTATGTTTGTCATTTGTTCTTGTTTCTGGGTAGTTGGTATCAGAAAAAGTGAAAGTGTATATACATGGTCTACATGAGGTATATTTGTGCATTAAATAATTTTCGTTTGCCTGATTCCAGATTATATGGGTTCGAATGCTGAACTCACTTCTGACTGTATTCGAGGCTAGCATTGACAGATAGACATTCGATTTTCAAATGTGATTTTCCATTGAACGAATGTCCAACTCATTTCTAAATGCGTATTCGCGGCTGGAAGTGTATTCGAATTAATATGTGATCATGTGCAACTCACTGTCAGATAGAGATTCGATTTTCAGTTATGGGTTCACATTTTACGAATGTGCAACTCACTTCTGTCTGGGCATTCGCGACTAGAAGAGTATTCAACCTAACGTGTGATCATGTGCTTGAAAGTCCAACCCACTGCTAGTTCAACATTCGATTTTCCGTTGTGGGTTCGCATTAAGCGAATGTCCAACTCACTTCTGGCTGGATATTTGCGGCTAGAAGGGTATTCGAATTAATATGTTAGCATGTGTTTGAATGTCCAACCCACTGCCAGTTAGACATTCGATTTTCAGTTGTGGGTTCGGATTTCACGAATGTCCAACTCACTTCTGGCTGGGTATTCGCGGCCAGAAATGTATTCGAATTAACATATGATCATGTGTTTGAATGCCCAAACCACAGCCAGTTCGACATTCGATTTTCAATTATGGATTCGCATTTAGCGAATAACCAACTCACTTCTGGCTGGGTATTCGAGGCTATAAGTGTATTCGGATTAACATATCATCATGTGTTTGAATGTCCAACTCGTTGCCAGTTAGACATTCGATTTTCAGTTTTGGGTTCACATTTCCCGAATGTCCAACTCACTTCTGGCTGGGTATTCGCGGCTAGAAGTGTATTCAAATTAACATGTGATCATGTGTTTGAATGTCCAACCCACAGCCAGTTAGACATTCGATTTTCCGTTGAGGGTTCGCATTTCACGAATGTCCAACTCAATTCTGGCTGGGTATTCGCGGCTAGAAGGGTATTCGAATAAATATGTTAGCATGTGTTTGAATGTCCAACCCACTGCCAGTTAGAAATTCGATTTTCAGTTGTGGGTTCGCATTTCACGAATGTCCAACTCACTTCTGACTGGGTATTCGCAGCTATAAGTGAAATCGGATTAACATATCATCATGTGTTTGAATGTCCAACTCGCTGCCAGTTAGACATTCGATTTTCAGTTGTGGGTTAGCATTTCACGAATGTCCAACTCACTTCTGGCTGGGTATTCGAGGCTAGAAGTGTATTCGAATTAACATATCATCATGTGTTTGAATGTCCAACCCGCTGTCAGTTAGACATTCGATTTTCAGTTTTGGGTTCACATTTCCCGAATGTCCAACTCACTTCTGGCTGGGTATTCGCGGCTAGAAGTGTATTCAAATTAACATGTGATCATGTGTTTGAATGTCCAACCCACAGCCAGTTAGACATTCGATTTTCCGTTGTAGGTTCGCATTTTACGAATGTCCAACTCACTTCTGGCTGGGTATTCGCGGCTAGAAGGGTATTCGAATTAATATGTTAGCATGTGTTTGAATGTCCAACCCACCGCCAGTTTGACATTCGATTTTCCGTTGTGGGTTCGCATTTCACGAATGTCCAACTCACTTCTGGCTGGGTATTCGAGGCTAGAAGTGTATTCGAATTAACATATCATCATATGCATGAATGTCCAACTCGCTGTCAGTTAGACATTCGATTTTCCGTTGTTGGTTCGCATTTCACGAATGTCCAACTCACTTCTGGCTGGGTATTCGCGGCTAGAAGTGTATTCAAATTAACATGTGATCATGTGTTTGAATGTCCAACCCACAGCCAGTTAGTCATTCGATTTTCCGTTGTGGGTTCGCATTTCCCGAATGTCCAACTCACTTCTGGCTGGGTATTCGCGGCTAGAAGTGTATTCGAATTAATATGTTAGCATGTGTTTGAATGTCCAACCCACTGCCAGTTTGACATTCGATTTTCCGTTGTTGGTTCGCATTTCACGAACGTCCAACTCACTTCTGGCTGGGTATTCGCGGCTAGAAGGCTATTCGAATTAATATGTTAGCATGTGTTTGAATGTCCAACCCACTGACAGTTAGACATTCGATTTTCAATTATAGGTTCGCGTTTAGCGAATGTCCAACTCACTTCTGGCTGACCTAATTCGAAGCTAGAAGTGTATTCGAATTAACATATCATCATGTGTTTGAATATCCAACTCGCTGCCAGTTAGACTTTCGATTTTCAGTTTTGGGTTCACATTTCACGAATGTCCAACTCACTTCTGGCTGGGTATTCGCGGCTAGAATGGTATTCGAATTACGTATGATCATGTGTTTGAATGTCCAACCCACTGCCAGTTTGACATTCGATTTTCAGTTGTGGGTTCGGATTTCACGAATGTCCAACTCACTTCTGTCTGGGTATTCGCGGCTAGAATTGTATTCGAATTAACATATGATCATGTGTTTGAATGCCCAACCCACAGCCAATTAGACATTCGATTTTCAGTTGTGGGTTGGCATTTCACGAATGTCCAACTCACTTCTGGCTGGGTATTCGCGGCTAGAAGTGTATTCAAATTAACATGTGATCATGTGTTTGAATGTCCAACCCACAGCCAATTAGACATTCGATTTTCCGTTGTGGGTTCGCATTTCCCGAATGTCCAACTCACTTCTGGCTGGGTATTCGCGGCTAGAAGTGTATTCGAATTAATATGTTAGCATATGTTTGAATGTCCAACCCACTGCCAGTTTGACATTCGATTTTCCGTTGTGGGTTCGCATTTCACGAATGTCCAACTCACTTCTGGTTGGGTATTCGCGGCTAGAAGGCTATTCGATTTAATATGTTAGCATATGTTTGAATGTCCAACCCACTGACAGTTAGACATTCGATTTTCAACTATAGGTTCGCGTTTAGCGAATGTCCAACTCACTTCTGGCTGACCTAATTCGAAGCTAGAAGTGTATTCGAATTAACATATCATCATGTGTTTGAATATCCAACTCGCTGCCAGTTAGACATTCGATTTTCAGTTTTGGGTTCACATTTCACGAATGTCTAACTCACTTCTGGCTGGGTATTCGCGGCTAGAAGTGTATTCGAATTACGTATGATCATGTGTTTGAATGTCCAACCCACTGCCAGTTTGACATTCGATTTTCAGTTGTGGGTTCGGATTTCACGAATGTCCAACTCACTTCTGGCTGGGTATTCGCGGCTAGAAGTGTATTCGTATTAACATATGATCATGTGTTTGAATGCCCAACCCACTGCCAATTAGACATTCGATTTTCAGTTGTGGGTTCGCATTTCACGAATGTCCAACTCACTTCTGGCTGAGTATTCGCGGCTAGAAGTGTATTCGAATTAATATGTTAGCATGTGTTTGAATGTCAAACTCACTGCCAGGTAGACATTCGATTTTCAGTTGTGGGTTCGCATTTCACGAATGTCCAACTCACTTCTGGCTGGGTATTCGCGACTAGAAGGGTATTCGAATTAATATGTTAGCATGTGTTTGAATGTCCAACCCACTGACAGTTAGACATTCGATTTTCAGTTGTGGGTTCACATTTCACGAATGTCCAACTCACTTCTGGCTGGGTATTCGCGGCTATAAGTGTATTCGAATTACGTATGATCATGTGTTTGAATGTCCAACCCACTGCCAGTTCGACATTCGATTTTCAATTATGGGTTCGCATTTAGCGAATGTCCAACTCACTTCTGGCTGGGTATTCGAGGCTATAAGTGTATTCGGATTAACATATCATCATGTGTTTGAATGTCCAACTCGTTGCCAGTTAGACATTCGATTTTCAGTTTTGGTTTCACATTCCCCGAATGTCCAACTCACTTCTGGCTGGGTATTCGCGGCTAGAAGTGTATTCAAATGAACATGTGATCATGTGTTTGAATGTCCAACCCACAGCCAGTTAGACATTCGATTTTCCGTTGTGGGTTCGCATTTCACGAATGTCCAACTCACTTCTGACTGGGTATTCGCGGCTAGAAGGGTATTCGAATTAATATGTTAGCATGTGTTTGAATGTCCAACCCACTGCCAGTTAGACATTCGATTTTCAGTTGTGGTTCGCATTTCACGAATGTCCAACTCACTTCTGGCTGGGTATTCGAGGCTAGAAGTGTATTCGAATTAACATATCATCATGTGTTTGAATGTCCAACTCGCTGCCAGTTAGACATTCGATTTTCCGTTGTTGGTTCACATTTCCCGAATGTCCAACTCACATCTGGCTAGGTATTCGCGACTAGAAGTGTATTCGAATTAACATATGATCATATGTTTGAATGCCCAACCCACAGCCAATTAGACATTCGATTTTCAGTTGTGGGTTCGCATTTCACGAATGTCCAACTCACTTCTGGCTGGGTATTCGAGGCTAGAAGTGTATTCGAATTAACATATCATCATATGCTTGAATGTCCAACTCGCTGTCAGTTAGACATTCGATTTGCAGTTGTGGGTTCACATTTCACGAATGTCCAACTCACTTCTGGCTGGGTATTCGCGGCTAGAAGTGTATTCAAATTAACATGTGATCATGTGTTTGAATGTCCAACCCACAGCCAGTTAGACATTCGATTTTCCGTTGTAGGTTCGCATTTCCCGAATGTCCAACTCACTTCTGGCTGGGTATTCGCGGCTAGAAGTGTATTCGAATTAATATGTTAGCATGTGTTTGAATGTCAAACCCACTGCCAGTTTGACATTCGATTTTCCGTTGTTGGTTCGCATTTCACGAATGTCCAACTCACTTCTGGCTGGGTATTCGCGGCTAGAAGGCTATTCGAATTAATATGTTAGCATGTGTTTGAATGTCCAACCCACTGATAGTTAGACATTTGATTTTCAATTATAGGTTCGCATTTAGCGAATGTCCAACTCACTTCTTGCTGGGTATTCGAGGCTAGAAGTGTATTCGAATTAACATATCATCATGTGTTTGAATATCCAACTCGCTGCAAATTAGACATTCGATTTTCAGTTTTGGGTTCACATTTCACGAATGTCCAACTCACTTCTGGCTGGGTATTCGCGGCTAGAAGTGTATTCGAATTACGTATGATCATGTGTTTGAATGTCCAACACACTGCCAGTTTGACATTCGATTTTCAGTTGAGGGTTCGGATTTCACGAATATCCAACTCACTTCTGGCTGGGTATTCGCGGCTAGAAGTGTATTCGAATTAACATATGATCATGTGTTTGAATGCCCAACCCACAGCCAATTAGACATTCGATTTTCAGTTGTGGGTTCGCATTTCACGAATGTATAACTCACTTATGGCTGGGTATTCGTGGCTAGAAGTGTATTCGAATTAATATGATAGCATGTGTTTGAATGTCCAACCCACTGCCAGTTAGACATTCGATTTTCAGTTGTGGGTTCGCATTTCACGAATGTCCAACTCACTTCTGGCTGGGTATTCGCTGCTAGAAGGCTATTCAAATTAATATGTTAGCATGTGTTTGAATGTCCAACCCACTGCCAGTTAGACATTCGATTTTCAGTTGTGGGTTCGGATTTCACGAATGTCCAACTCACTTCTGGCTGGGTATTCGCGGCCAGAAGTGTATTCGAATTAACATATGATCATGTGTTTGAATGCCCAAACCACAGCCAGTTCGACATTCGATTTTCAATTATGGGTTCGCATTTAGCGAATGTCCAACTCACTTCTGGCTGGGTATTCGAGGCTATAAGTGTATTCGGATTAACATATCATCATGTGTTTGAATGTCCAACTTGCCAGTTAGACATTCGATTTTCAGTTTTGGGTTCGCATTTCACGAATGTCCAACTCACTTTTGGCTGGGTATTCGCGGCTAGAAGTGTATTCAAATTAACATGTGATCATGTGTTTGAATGTCCAACCCACAGCCAGTTAGACATTCGATTTTCCGTTGAGGGTTCGCATTTCACGAATGTCCAACTCACTTCTGGCTGGGTATTCGCGACTAGAAGGGTATTCGAATTAATATGTTAGCATGTGTTTGAATGTCCAACAAACTGCCAGTTAGACATTCGATTTTCAGTTGTGGGTTCGCATTTCACGAATGTCCAACTCACTTCTGGCTGGGTATTCGCAGCTAGAAGTGTATTCGAATTACGTATGATCATGTGTTTGAATGTACAACCCACTACCAGTTAGACATTCGATTTTCAATTCTGGGTTCGCATTTCACGAATGTCCAACTCACTTCTGGCTGGGTATTCGCGGCTAGAAGTGTATTCGAATTACGTGTGATCATGTGTTTGAATGTCCAACCCACTGCCAGTTAGACATTCGATTTTCAGTTGTGGGTTCGCATTTCACGAATGTCCAACTCACTTCTGGCTGGGTATTCGCGGCTAGAAGTGTATTCGAATTAATATGTTAGCATGTGTTTGAATGTCCAACCCACTGCCAGTTAGACATTCGATTTTCAGTTGTGGGTTCGGATTTCACGAATGTCCAACTCACTTCTGGATGGGTATTCGCGGCCAGAAGTGTATTCGAATTAACATATGATCATGTGTTTGAATGCCCAAACCACAGCCAGTTCGACATTCGATTTTCAATTATGGGTTCGCATTTAGCGAATGTCCAACTCACTTCTGGCTGGGTATTCGAGGCTAGAAGTGTATTCGGATTAACCTATCATCATGTGTTTGAATGTCCAACTTGTTGCCAGTTAGACATTCGATTTTCAGTTTTGGGTTCACATTTCCCGAATGTCCAACTCACTTTTGGCTGGGTATTCGCGGCTAGAAGTGTATTCAAATTAACATGTGATCATGTGTTTGAATGTCCAACCCACAGCCAGTTAGACATTCGATTTTCCGTTGAGGGTTCTCATTTCACGAATGTCCAACTCACTTCTGGCTGGGTATTCGCGGCTAGAAGGGTATTCGAATTAATATGTTAGCATGTGTTTGAATGTCCAACTCGCTGCCAGTTAGACATTCGATTTTCAGTTTTGGGTTCACATTTCCCGAATGTCCAACTCACTTCTGGCTGGGTATTCGCGGCTAGAAGTGTATTCGAATTACGTGTGATCATGTGTTTGAATGTCCAACTCGCTGCCAGTTAGACATTCGATTTTCTGTTGTGGGTTCGCATTTCACGACTGTCCAACTCACTTCTGGCTGGGTATTCGAGGCTAGGAGTGTATTCAAATTAACATGTGATCATGTGTTTGAATGTCCAACCCACAGCCAGTTAGACATTCGATTTTCCGTTGTGGGTTCGTATTTTACGAATGTCCAACTCACTTCTGGCTGGGTATTCGCGGCTAGAAGTGTATTCGAATTAACATATGATCATGTGTTTGAATGCCCAACCCACAGCCAATTAGACATTCGATTTTCCGTTGTGGGTTCGCATTTCACGAATGTCCAACTCACTTCTGGCTGGGTATTCGCGGCTAGAAGTGTATTCGAATTAATATGTTAGCATGTGTTTGAATGTCCAACCCACTGCCAGTTTGACATTCGATTTTCAGTTGTGGGTTCGGATTTCACGAATGTCCAACTCACTTCTGGCTGGGTATTCGCGGCTAGAAGTGTATTCAAATTAACATATCATCATATGCTTGAATGTCCAACTCGCTGCCAGTTAGACATTCGATTTTCAGTTTTGGGTTCACATTTCACGAATGTCCAACTCACTTCTGGCTGGGTATTCGCGGCTAGAAGTGTATTCAAATTAACATGTGATCATGTGTTTGAATGTCCAACCCACAGCCAGTTAGACATTCGATTTTCCGTTGTGGGTTCGCATTTCCCGAATGTCCAACTCACTTCTGGCTGGGTATTCGAGGCTAGAAGTGTATTCGAATTAACATATGATCATGTGTTTGAATGCCCAAACCACAGCCAATTCGACATTCGATTTTCAATTATGGGTTCGCATTTAGCAAATGTCCAACTCACTTCTGGCTGGGTATTCGAGGCTATAAGTGTATTCGGATTAACATATCATCATGTGGTTGAATGTCCAACTTGTTGCCAGTTAGACATTCGATTTTCAGTTTTGGGTTCACATTTCCCGAATGTCCAACTCACTTCTGGCTGGGTATTCGCGGCTAGAAGTGTATTCAAATTAACATGTGATCATGTGTTTGAATGTCCAACCCACAGCCAGTTAGACATTCGATTTTCCGTTGTGGGTTCGCATTTCACGAATGTCCAACTCACTTCTGGCTGGGTATTCGCGACTAGAAGGGTATTCGAATTAATATGTTAGCATATGTTTGAATGTCCAACCCACTGCCAGTTAGACATTCGATTTTCAGTTGTGGGTTCGCATTTCACGAATGTCCAACTCACTTCTGGCTGGGTATTCGCGGCTAGAAGTGTATTCGAATTACGTGTGATCATGTGTTTGAATGTCCAACCCACTGCCAGTTTGACATTCGATTTTCCGTTGTTTGTTCGCATTTAACGAATGTCCAACTCACTTCTGGCTGGATATTCGCGGCTAGAAGGGTATTCGAATTAATATGTTAGCATGTGTTTGAATGTCCAACCCACAGCCAGTTAGACATTCGATTTTCAGTTGTGGTTCGCATTTCGCGAATGTCCAACTCACTTCTGGCTGGGTATTCGAGGCTAGAAGTGTATTCAAATTAACATATCATCATGTGTTTGAATGTCCAACCCACAGCCAGTTAGACATTCGATTTTCCGTTGTGGGTTCGCATTTTACGAATGTCCAACTCACTTCTGGCTGGGTATTCGCGGCTAGAAGTGTATTCGAATTAATATGTTAGCATGTGTTTGAATGTCAAACCCACTGCCAGTTTGACATTCGATTTTCCGTTGTTGGTTCGCATTTCACGAATGTCCAACTCACTTCTGGCTGGGTATTCGCGGCTAGAAGGCTATTCGAATTAATATGTTAGCATGTGTTTGAATGTCCAACCCACTGATAGTTAGACATTTGATTTTCAATTATAGGTTCGCATTTAGCGAATGTCCAACTCACTTCTTGCTGGGTATTCGAGGCTAGAAGTGTATTCGAATTAACATATCATCATGTGTTTGAATATCCAACTCGCTGCAAATTAGACATTCGATTTTCAGTTTTGGGTTCACATTTCACGAATGTCCAACTCACTTCTGGCTGGGTATTCGCGGCTAGAAGTGTATTCGAATTACGTATGATCATGTGTTTGAATGTCCAACACACTGCCAGTTTGACATTCGATTTTCAGTTGAGGGTTCGGATTTCACGAATATCCAACTCACTTCTGGCTGGGTATTCGCGGCTAGAAGTGTATTCGAATTAACATATGATCATGTGTTTGAATGCCCAACCCACAGCCAATTAGACATTCGATTTTCAGTTGTGGGTTCGCATTTCACGAATGTATAACTCACTTATGGCTGGGTATTCGTGGCTAGAAGTGTATTCGAATTAATATGATAGCATGTGTTTGAATGTCCAACCCACTGCCAGTTAGACATTCGATTTTCAGTTGTGGGTTCGCATTTCACGAATGTCCAACTCACTTCTGGCTGGGTATTCGCTGCTAGAAGGCTATTCAAATTAATATGTTAGCATGTGTTTGAATGTCCAACCCACTGCCAGTTAGACATTCGATTTTCAGTTGTGGGTTCGGATTTCACGAATGTCCAACTCACTTCTGGCTGGGTATTCGCGGCCAGAAGTGTATTCGAATTAACATATGATCATGTGTTTGAATGCCCAAACCACAGCCAGTTCGACATTCGATTTTCAATTATGGGTTCGCATTTAGCGAATGTCCAACTCACTTCTGGCTGGGTATTCGAGGCTATAAGTGTATTCGGATTAACATATCATCATGTGTTTGAATGTCCAACTTGCCAGTTAGACATTCGATTTTCAGTTTTGGGTTCGCATTTCACGAATGTCCAACTCACTTTTGGCTGGGTATTCGCGGCTAGAAGTGTATTCAAATTAACATGTGATCATGTGTTTGAATGTCCAACCCACAGCCAGTTAGACATTCGATTTTCCGTTGAGGGTTCGCATTTCACGAATGTCCAACTCACTTCTGGCTGGGTATTCGCGACTAGAAGGGTATTCGAATTAATATGTTAGCATGTGTTTGAATGTCCAACAAACTGCCAGTTAGACATTCGATTTTCAGTTGTGGGTTCGCATTTCACGAATGTCCAACTCACTTCTGGCTGGGTATTCGCAGCTAGAAGTGTATTCGAATTACGTATGATCATGTGTTTGAATGTACAACCCACTACCAGTTAGACATTCGATTTTCAATTCTGGGTTCGCATTTCACGAATGTCCAACTCACTTCTGGCTGGGTATTCGCGGCTAGAAGTGTATTCGAATTACGTGTGATCATGTGTTTGAATGTCCAACCCACTGCCAGTTAGACATTCGATTTTCAGTTGTGGGTTCGCATTTCACGAATGTCCAACTCACTTCTGGCTGGGTATTCGCGGCTAGAAGTGTATTCGAATTAATATGTTAGCATGTGTTTGAATGTCCAACCCACTGCCAGTTAGACATTCGATTTTCAGTTGTGGGTTCGGATTTCACGAATGTCCAACTCACTTCTGGATGGGTATTCGCGGCCAGAAGTGTATTCGAATTAACATATGATCATGTGTTTGAATGCCCAAACCACAGCCAGTTCGACATTCGATTTTCAATTATGGGTTCGCATTTAGCGAATGTCCAACTCACTTCTGGCTGGGTATTCGAGGCTAGAAGTGTATTCGGATTAACCTATCATCATGTGTTTGAATGTCCAACTTGTTGCCAGTTAGACATTCGATTTTCAGTTTTGGGTTCACATTTCCCGAATGTCCAACTCACTTTTGGCTGGGTATTCGCGGCTAGAAGTGTATTCAAATTAACATGTGATCATGTGTTTGAATGTCCAACCCACAGCCAGTTAGACATTCGATTTTCCGTTGAGGGTTCTCATTTCACGAATGTCCAACTCACTTCTGGCTGGGTATTCGCGGCTAGAAGGGTATTCGAATTAATATGTTAGCATGTGTTTGAATGTCCAACTCGCTGCCAGTTAGACATTCGATTTTCAGTTTTGGGTTCACATTTCCCGAATGTCCAACTCACTTCTGGCTGGGTATTCGCGGCTAGAAGTGTATTCGAATTACGTGTGATCATGTGTTTGAATGTCCAACTCGCTGCCAGTTAGACATTCGATTTTCTGTTGTGGGTTCGCATTTCACGACTGTCCAACTCACTTCTGGCTGGGTATTCGAGGCTAGGAGTGTATTCAAATTAACATGTGATCATGTGTTTGAATGTCCAACCCACAGCCAGTTAGACATTCGATTTTCCGTTGTGGGTTCGTATTTTACGAATGTCCAACTCACTTCTGGCTGGGTATTCGCGGCTAGAAGTGTATTCGAATTAACATATGATCATGTGTTTGAATGCCCAACCCACAGCCAATTAGACATTCGATTTTCCGTTGTGGGTTCGCATTTCACGAATGTCCAACTCACTTCTGGCTGGGTATTCGCGGCTAGAAGTGTATTCGAATTAATATGTTAGCATGTGTTTGAATGTCCAACCCACTGCCAGTTTGACATTCGATTTTCAGTTGTGGGTTCGGATTTCACGAATGTCCAACTCACTTCTGGCTGGGTATTCGCGGCTAGAAGTGTATTCAAATTAACATATCATCATATGCTTGAATGTCCAACTCGCTGCCAGTTAGACATTCGATTTTCAGTTTTGGGTTCACATTTCACGAATGTCCAACTCACTTCTGGCTGGGTATTCGCGGCTAGAAGTGTATTCAAATTAACATGTGATCATGTGTTTGAATGTCCAACCCACAGCCAGTTAGACATTCGATTTTCCGTTGTGGGTTCGCATTTCCCGAATGTCCAACTCACTTCTGGCTGGGTATTCGAGGCTAGAAGTGTATTCGAATTAACATATGATCATGTGTTTGAATGCCCAAACCACAGCCAATTCGACATTCGATTTTCAATTATGGGTTCGCATTTAGCAAATGTCCAACTCACTTCTGGCTGGGTATTCGAGGCTATAAGTGTATTCGGATTAACATATCATCATGTGGTTGAATGTCCAACTTGTTGCCAGTTAGACATTCGATTTTCAGTTTTGGGTTCACATTTCCCGAATGTCCAACTCACTTCTGGCTGGGTATTCGCGGCTAGAAGTGTATTCAAATTAACATGTGATCATGTGTTTGAATGTCCAACCCACAGCCAGTTAGACATTCGATTTTCCGTTGTGGGTTCGCATTTCACGAATGTCCAACTCACTTCTGGCTGGGTATTCGCGACTAGAAGGGTATTCGAATTAATATGTTAGCATATGTTTGAATGTCCAACCCACTGCCAGTTAGACATTCGATTTTCAGTTGTGGGTTCGCATTTCACGAATGTCCAACTCACTTCTGGCTGGGTATTCGCGGCTAGAAGTGTATTCGAATTACGTGTGATCATGTGTTTGAATGTCCAACCCACTGCCAGTTTGACATTCGATTTTCCGTTGTTTGTTCGCATTTAACGAATGTCCAACTCACTTCTGGCTGGATATTCGCGGCTAGAAGGGTATTCGAATTAATATGTTAGCATGTGTTTGAATGTCCAACCCACAGCCAGTTAGACATTCGATTTTCAGTTGTGGTTCGCATTTCGCGAATGTCCAACTCACTTCTGGCTGGGTATTCGAGGCTAGTAGTGTATTCAAATTAACATATCATCATGTGTTTGAATGTCCAACCCACAGCCAGTTAGACATTCGATTTTCCGTTGTGGGTTCGCATTTTACGAATGTCCAACTCACTTCTGGCTGGGTATTCGCGGCTAGAAGTGTATTCGAATTAACATATGATCATGTGTTTGAATGCCCAACCCACAGCCAATTAGACATTCGATTTTCCGTTGTGGGTTCGCATTTCACGAATGTCCAACTCACTTCTGGCTGGGTATTCGCGGCTAGAAGTGTATTCGAATTAACATATCATCATATGCTTGAATGTCCAACTCGCTGCCAGTTAGACATTCGATTTTCAGTTTTGGGTTCACATTTCACGAATGTGCAACTCACTTCTGGCTGGGTATTCGCGGCTAGAAGTGTATTCAAATTAACATGTGATCATGTGTTTGAATGTCCAACCCACAGCCAGTTAGACATTCGATTTTCCGTTGTGGGTTCGCATTTCCCGAATGTCCAACTCACTTCTGGCTGGGTATTCGCGGCTAGAAGTGTATTCGAATTAACATATGATCATGTGTTTGAATGCCCAACCCACAGCCAATTAAACATTCGATTTTCAGTTGTGGGTTCGCATTTCACGAATGTCCAAATCACTTCTGGCTGGGTATTCGAGGCTAGAAGTGTATTCGAATTAACATATCATCATATGTTTGAATGTCCTTCCCACTGCCAGTTAGACATTCGATTTTCTGTTGTTGGTTCGCATTTCACGAATGTCCAACTCACTTCTGGCTGGGTATTCGCGGCTAGAAGGCTATTCGAATTAATATGTTAGCATGTGTTTGAATGTCCAACCCACTGCCAGTTTGACATTCGATTTTCAGTTGTGGGTTCGGATTTCACGAATGTCCAACTCACTTCTGGCTGGGTATTCGCGGCTAGAAGTGTATTCGAATTAACATATCATCATATGCTTGAATGTCCAACTCGCTGCCAGTTAGACATTCGATTTTCAGTTTTGGGTTCACATTTCACGAATGTCCAACTCACTTCTGGCTGGGTATTCGCGGCTAGAAGTGTATTCAAATTAACATGTGATCATGTGTTTGAATGTCCAACCCACAGCCAGTTAGACATTCGATTTTCCGTTGTGGGTTCGCATTTCCCGAATGTCCAACTCACTTCTGGCTGGGTATTCGCGGCTAGAAGTGTATTCGAATTAACATATGATCATGTGTTTGAATGCCCAACCCACAGCCAGTTTGACATTCGATTTTCAGTTCTGGGTTCGCATTTCACGAATGTCCAACTCACTTCTGGCTGGGTATTCGAGGCTAGAAGTGTATTCGAATTAACATATCATCATATGCTTGAATGTCCAACTCGCTGCCAGTTAGACATTCGATTTGCAGTTGTGGGTTCACATTTCACGAATGTCCAACTCACTTCTGGCTGGGTATTCGCGGCTAGAAGTGTATTCAAATTAACATGTGATCATGTGTTTGAATGTCCAACCCACAGCCAGTTAGACATTCGATTTTCCGTTGTGGGTTCGCATTTCCCGAATGTCCAACTCACTTCTGGCTTTGTATTCGCGGCTAGAAGTGTATTCGAATTAATATGTTAGCATGTGTTTGAATGTCCTACCCACTGCCAGTTCGACATTCGATTTTCCGTTGTTGGTTCGCATTTCACGAATGTCCAACTCACTTCTGGCTGGGTATTCGCGGCTAGAAGTGTATTCGAATTAATATGTTAGCATGTGTTTGAATGTCCAACCCACAGCCAGTTAGACATTCGATTTTCAATTATGGTTTCGCATTTAGCGAATGTCCAACTCACTTCTGGCTGGGTATTCGAGGCTAGAAGTGTATTCGAATGAACATATCATCATGTGTTTGAATATCCAACTCGCTGCCAGTTAGACATTCGATTTTCAGTTTTGGGTTCACATTTCACGAATGTCCAACTCACTTCTGGCTGGGTATTCGCGGCTAGAAGTGTATTCGAATTACCTATGATCATGTGTTTGAATGTCCAACCCACTGCCAGTTAGACATTAGAGTTTCAGTTGTGGGTTCGCATTTAACGAATGTCCAACTCACTTCTGGCTGGGCATTCGCGGCTAGAAGTGTATTCGAATTACGTGTGATCATGTGTTTGAATGTCCAACCCACTGCCAGTTAGACATTCGATTTTCAGTTGTGGGTTCGCATTTAACGAATGTCCAACTCACTTCTGGCTGGGTATTCGCTTCTAGAAGTGTATTCGATTTAGTATGTGATCATGTGTTTTGAATGTCCAACCCACTTCCAGCAATATACTTCTAGCTGTGCGTTCGCACTATAGGGAACGAATGTTCAACTCACTTCTGGCTGTGGTTTCGTTACCATTTTGGGTATTCGCACGCAAATTATAGAAATGAATGTCCAACCCCCAACCCTCAACTCACAGCTAACTTCACATAGCTCATTGCAAATCCCCGAAACAATATCCGGGAAATTCGTTAGACTTACGGAACGTATCAAAGAAGGAACACAATAGCTAAAATGTCTTGCATTTTTCGTGTTAACCCATTGGTGACCTGACTAGCAAGTACATTGGGGTCTCATCAGGTCAGGATCCCAAGCTGTTTGACGATCGGTCAATACTTTCTCACAAGGCTTGATTTAAGCGGAAATAGTCAAAACTGCTTCACAAAGGGGCAAGATTAATTATCTTTCTATAGTGTTTAACCTACTTTTTGGACCAATCACAATGCTATCACAATGGTTTCTATACTACACAATCAGAACATTTTACTATTCTCTAGTAAATGCTCCTTTTCGGTCGAGTCAATCAAAGAGATTTGGACTAAAAATAGCCTATGGAGGAAAGGGTTAAAATCTAATTGAGACTCCATGTAACTCATCATCTCATCTAGATCTGAACTGTTCGTCAATCTGATTGTATTTTTGACAAGAAAATAGGGAAAGAAGCTTAACTTAATAGCTATGTATATCCAAAATTACTCTAAATATCCAATCAGTTTGATACTGATAATTTTATAGGAAAATCATCCTTGAATGCAAAAAAACATGTCAACTTCAAAAATGGTCATCAAAGTTAAAATTCCTTTTATATACGAAAATACTATCTGAATGACAAACACTTTGGATCTTAATGTAAGCATTCCAACACTTATATACCCTTTGAAGAACTCAAACAGATGATAGATGCTTTGAGTTCGTTGAGTTTATAGAACAACTACTTATAATTATTCTCAAGATACCAGTATCTAATATATCTTCAGTTCCGCTGAATTCATTTTCAGTTTCATACTATTTGCAAACTGAGTAGACTCGGATCAGACAGCACCTGAGCAGTCATTTGTGAAAGAACAGCATTAACCCTTTCACCGCCAATGTTGCATAAATGCACCACGACAAATAGTGCAGTCCCAGATAAGACGCCGCCTTTTTAAGGCGGCGTCTGATCAGGGACTTCACGTTTTGTCTCAAACTCTATTTCTATATCTGTGCTTTATTCCTATGAAATTTGCATTTATTTATCCCATTTCCTCATTTTACCAAATTTTACCAGAAGAAACCGCCAATGTCGGTATGGCCGGATTGCTTGCACTTTTGTTTTGTTTGTAACCCATATAGCCATTAATAAACCCTGCCCCTAAGCAATATCCGCAAAAAACCCAATCCAAAAACACTAAGTTTATCAACGAAATATTTTACGTTAAAAATCATAATAACCTACTAACATATGACATGTAATGTGACCCTCATTCTGAACCCATATGCCAGGTTTGGTTACTGTAGGTGTTATACTTTGGCTATAACTAACACAAACAAGAAATATCTTTTAAAAAAGATATTCAGCGGCATTCAAATATTGACACAATGTACAAAACAATCTCTGCAATATTTATTTCAATGTTTGGAGATTCTACTAGTACAGAGAACTAGATCTATGAAGGGTTGCTTGTTATTATACACGCAGAGAAGCATGCAATGAAAATGACGTTGAGTAGAAGAAGCAGTTATTGAAAAATTTCAAGTTGCTTTTATAGGAAATCACTTTTAAAATGTACGATGTCAAAGTAATGTTTTAAACTATCTCAAGTTAGTTCTTTAGTTTACCTATTATAAAATGTACATGAAAGCGCTTATATTTGTATTGATATGAAGATAAGAAATTGAATACACTTTAAAGCATAAAGGTTTTGTTTGTGCAGAGTCTGTAATTCCTTAAAGAACGGTATTTATTTAGCCTAGATCAACGCTTTAATCGACTTGTGTGCATCATCATTAATGACATCATTAACTGAATCTACATGTATTTTTAAAACAATATAAAGTTAGCAACTTCAACCTACGTCTATGAGCTCAAGCCCCATGTGATAGAGCCGTAGCAATAGCCTTCAGTAAGTAGCTTTATATCAAAGAGAGCCAACAACCAGAGCCTCGGTGCTGTGGTCGGGGATAGTAATTAATACTATAAATACCACTACTCTAATATACTAAACAACCCTTCTTCTTTATTAGTCCCCCACCGGTTACCGGTTGGGGGACTATAGGTTTGCTCGATTCCGTCTGTCTGTCTGTCCGTCTGTCCGTCCGTCCGTCCGTCCGTCCGTCCGTCCGTCTGTCCGTCTGTCCGTCTGTCACGCTTCGTGTCCGGGCCATATCTCCTACAAAGTTATGCCAAATTCATTATAACTTCACACATTGAAGAATCATGATGAGGGCTAGTGTCATTCACAAGGGTCATAACTCTAGCATCAATATTTTTGGAGTTATTCCCCGTTAACATATTTTTTTGTCCGGACAATAACTCTTTATCTACAGGTTCAATTAATTTGAAACTTCACATATGGAACAATCATGATGAGGGGTAGTGTCATACACAAGGGCCATAACTCTAGCATCAATATTTTTGGAGTTATTCCCCTTTTTCATATTTTCCTGTCAGTCCGTCTGTCACACTTCGTTTCCGGGCAATATCTCCTACAAAGTTAGGCCAAATTCATTATAACTTCACACATTGAAGAAGCATGATCAGGAGTAGTGTCATGCACAAGGGCCATAATTCTAGCATCAATATTTTTGGAGTTATTCCCCTTTTTCATTCTTTTTTGTCCGGACAATAACTCTTTCTCTACTGGTTCAATTGATTTGAAACTTCACATATGGAACACATATGATGAGGGGAAGTGTCATGCGCAAGGACCATAACTCTAGCATCTATATTGTTGGAGTTATTCCCCTTTTCATATTTTCTTGTCCAGTTAATAACTCTTTATGTACTGGTTCAATTTATTTGAAACTTCTCATATGGAACAAGCATGATGAGATGTAGTGTCATGCAAAAGGGCAATAACTCTAGCATCAATATTTTTGGAGTTACTCCCCTTTTTCATATTTTTTTTTCGGGACAATAACTTTTTATTTACTGATTCAATGTATGAAAGAAGGTACTAATACCATTCAGGTGGTCATGTATATACCATGGTCAACCACACCATGGGTTGGTGGGGTGGGGAGAGTGGAGGTTTTTTTCAGTCAGGTGGGGGACTCATGTCTTGCATAGCAATACAACATGCCCTTGTTTCCTATAGCACTGCCTGTGAATTATGGTGGTTTCGGCAAACTACCTGTTCGTCAAAGTGGACTTTATTATCAAATGTTGTATTAATTGATAGCAAAATGATAGTAAAAGTTTGAAAGTTTAATAGTGGTTTCGACAAACTGGTAATATTGCTCAGCAACCATTACCATGAGGTGATAAATATCAGTACATCTGTACTTTGATTTTATGGGAATTTCCAGGTCTTAAAATCTATTTTAAGAACAGAACTTTCGACAGTCGACAGTCTTCAGTCCCATGCTAAATATCTGCGTAAATAAGGATTTTCTGTACTATATGGCGTTTTGACTGAACTCTAAGAAGTTTATAGAACATGTCTGTGTAACATGATGCCTTACATGTGTTGTGATTATGTTAATTATTGCATTGAATTAAATTTGCGAAGCCGTTAGCAGACTGTATATCAGAATGTTACATAGTTTGGCAATGTGTAGAGGCATATAAAAAGGTTGTATGCCAGTCAAGGTATTCACTAATGAAAATACAGTTTACTACTAAATACTCGTAGGTCATATGCAAATTACTATGTAACATAGTTTCTCATTGGTGGAAAATTAGAACAAAAGTGAAAATAGACAGCTAGCCGCTGAAAAAGGTCAACCGGCCGGACGGCATTCGCCAATCTATAAGCCTGGATTGCGAGCAATCCAGCCAAAAATTGGATTGCAGACGACAATTAGAAATTTGGCGTCGAAAGGGTTAATCTATTGACTTAATAAATAGACATCGGTGTCCATAACTCATTCCCTTCTAGACTATTTTTAGACCCAGCCTCTTTGAATAAATCTATTAAAAAGGAGCATTTAAGGAAAAATAAAAGGAAAAAAAGGAAAAATTTAGAATTGTGTAATTTTGAAACCATTGTGAGAAATAGAGCATTTGCTCCAATAGAGCAAATGCTCTATTTGTCACAACGGTTTCAAATTGTGACTTTTACAGAGGCGCCAAAATGCGTCACAAGGAGGGAATGTGTTAAAAGCAGTCTTCGCATTAAAGATAAATACTATAATATACATGTATTCTTTCCCTACAATTATACAATCTGGCATCATGATGAGGCGCCGAGTTACTCGGCGTCTCGTCTGGGTCCAAACTGTTTTCACATGATTACACGGCGTCTAATCTCGATCGAAAATGCAAAACAAATCACCCTTTTGACGGTAGCATTGTAAAAACTAAATACCGGCTCCGTCATAAATATTCATATCCTTCATCTTCTGATCCTGTTTAAGGCACATGGATTATGGAGGCGTGCGTTGATTAATTGATTGGTACCAGACACACGCGGTTTCAGGTCTGACACATCGGGGATAAATGTATCTATTTACTGTTGTAAACTAATCTCATAGCTAAGTGCATCTGTGTTATAGACGTATAAAATGAGTGCGAAAAGGTCATTGGTCTATTTTTTGGTTGCCAGGTTCTTTAACATCTATAAAACACGATGGGAGTTTAGCCTACATCCAGTCACATCTCTCTGACACCTGGTCAGCTGTAAGTCACATCATTCAGACACCTGGTCGACCGTACGTCACAATCATCCTGATGTCTGCTGAACCGTCAGTCACATCATTCTGACACCAGGTCATCCGTCAGTCACATCATTCCGACACCAAGCCAGTTATTAGTCACAGTATTCTGACACCAAGTCAACCGTCAGGCACATCATTCTGACACTAGGTCAACCGTCAGTCACATCATTCTGCAACCAGGTCAATGGTCAGTCACATCATTCTGACATCTCGTCAATAGTCAGTCACATCATTGTGACACCAGTTCACCCGTTAGTAACTTCATTCTGGTCAACCGTCAGTCAAATCATTAAAATACATGTACATGGTCAACCAGTCCTAGCATTGTGCTCGCATGTTTGGCGCTAATCGGGTGAGCGACTACTATTAACCCATTTGCTCCCAGTGGATTCTTCCATGCTTATATATTGGATTAGTCCATTTTTTATCTAAGGGGTGCCTGGTCTAAATTTTCAATTTCGTTTTGTTTTTATATTGAAATTCCTATCAGCAAACAGTGTAGACTGCATTATGCGGCGTCTGATCAGAGTCTACACTGTTTGCATAGGTCCCATATATGGGATCGAGGGAGCAAATGGGTTAATGTACGATTGTTTTGTATGACCCCGCCCGGAATCGAACCGCGACTCTCGCGTCGAGAGCGAACATTGTATCTGAACGATTAGACGAAGGCCACACACCGTCAGGGAAATTGTCTGTCGCAGTAGAAAACAGTTAATCCATATAAACGACCACATTATAAATAAACATAGGTGCTTTAGATACTCAATGCAAGGACGATATTAATATAGAAAGCTCCCACAGGAGCTTTCTGCATCGCTAACGTCCTGCATTAAGCTACCACATGCATTAAGAACCAGATTTAGACATGTTTCTTGTGGTCTTATTCTAGGAGTTATTACTTTCTATATCTGGATAGAAATAATGACACCCTAGGAGCAAGAGGCCGATTTAAGATTATCCAAAAATTTAGCAACCATACGCAAGTGTTCAGTACAGCCAGCAGATGCTACACAGCCTGGAATCTGATGACAATTAAGTCGCGCTTAGCGCGAGAAGTGTTTCCCCCCGTGACCGATTAGGTTGGCATTACCAGTACTTAGCGTAGCTGAATCCAATGCAATATACGCACCGTGGCTTTATAGGTCGGGGCATGATCCCCCGGGAAAATTTAGAATTGTGTAGATTTGAAACCATTGTGATAAATAGAGCATTTGCTTCTATAGGAGCAAATGCTCTATTTATCACAATGGTTTCAAAAGGTAACTTTTACAGAGGCGTCAAAATGTGTCAATATGAGGGAATGGGGTTAAATCCTACGTGACAAGAGACAGAACGTTTATTTAAATTTTTTTTTATATTGTTCCATTTTTACCATAATAATATTTTCATATTTCAGATTGGTGTTACGCACGTGCGTAAGTGCGTATCGCTTGCTACGCCCCTGATTACTATCTATATTATATTGATGACCTGTCTCAGCATTATATTAAATTCGGTATCCCTATCAATATTAGACTTAATCATTTTTTCCAAATCTTATCGTTAGATCCGGGTAATTATAGATACAAAGCCGTCTTCATGTTTTCATATATAAAAAGCCTCATAAACACCATACTGTGAATATCGAGCATACCATAGACGGTTTTCTTTGTGGACCTATTCAAAATTACGACGCGTCGAAAAAAGACACAACGCGCAGCAAAGGAAAACATTGACACCCACACGTAGGCAGGCATGCGCCGATGCACGTACGAGTAAACACTGGGATATTTCCACGTAACAATGTTACTAATCTATTCTCGATTTCGTGTTTCATCAGCTTGCAAAAATGCAGTCTTAAGATAAATACGATAACTTCCGAACTCGCAGATGAGATTTTGTTCATATCAAAATCGGTTATCTCACTGAAGCTACAGTCGAATTTGTAACCAGCTTTGAAAACGGTTTGGATCCAGTATAAAGGCCGAGCAACTCGTCGTATCATCAGGATCTAAACTGGTTGACTGTAAGGTCGTATGGTTGTAGAAGAAGACTGTTTAGCTTAAGTATTAAATACGATTAAGACCGTGCACGAAACTTAGCCCTGGAGGAAACGGTTTAGCGCATGGGAAATTGAAATCTGTACTTTTATTTATTGGCAATTCAGACATATAATGATAATATATTGCCATCCGGAATTAGATGCCGGCAGACGTGCTTTGGTCAGCATTGCTGCGATAAAACATTACATACATTTAACGATTCTATTAGAAAACATGTTTAATCCCTTCTTGTGATAAGCGCGACAATATACTTGTATTTGCAAACAGCGTTGATCCTGATGAGACGCCGAGTAACTCGGCGTCTCATCAGAATCCGAGATGTTTGCCTCTCGGCCAAAAGCTTTTCAGAATACTAGTTGGATGTTTTTGAAAAAAATATTGCAAAATCAGTTTTAGCTATCATTTTTTTTAATCATATCATGAGAATTCATATTAATTTTGTTCACCTACGCGTTATGTTATTTCATGATGATTATTTGAAGCAATTAGGGATACACATTTATGTTTTAATTGTTCTCATGTTAAGCGTGTCTTGGCTGGTATTTGCAAACCACTTTGACCCAGATGAGAGTCCTAGTAACTCGGCGTCTTATCAGGATCCAAGCTGTTTGAAACTTAGTCAAGAGTGTCTGAAAGGGCTGAAATAGTCCAACGCAATGAATGACTCAGCAAAACGCTACAGATAACGGTGCGTACCCAAATACTAAAATCGAAATTTCTCCACCAAACCCATTACTGTGACCACTCTTTAGAATCGTCTCAAAGAGACGATGGTGTTCGAGACGATTCTAAAGAGTGGTCACAGTATATGGTTTGGTGGAAAAATAAAGGAGTTTTCTTAAAAATGTTTGAATTTACGCTACTTATCTGGACCTCTGATATGAGATTGACCAGACATTATCTATTCAGCATGAGAAGGGTTATGAGATTCCAAGAAAATGAGTTTTCATAAGGATTGACTTGGCAGAAATATTAAAACGAGATTAACAAAATACGGTTTATGATAAAACACAAGCATCGGAAGAGCAGTATCATTATTTAACAATTTACTTTGTAAGTAAGCCTTTATATGCCTTTGCAAACAATGTAGACCCAGATCAGACGGCTCTATTTTAGTTTTTATAGAGATACAAAATGAGCGTCAGTAGGAGAGAATGGGTTAATGAAAAGATAGTGGTGTCTTTATTGACAGATGGTTGCTTAATGCAAGATGAGAGTAATGCAGACAACTCATATAGGAGCTTTTTGTATAATGTTCGTCCTGCATTAAGCTTGCACCTGAATTTCAGACCAAAAATTAGGCTTCCTTTTGGTAATCACTTTAAAAAGACTATGCGGTATTTTAAACCAATTTAGCAAATTGAGCTAATTGTCGGAGAAAACTCGTTCCTTACCATGCTTAACCCTTTCCCCCAAATGAACGTATTTTCACGCATTTGCAAACAGAGTAGACCCAGATCAGAAAGCTCATTTATGCTCTATTTATCACAATGATTTCGAAAAGTGATTTTTACAGAGGCGTAGAAAGGCGTATCCATGTAGGAAAGGGTTAAGAACCCAAGAATCGCCAGTAACCATGCATCAAAGTCTGCTAAGGTAGTTTCAGTCATCTTACATGGTTGAGACAGCAATACGAGCCCAGGCAGACTTCCCAAACTCCTCCGCAAATCGTGCATTGAAGACAAGATCAAAGGATATGTGTGGAGTATGATAAGACGCATTGTGGCCATACAGGAGTGTCTTTTAACCGTCGTCAGGGGACGCAAGATGGTTTGACATGACAACCTGTTCAAGATTATTCTACAAGGCACACTTGATAGCAATTTTCTAGCTTACAATCTGAAGTACGGAACTACCTTGGAAATGCCAGATCTTCTAAAAGTATAACAAACAGAGATGATAGGGGGAATATACCTCTTGATTCTTCCCTCAGATCCTCCGACGATTCAGGGATTCAAGGGTCAAATGCTCATGATGGAAATAAACAATTGTAAATAAAAATCAATTATTGGCATATGTAGCAAAACATCACGGTGATCAATATACATCCCTTATTTCCAATAACTTCTAATGGGGTCCCCATAAAATGTTTACCATGTCTGGTAATTCCGTATTATGAAACATGTTTGTCATCAGTAGATTGCTTTATTAAAATAACTACACAACAATGAAAATCATGAAAATTACATTATCATGGTTTGCTTTTTATAATGACTTATGATCTTATTATAACCACATATTTGTATACAACTGTAAAGTAGTATAATCGCAGATAGATATTGACATTTATATCCAATTTCCATATCAATAAATATTTCTGGCATTTTATATTGTGTTCTTAACCCTTCGCTTCCTGTTCACGTCAATATACCTGTATACACGTCAATATACAGCAAGACCTGTGTGTCGCTTTTCGGCAATTTCTGCGATGGAATAATTAATTCACTTCATGTACTCTCACTCGTGGTCTTATAAATAAGAGTGATGTGATTGTAGGATATTTCTTATTCCTGGCACACATATTTCCGGGCGATAAAAGGAGTGGATCTATAAGAACACAAACTCCCTCATAAATATTCTTGTCCTTCGTCTTCTGATCCTGTATAAGGCACGCGGATTATGGAGGCATGGTTTGATTAATTGTTTTGCACCAGTCGTACGCGGTATCTGGCCTAAGCAAAACAGTAGAACATGTTATAAGCGGCCTTTAATTTATAGGAGTCTTAAAAAGCAGATGGTTGTTTAATGCAGGGCAAAGTGATGCAGAAAGCTCCTATAGGAACTTTCAGCATTACTTTTGCCCTGCATTAGGCTACCACCAGCCTTACTGATACATAATTACACCTCTTTTTGATGGCCGCTTAAGACTGGCCCTACTGTATATTGAACTCTCAAAGGACTGAAAATTCGACAAGTTCATATATTCGCCTCTGTTATAGAAATGTGAAATAGCTAAGGCAGAATGATGGTGATGTGTATAGCTGAGCATGTATCTAAACGATCAAACAAAACTGGAACAGAAGTCAGGCAGGAAATTCAGAAATCGCATCTTGAACGATATTGTCCTAGAGTGGGACCAACACAATAAAGGAAGAAGAAGAAAGGCACGCAATGGTCAACAACAACAACAACAACACCAAAACACAAATGAAGTGCACACTCATATATACATACACGACCTTCATAGAAATGTTCAATGTTCAACACCAACAGCATATTAACCCTTCTCTTGCTGAATTTTAAAACACATTTCTCCTTCTTTACTCATGCCCTGTTGTATAATTACATATATCTTCACTGTGTACAAGTATTTCGCTGTGCAATCACTGCTGTGGAGTACACTGGTTGCACAATCAGCTTGTAAATAGTGCAGACCCTGATGAGACAGCTCCTGCAGGAGCTGTCTCATCTGAGTCTTCACTATTTACAGGTAAGTATATTGACTTGAATAGCAAGCGAAGGGTTAATAGGCTGGGTCCTAGTAGTGGTTACCGTAGCACCCCCCCTAGACTTTTTTTCATGGGTACCAAATTGTTCGTTGGGGTCCTCAGAACACATTTTGAGCATGCCCCCAAAAATAAGTTTGTCCCAGCTATGTTTTATTTAACGGTTTCCATGGTAACCCGAGGTGATTTTCGAAACTACCTTGGTTCAGAAAATGCGCCATAACTTTGTTTTTAGAAGCAATAGAAGGACAAAACAAGTACCAAAGTAAAGCAGAGACATATAGCTTGAATATGATATATGATTTTATTAATATTCATAAATGCATTCTTATGAATATTAATGAGGAAGTAAAAAATGTGATTTTTTTAGAAAAAGGGAGTTTGTTGTTTAGTCTGAGAGGCTTATTAATGCACAGAAATTATTGAATTTAGGCTTAAGTTGTTCGTTGGAGTCCTCAGAACACATTTTGAGTATTTCCCCAAATAATTTTGTCCCATCTATGTTTTATTAAACGGTTTCCATGGTAACCCGAGGTAAATTCCGAAACATCCTTGGTTCAGAAAATGCGTAATAGAAGGACAAAACAAGTACCAAAGTAAAGCAGAGACATATAGCTTGAATATGGTATATGATTTAATTAATATTCATAAATGCATTCTTATGAATATTCATGAGAATGTAAAAAAAATGCGTTTTTTAGAAAATGGAGCTTGTTGTTTAGTCTGATAGGCTTATTAATGCATACAAATTATTGAATTCAGGTTCAAATTGTTTGTTTGGGTCATCAGAACACATTTTGAGCATTCCCCCAAAGTAATTTTGTCCCATCTATGTTTTATTGAACGGTTTCCATGGTAACACGAGGAGGTAAATTTCGAAACATCATTGGTTCAGAAAATGCATAATAACTTTGCTTTTAGAGGCAATAGAAGGACAAAACAAAAACCAAAGTAAAGCAGAGACATATATCTTGATTATGATAGATAATTTTAATAATATTCATATATGATTGCTTATGAATAATAATGAGGAAGTATAAAAATCCGCTTTTTTAGAAAAATGAGTTTTTTGTTTAGTCTTAGAGGCATATTAATGCACAAAAAAATATTGAATTCAGGTTTAAATTGTTCATTGGGGTCATCAGAACACTTTTTGAGCATTCTCCCAAAATAATTGTGCCCCAGCTATGTTTTATTAAACGGTTTCCGTGGTAACCCGAGGTAAATTTCGAAACTATCTTGATTAAGAAAATGCTTCATAACTTTGCTTTTAGAGACAATAGAAGGACAAAACAAGAACCAACGTAAAGTAGAGACATATAGCTTGAATACGATATGTAATTCTATTAATACATATAATGCATGCTTATAATGCATTCTTATGAATATTAATGGGGAAGTAAAAAATGCGTTTTTAGTTTGACGAGTTTGTTTTTAGTCTGAGAGGCCCAATAATATACAAATAGTTATTGAATTCAGATCTAAATGTTTTAATATCAACACACAAATAAAGGAAAACATCTTTGGTTCATGTAATATTTCTAAAACATGTATTTTTAAGCTAATTTGCATATAACGTGCGTAAATGAATAAGCAATTTAACATAAGCCCTATATTTAGCATTGTTTCGAGTGTACTATCTTTTCTATTATTTATTTTATGTAAAATACCAGAACAACAAACATTGACAAGAGCAGAGGGTCATTACTTCGGGTTCTTGAATATTAATGCATATTTATGAATATTAATGAGATGTAAAATAAACACACTTGAATGAGCTGTTCTTTTTATCTGAGATTATTTTAGTTAACCAGTATAGAGCTTGATACTGACTGAAACAGCGATATTGATGTTCATGTATATAAATATGTGGATAATGAATATTATTTCAAAATCATGAATATTAATGAAAATGTAAACTGTTGTAGGAAAGTAAGGTTTTCTATTATATTGCAATATACATGTATGTGAACAACACATTTCTTGTAAGAAATTACAGCAGAGGAATTGAGCCTCATGCATGTTTTATGAAGAATATTACTGTTATGGGTGTTTTGCAATGACATAGAAAATATATAGCATCTCGACTGTAATCATCAGCTTATGTTTACCCATATTAGCCTTGCGTGACTTCTAACTTACTCGCGATGTCTTATGCATTTGCTTGATTATTTACCACAGCATGCCAGAGCAACGCAAGGCTTCTTGCGAGCATTTCGCGACAGGCTGGACAACTCATTAAGTGTGTCTGGCCTGCTGCAGATGCTCCGCGTTAGCTCCCTGTCCAGTTTCATCCCTCTGGACATGGGAGACGTGGGAGTTTGCTGCCCGACGGAAGAAGTATTCTTCTGTTTGGCCAGCGACTCCCTCGCAAAAGACACATCACTGTCCTCTAAAGCTCAGAAGAAGCCTGCTTCTTCTTTAAAATCACTTCCGTCAACAGCCCCTGTGGTGCAGTCGATTCCCCAGTTGTTAGTTGCAGATCGGCACCCAACTGCTGGCCCGGGCGCGGGTTCCCCGTTTACCACTTGAATGGTACCCTTTGTTCTGGTTCCAGGTACTATTGTTGCCAGGTCTCCCGGTCCGCTTGTTGTGTGAAGAGTTTTGCCTGGTCCCGCTGAATCTAGGCCCAGTTATCCGTCACCGGTCCCCGGTGTCCTGGCGTTAGTGCATGCTTCCGTTTCATGACATCACCAGCAGACCGGTCTACCGAGCCCCCGCCCAAAGATGTCACTGTGTATTCTTTGGCCCGGTGTCCTAAGTTTGCTCTCCGACGGTCCTCCGGTGGCCCGGTCTGGTCCTTTGGACCAGGATACCGAAGTGGACCGGTAAATCTACCAGTCCAATCTTTTCTACAGGGCATTCTGTCTCTACACCGCATTACAGTGGTGAAAGTCAACAGGAAGCTGCTGTGGCTAAGTCTAGACGTTCTTGGTCGTCTAGACCCTGCAGTTACTCTTCATCTTCTGAGTACACCTCGGACTCCCCAGCCCCCATCCCACCCACCCCGTAGGAGGCGTAAAAACCTTCTTATTCTTCTAATGGGAACCTGCACTCGCACCGCTCTCATCGCAGATCGAGGTCTTACCATTACTCTTCTATGCGAAGACATCGCTCTGCCTCCTCAGATTGGCCGGCTGGTCGCTATCGATAGCCGACACTCATTCTGGGAACCAGCAAGCTTCACCTAGAGGGAGAATAGCTCTCACGTGAACCCACAGTCCACACTTCTATGTCTGTGGCGGGTCCCACTCTTCCCGGGTGCTGCCATCCATGGCGTTCACCAGGGCGGATTCTGAGGGAGAGCAGGAAGACACTTTGTCCATTATGGCTCCTAGGGATGGTCCTATTTTTTAAGGGAATCAGACTTTGTGGAAGCCTCTCACTCAGATTTAGACGGGACTTAGTCCTCTTTTTCTTTAGATGATTCTGAACATCAATATTTTCTATTGAGAATGCGTGTGAAGATTGTTTTAGAATCATCCCATCCTCTGTCTGCCCTAGACCCCCGAATCCTATTCACAGGGGTCCTCTATCCTCTTCCGTGCTAGTGTCATTCGAAAAAGTGGACCTCCCTAACCTAATTAAGTCTAGGGAGTCTCTTTCTCCTTCCATGGTATTTGTTTCCCGTTTGCCTGACCTGGACGAAGATTTTTGTGCCAGCCCGGCAACTGGGTGGATCATGTCCGCTAAACTCTTACGGACAAGGGTTCCCTGGGTATCTCTTAGGCCTCCGGTTTCAAATGAAAATCGACCTGGGATGTTTTATCAGATCCCCTCACTTGATTCCGACAGCGACAGCCCCAGGGGCGGGCATTAGCCCCCCTCTTTCTCTCTCTCTCTCTCTCTCTCTCTCTCTCTCTCTCTCTCTCTCTCATTCACTTCTTTAGCATCGGCAGTTGCATCCAACAGATGGGATTCGCTTCAAACATTGACGTATTACTATTGACGTACGTATTATTATCGATATTTAAGACAGGTGACAGCTTAATGCATGGTGAAAGTCATGCAGAAAGCTCCTAGTACACTAGTGCAGCTTTCTGCATGACCTTCACCATGCATTAAGTAGTCACCTGCCTTAAAAAGGTCTTAATGCTTCTATAAAGAAAATTCGAATAATCGAGAGTTTACCGTATACTCAAAATAATACTAAATACAATGCTCATAGAAAATTGCTTATTCATATACGTACATTATATGCAAATAAGCTGAAATACGCATGCTTTATAGATATTACCTGAAACAAAGATGGTTTATTTTCCTTCACATGAAAACATTCAAACATGAATTCAATAACTCTTGTTTATTAATAGGCATCTCAGACTAAACAATAAACTCCTTTTTTCTAAACAAAAATCGGATTGTTTTACTTCCTCATTAATATTCATAAGAATACATTTATGAAAATTAGTTAAATTACATATCATATTCAAGTTATATGTCTTTGCTTTATTCAGGTTCTTGTTGTGTCCTTCTTTCGCCTCTAAAAGCAAAGTTATGACGCATTTGTTTAACCATGGATGTTTCGAAATTTACCTCGGGTTACCATGGAAACCGTTAAAAACATAGCTTGGACACAATTATTTTTGGGAATGCTCAAGTGGTGTTCTGCGGACCCCAACGAACAATTTAAACCTGAATTCAATATTTTTTGTGCATTAATAGGCCTCTAAGACTAAACAAAAAACTCATTTTTCTAAAAAAGCGGATTTTTATACTTCCTCATTAATATTCATAAGCAATCATATATGAATATTATTAAAATTATATATCATAATCAAGATATATGTCTCTGCTTTACTTTGGGTTTTGTTTTGTCCTTCTATTGCCTCTAAAAGCAAAGTTATTATGCATTTTCTGAACCAATGATGTTTCGAAATTTACCTCCTCGCGGTACCATGGAAACCGTTAAATAAAACATAGATGGGACAAAATTACTTTGGGGGAATGCTCAAAATGTGTTCTGATGAACCAAACAAACAATTTAAACCTGAATTCAATAATTTGTGTGCATTAATAAGCCTATCAGACTAAACAACAAGCTCCTTTTTCTAAAAAACGCATTTTTTTACATTCTCATGAATATTCATAAAAATGCATTTATGAATATTAATTAAATCATATACCATATTCAAGCTATATGTCTCTGCTTTACTTTGGTACTTGTTTTGTCCTTCTATTACCTCTAAAAGCAAAGTTATTACGCATTTTCTGAACCAAGGATGTTTCGGAATTTACCTCGGGTTACCATGGAAACCGTTTCATAAAACATAGATGGGACAAAATTATTTGGGGAAATACTCAAAATGAGTTCTGAGGACTCCAACGAACAACTTAAACCTAAATTCAATAATTTCTGTGCATTAATAAGCCTCTCAGACTAAACAACAAACTCCTTTTTTCTAAAAAAAATCACATTTTTTACTTCCTCATTAATATTCATAAGAATGCATTTATGAATATTAATAAAATCATATATCATATTCAAGCTATATGTCTCTGCTTTACTTTGGTACTTGTTTTGTCCTTCTATTGCTTCTAAAAACAAAATTATGGCGCATTTTCTGAACCAAGGTAGTTTCGAAAATTACCTCGGGTTACCATGGAAACCGTTAAATAAAACATAGCTGGGACAAACTTATTTTTTGGGGCATGCTCAAAATGTGTTCTAAGGACCCCAACGAACAATTTGGTACCCATGAAAAAAAGTCTAGGGGGGGATGCTAAGGTAACCACTACTAGGACCCAGCCTATAATGTTCCCTGTCATAAATTGATACACAACATTCACAGAACTGGTCACAGAACAGAACTAGTGTCATTAACCATTCACTCCATAAATACGTGTCCACGTCCTCGCAAACAGGGTAAACCCAAATTAAATCGCTCCTGTAGGAGCCGACAGACCAGGGAAGGTCTTCTATGTTTGCTTAATATGATATAATATAGATATTATTCTACCGTTTCTGTAATGGCCAAAAATGCCCGTGTCCCTGTCTTATTATAACAATTAATCCAATTAGTATTCGTTATGTCATTATTTCTTACATGAATATTCATTGCGTACAGGGTTAAACATTGCGTCCTGGTGACGAATTTGTGATTACATATGCAAACAGTTTTGATCCAGATTAATATTCATGATGTAATTATTCACCTTAGTATATTCACCTTAGCCCTTTACCTGATAGAGAGGACGTATCATATCTCTAAGGCAGAGTAGACCCTGACCAGACAGCTCCATTAGGAGTCCTCTGATCATGGTCTACTATATTAGCTTAATTACTAGTACTTACAGAATAAGTATTATATTTCTACATGTCCTGCCATGGTAAACAATATTTAGTCCATGTACCATTATAAATAGTAAGTTAATGGAAGTTCAGTAAAGTCGTTGTTTATTAAAAGATGGTGATATATCGGGTAGAGGGCTGAGAATAGTTGATGCATTATTAAATAATTTTATGTTTCATGTATTTTGTTTCATGTGACACACTTACTGTGGAAAGTTGTAAGGGGGGGGGGGCCGTAACTAATGTTGGTCGAACTTGTGGCCCGGTCCTTTTTCATGAAATGATAAATGAAATAAAATCTGTTTATACTATGTAATGATTTCTTACATATTCATGGAGTGAAGAGTAAAATGCAGTTACGCATACCAAGGCATAATTTAAGTCTTCGCTTGTAAACACAATTTGCTATTTGAGGGCATTAATAAAACAGAAACAGAAAATGGCAATAAGCTTCATAATCAGATCTATATTATTCCACAAGCAAACAGAGTAGCTCCTGATCAGACAGCTCCTATAGGAGCTGTCTGATCTGAGTCTACTCTGTTTGCTAAGGTACCAACATTGTCTATATGAGGGAAATGGTTAAATGACGTTGCTACACTAGGCGTGTTCATTGTTGCATTGGGATGGCCTATGCACATACAATTGTCTGGAAGAAGAAAAACAATATGTTCAAAAACAAATTATTTTCACGTAGCACAACACCACTTATATCATATCTGAGACTCGTTCAATGTAAAAGCTGTCTAGATGGATTTAGTTTTGCAATACTTTGACAACAATATAAAATTATGCAGTTTAACTCTTATCACGCTCGGAAAAAAGAAAAAAAACTAAAATGTTATATTTTTAGATCAAATTTAACTACTTCCGATTCGATGAAGCTTTTTACAAACTATTTCAACCGAGTGCCAAACAGCCGAGTTACTCGGCGTCTCATCTGGATCCAAGCTGTTTGCAAATGCGAATAGCTGGATCTTGGTTGACAGAACCCAGCGGAAATTGTAATTGAGAATAGTTGGTTATTCGGCGCCATTCTGTTAACCGAATGATACAATTCGTTTTACTGCTGAAATTAATATGCGTATTACTCAGAGTTAGGATCTTTTTTCGCAATTTTGAAAAAAAACGTTTGTCATAAATTCGTATTACATTTCATGTATTTCATGAAAATGTAAATTCGGTATAACAGCAAGAACATTGTTCAAAGACGATACAGAATCATTTGATGTTCACGCATCCAAACTTTTACAAAGAGATATTACACTATTTTTAAATACAGCCTCTTTGAATAAATCTTCCAAAAAGGAGCATTAACTAGAGAAAAGGAATATTTTAGACTTTTGTAGATTGAAACCATTGTGATAAATAGAGCATTTGCTCCTATAGGGGCAAAATTAATGCTCTATTTATCACAATGGTTTCATAAAGTGACTTTTACAGAGTCGTCAAAAGTCGTCAATATGAGGGAATGAGTGGCAGCTTAATGCAGTGTGAAAGTTTTGTAGAAACCTCCCAAAGGAGCATTAAACAGACATCTGCCTGACAGACATGAATTATTCTTTACAAAAAACTAGTTTAGTGTGGTTTAACTGTATTCTATTCGGATATTTTCAAGACACACATAACGGAATTTATATAACTTCTGACGTCCATAAAATGTCTTGATGCCCTTTTTATGAATTTTGTATCGTTTTGCACTGTTTACTGAATAACATGCTTCGTAATCGGCATTCATGGCAAAAGCATCAATCATCTGTTCCGTAGATTGCATGTCACTCTGGCGACTCACAGTCAGCAAAAGGATTTAGTGTTATTGAAAGTTGTCATAAATATTCATATTTATTCATGGATGATATTCTTTGTCAGAATTCGAGACCACAGAGGCGATTATGATTGTCATAGCACAGGACGGAAAGGGTCGTTCATTTATTTGTCACTTAGCTTCACTATACAGTAAAGTCACTCTAGAGCAACCACTTTTTTTGAATAAACATAGGTGTCTTTAAAAGCAGGTGGTTGCTTAACCCATTCCCTCATACAGAAATCCTGTCGGAAAAACCCGACCGGAATAAACCTGAAACCTCGGAGAATAAAATCGGGATCGTCGATATGAAACATAATGATATTTTGTCATTTTCAACATTTATTGAATAGGTATTCTTGCGATAAACTACTTCTCAGCATATAAACATGTGAGTTTTGTATAGTTTAGGTATTTTTGAAACGCTTCGTATGTAGGGACTTCTTCTTTAAAAAGTCAAAACAAAACGGTAACGAATTAATTCACTGCTCACGGCTTATGTTAACTATGTCACTGACAGAAAAGACATTGCACGTCTTTGCAAACACAATAGACCCAGATCCTGTAAGTATTTTTGTCAGGTGTTTGTCGAAATAGGCGACGAAGTGGTTTTAACGAGTATTACTTTTAAGGTTCCAACAATGGATTCGTGCAAAACGCTTCCACACTTTACCTGATGAAGAGTCATATAAGAAATAATGACATTACGAATAATCAGAGGTCCAGATAAGATACGTAAATCTAAACATTTTCAAGAATAGCTCATTTAGTTCTCCACCAAACCCTATACTATGACCACTCTTTAGAATCGTCTCTTCGAGGCGATTCTAACGAATGGTTACAGTACAGGGTTTGGTGGAGAAATGATCATTTTTGTATTTGTAGTTCTGTCAGAATATGATTTAGATTAATTGTCACAATGGAATAGGAACACGGGTTCTTTGGCTACGACACAAACTATAGAATCAGACCATAAACAATAAGAGCATATTTTGATTAGACGGATCTTTCTGGTCTGGGTTTACTCTGTTTTCAAACGTATCATGTAAAGTGCTAAAATCGAATGTCTTCCAAACGTAATGATGTACCGGCATTCGATATGTGCAGATGTGTAGCTGCACTTTCGTGATGGCATTGTGTAGACATTTCCACTACATTTCCTATATCATACATTCGCAACTAAGCAGACTCACTCATGCGACTAATTTATCAACATAGAAGGATTGCTAAATCTGTCTAACTTTTACCTTGCTTTAGGCAGCCACCTGCCCTAAATACCATCTAATTAACACAATTTAGCGGCCGTTATAGAGAGGTTTTACTGTCTATAATTTTTATGACCATATCAACAACCTACTGAGACCCTTTCATTTGATGACCTTTACGTTGCTTTAGTGTACAGTAGAACCTCAATATAACGACCACTTAACCTTATACTCCATAAATACACTTTTCTATGCCTTTGCAAACTTTGAGACGATTCAAAAGAGTGCTCACAGTATAGGGGTTGGTAGAGAAATTATGATTTTAGTATTTGGGTACGCACCTTTATTTGTAGCTATGTCAGAATATTATTTAGATTAATTGTTATAATTAAATATGAACACATGTTCTTTGGCTCCATAAGCAAACATGACAGACTTTGATAAGACTGCTCATTCAGGCTCCGTCTGGTCTAGGTTTACACTGTTAGAAAATGCGTCAAAAGGTGCCTCTATCGTGTAAAGAGCTAAATTTGAATTTCGAATGGAATGATGCACTGGCATTCGATACGTGCAAATGTGTAATTGCAATTCTGTAATGGCGTCGTTTGTTGGACATTCTCAATACATATACCATACTTTCACATACAACTAAGCACACTAAAGTCTCGCTAATGTGGTCACACAATCTATTAACAAAGGAGCTTCTAATAGGAAGCGTTAACTTAATGCAGGGCGGAAAGTTTCTACGGTAACTGTCTGCATAACCTTTTGTCCTTCATTAAGCTACCACCTGTATTTTTAAACAAGAGCCGCAAGCGGCGCCAACGCTCTGATTTGGTACTTGTCCAGCTAAATTGCCAACTGTTTGAAAACCAATTAAGGGCAATAACTCCAAACTTTTGAAATCAAAAGGTATGGTTCTTATGTAGGGACCTTCTCCTCAATGAGATCTACCCATCTACGAAGTTTCATGTTGATACCTCTTATACTTTTCGAGTAATGCGCTACATTCAAAAATGTGCACGCCGACGACGACGACGACTACGTCTACGACTACAACTACGACTACGACCCAGTGATCACAATATCTCGACATTTCTTCGAAACAGACGACCTAAAATCAGAATTATACGAGCAATCGTATTATCGAGACTTTACAGTATTTCTGTACTTTCACTTACAGCTAAGTATTTCTGACTGCAAGCATGGTCTAGAGTACATTTGCTACAAAACAATGTACTATATAATTTTTTATGACTGCATCAATCTCCTACTGAGACCCTTTCATTCGATGACATAAATTTACGGTTCTTTAGTGTACAATAGAACCTCGCTGTAACGACAGTTAACCCTTTGCTCCATACATACACATTCCTATGCCTTTGCAAACAGAGCAGACCCTGACCAGACAGCTCCTATACGAACCGTCTGATCTGGGTTTACTCTGTTTGCAAAGGCATGAAAATGCATGTCCATGAAGGTAATGGTTTAACTAAATTGGAAGGTATTTTTAACAGCGCCCTACATACTTACATCACAAGTCCTATATTTTTACATCACAAAGTCAGTTCGAAATCGGTACGCGTGCCCTTTGTCGCTTGTACTTTTAATATGAAAACGGTACTGTAATGTGACTCCAACACTTTCCCTTGACGTAAGAAGAATAATGGTAAAACATTCAGTTAAGGCTTTGGGTTAACCCTTTCCTTCATATAAACGTGTTTTCACGCATTTTCAAACAGAGTCGACCCAGATCAGACGGCTCCTATAGGGACCGTCTGATCAGGGACTGCTCTGTTTGTTAATGGAATTTGATATATATGTTTCTTCACTTTCTAAAGTGGTTACAATGCTCCACCTTCCATATTTCATTATAACTACTAGGTCCATGAATATTCAGTAGGTATTAAAATTTGGAATAAACATAGATCAGGGAAAGGGTCAAGGGCGTAACTAAGTTGATATTAGACTAAACCCTTATCCAGCTAAGCGCGACCTGAATCGCATTAGCAAACAGCTTGGATCCAGATGAGACGCCGAGTAACTCGGCGTCTCATCAGGATTCAAGCCGTTTGGCACTCGCTCAACAGATTCTCAAACCCTTGTGCGAATCAGTACGAAACGCAACAGATCCGGGTTTTGACAAACATATTTTTTGGCACGATAAAGATTAATATTATGTAATTACAGAGATTGCAATGTACATTGCAAGCTAGCTGGAAGGTTTCTTCACATGAAAAAAAGCCAAATGCCCACTGAGGCAAAGGTGCCCGACGCATGCTTGGACTCACCCACGGAACCCCCCCACCCCCCCCCAAAAAAAAAAAAGAAGAAGAAGAAAAAGAAAATGTGATCGAAGTATGTAAAACTATCCTAAAACTATCTATTTTAACCTTAAACCACTCAGAAAAACCCAAGAAAAACACGATCCGGAAAAAAATTCATATCGGGTCTATACATGTATATGTATTGAAAGGTATCTAACTACGTCAGATCAGCGGCGGAAAATACAACAGTCATGTTTTTCAAAGTCTTACAGCAAAGCCAATTCAACACCGATTTCAATCATTTTGGTCTTGATCCGTTCCAAACTCCATATGCTAAGCGGCACAATTAGTGCTTTCCTTAAATATTGCTCCGTCCTGTCGCTGCAAGACTGCGAATTTGAAAAAACGCTAGAGCGAAACGATGTGACTCCCGCCAGGATGCATAGACATATATAGGGAGCTCTGTATTCGTTAATCTTTTCAACAAAAACGCGAATTATGGTGGAACACTATCGAAAAACATTCAACTCACCGCAATTAAAACGGCGCTTACTATTTTCAGTCTGCTACGAGGCGCCAGTTTTCTTTCTCCAACTTTCCTTTTGAACGGATGCGACCGTTTTGCTGTGACCCGGCTCATAATCTAGTCGATGTGCAAATTGACTACTATATCCGGGCCACAGCGAAATAGCCACCTCCGTTCAAAACTGGCGTCTCGTGGCAGACTGGAAATAGCCAGCACCGTTTTAACTGCGGTGAGTTGAATGTTTTTCGAATGTGTTTCAGCATAAATCGCGTTTTTATTGAAAAGTTTAACGAATACATATCCCCCTATATACTTCTATGCATCCTGTCGGGAGTCACATCGTTTCGCTCTAGCGTATTTTCAAATTCGCGGTCTTGCAGCGACAAGACGGAGCAATATTTAAGGAAAGCACTAACTGTGCCGCTTAGCATATGGAATTTGGAACAGATCAAGACCAAAATAATTGAAATCGGTGTTGAATTGGCTTTGCTGTAAGACTTTGAAAAACATGACTGTTGTATTTTCCGCCGCTGATCTGACGTAGTTAGATACCTTTCAATACGTATATAGACCCGAAAGAAAAAAAATCCGGATCGTGTTTTTCTTGTTTTTCTGAGTGGTTTAAGTTTCAAATAGATAGTTTTAGGCTAGTTTACATACTTCGATCACATACTTCGATCAATTTTTTTATTTTTGTTTTAGGGGGGGGGGGGGGGGGGGGTCCATTGGTGAGTCCAAGCATGCGTCGGGCACCTTTGCACTGAGGTGAGTTATTCCGAGAAGGAAATGAAATAGATATGAGACTAAGGTTACAACTGCAATGCAGTAAAACAGTGCTTTTAGTACAGTTGAATTTCGATATCTCGACATCGGATAACTCGAATGTCGGGATAACTCGAAGCAAAAGTTCGGTCCTTCCAAAATTTAAAATACAGAATTGATATAAAATACATCACTTCTGTCTAAAACCACATAATTTTTATGTCAAGCTTAATGCAGATCGAAAGTTATGCTAAAAACTCCTACATGAGACATTCATGAACAATTCGCATGCCTTTATATATATGTATAGTGGTAAAGTTTAGAACAACTGTGTGTAACAAGTTTGGGAAGGAATCGAACTTTTCTTCGAGTTATCTCGAGTTTGAGTTATTCGAGTTCGAGAGATCGATGCCCCATTGTATAACTCAGATGTAAGTATTATGCAACAGAACTTTATTAACCCTTAGCCCGCCATATATTCTTTATCACTGTGCCCTATTTGAATATTAATTAGACAAATCTTTACAAAAATATACAGGATATGTTGAAATTATTTTCCTAGGCAAAAGCATACAGCATGAAGGCATGGCTTTTCCCATGGCAAACAGTGCAGACCCAAATGAGAGAGCTCCTAAAGGAGCTCTATCATCTTTGTCTACACTGTATGCAAATGCAACAATAGTTGTGACTGGCAGGCTATGGGTTAATTTGAGTTTTACTAGCAAACAGATTTGCCATCTGAAACATACTGAATAAAAAACTGAATCACCTTTCATCAGTACTTTCATTACTTTGATTTTCTCCTTTGAAATGAAACTCAAAAATTGAGTATCAGTTCACTATAACAAAAAGCAGGAAGAGTAGAAGTTTTATGCAAGGGGACGTTCATACTGACTGTCACGAGTAGGATGTATAGACTGGTATTTCTGTCAACTAGAAATAAGTTAGGAAACTTAACCCTTTACTCCATTATAAGTATTCAAGCAAGAAAAAATGGCATCGTCAATATTAATTAACTGAAATTTAAATGACATTATGAAACAAAGGATTCTTTATTATGACAGATACTGTATAATTAGATCTATGTCATGTCATAAGCAAGTAGAGCAGACCCTGATTAGACGCCTCCTACAGACTCCGTCTTATCTGGGCTACTCTGTTTGCAAAAGCGTAAAAAGGCGAATATATGGAGTAAAAGTTAGCGATTTATGATACAATCTATAGGATAATTGAAAATGTGTCTGTCTTGTCAAATTTGGTCTGTCTTGTCAAATGAACTTGAAACTAATTAGATTTATTCTATAAGCAGTGACCTCACTTCAATATCAGTATGACGCAATATTAACCCTTCGCTTGCTATTCACGTCAATATACCTACCTGTAAATAGTGAAGACCCAGATGAGACAGCTCCTGCAGGAGCTGTCTCATCAGGGTCTGCACTATTTACAAGTTGATTGTGCAACCAGTGAACTCCACAGCAGTGACTGCACAGCGAAATACTTGTACACAGTGAAGATATATGTAATTATACAACAGGGCATGGGTAAAGAAGGAGAAATGTATTTTAAAATTCAGCAAGCGAAGGGTTAAGTTCAGATTTAATTCAATTAACACTTTACTCGATAGAAACGCCTTTTCACGCCTTTAGAGACAATGTATACACGCTTAAGACAGATCCTTCAGGAGAAGCCGTCTAAACAGGATCTCCTCTGTTAGCTTATTGAATTGTATACATCTGATTCTACGGTTTCTGCCAAAAAACCCAAACCAGTGTCCATATACAATTGCAATTATAAAAATCAGCTAATAAATAGTCACGATGTCATTATGTTTCACTATTCATCAGTTAAAGGATTAAAATAGTTCTCGTCGTGAGAGCCTGGGGTGCTCTCTGATCAAGGTCTGCACTGTTTGTCTTGTTTCGTTTTTCTTAAAAAAATATATCCCTGAATATTCACGGTAAGCTTGACCTGTTTGATTGTTGGTATAGTCCATTTGAAAATTCAGCATTGACAGGGTTAGTTGACACTAATGTTTATACATTAACCCTTCTCTTGCTGAATTTTAAAATACATTTCTCCTTTTTTACCCATGCCCTGTTGTATAAATACATATATCTTCACTGTGTACAAGTATTTTTGCTGTGAAATCACTGCTGTGGAGTGCACTGGTTGCACAATCAACTTGTAAATAGTGCAGACCCTGATGAGACAGCTCCTGTGATAAACTCAGACACTGAAATCATAATTTCTCTACCGAACCCTTTGTTGTGACCACTCTTTAGAATCGTCTCTTCACAACATAGGGTTTGGTGGAGAAATAAAGGAGTTATTCTTGAACATGTTTAAATTGATGCATCCCATCTAGACCTCTGCTGTATTCTGGTTTATCGGACACTCATTTTACCCTCCGTGAGTTTGTAAACCTGCGTAAGTCAAAGTAGCAAATACTATAGACTGATCAAACTGCTCCTTTAGCAACAGTTTTATCTGGGTCAGCAACCCATTCCCTCATATTGACGACTTTTGACGACTCTGTAAAAGTCACTTTGTTAAACCATTGTGATAAATAGAGCATTAAAATTTTGCTCCTATAGGAGCAAATGATCTATTTATCACAATGGTTTCAAACTATACAGTTCTAAAATTTTCCTTTTCTCTAGTTAATGCTGCTTTTCGGTAGATTTATTCAAAGAGGTTATACAATAAAATAGCCTATAAGGTAATGGGCTATTGGCCTGAGTTTGTTGGAATTCATAGGTTGATTACGCTGTTATTCATTACGTCGCTGCGAAAAGATATCTGCTCAAACCCGGATCTTATTCAATTTGACTACTTCCGATTCAATCAAGCTTATGAAAAAGTATTGACTTATTGTCAAGCAGTTTAGATCCTGACGAGACGCCGATTTACTCGTCACCACGTATATATACAAGCTAATTCCAAATTCGTGTTAGAACATAGGGTCAAGGAAACTCGGTTGTTCAAGGGTATAGCTTGTGAAGGATCTGTTTAGCGACCTCTGCATGCTTTATTTTGATTATGGATAATGTTTGTTATGGGATGGTTCACAGAGTTTCCATAGTGATGTTTTACTGTATTGTTGTCTTGTATGGGAGACACAGAATGGTATTTATACCCCGCAAAACGAAGGATGAGAGGGGATATATAGAAGTCAGTGTGTTGGTCAGTCGGTCGGTTGGTCTGTCTGTCTCTCTGTCCGTTGCACAACCTGGTTAAGTCCACTTATTTACATAACCCTTTGAGATAAAGCTTTGACACCTATCACACTTGTTTACCATCACAAGCTTTATCCGCGGACAATAGTACATAACTCTGTCAAGCATATAACAGAATTATGGCCCTTTTTATCTTAATTGTCTGTCTGTATGTCCATGGCACAACCTGGTTAAGTTTTTTTTAAATCCACTCATTGCTATTATAATACGTATGGATTAGGAAATCAGTCCGCGAACATTGTCACAAATACCTGTTTTTTTGTGTGTGTTTTAATGCCAGATGCAAAGGAAACAAGAATGGCGTTTTAGATGACATAGCTCATAAAAAAAACATTTTATGTTTATCTGGTACTACTCTTGGTGATAATATTAGAACTTCAGACATTATGTTCTAATATATTTGGAACCATTTAGAAAAGAAGGAAACTTAGCGGGTGGGGGAATCAGAGCTGGGAATCAGAGCCACAGCTATCGTATATACATGTAAGAGCAACAGATAAAGGTACCCAAATTCTAAAATCATCATTTTTTTTCACCAAACTCTTCACTGTGACCAAAACCTATTTTGTGACCACTCCTTAGAGTCATCTTGAAGAAATAATGTTAAGAGAAGCCGCAACATAGGGCTTGGTGAAGAGGTGACGATTTTAGCTGAGATACAGATTACTGTGCGTACCCAAATACTAAAATCGTCATTTCTCTACCTAACCCTATACTGTGACCACTCTTTAGAATCGTCTCTTCGAGACGATTCTAAAGAGTGGTCACAGTATAGCATTTGGTGGAGAAATAAAGGAGTTATTCTTGAAAATATTTAATTTACGCATCTTATCTGGATCTTTTATTCCTCTGAAATACGTAGATTGGATTAAGAATCAAATCATGTTGATGTCGTTTGGATAGAACTTAATATCATTAGATTGCCGATCATGATTGAGGTTATTAATATACATTTTAATACGAACAATCAGTGTTGGGAATATTTGGAATATACTGTTGATTAGGATGATTACAAAACTAGTAGTAAAATTATTATAACTGAGGATAATAAATCCTTATATGCTAGGTAATCTTAATAATCAGCCATTAAATCAGTTATTAAATAGATTTAATCTTCTAAATAACATAATTTATATGAACCTACTAGGATATGTGCCATAGGCAATGTACTGTTAGATACAATACTAATAAGCGATTCCATGTCTTTCAATAATGTATCTGTAATTGACGTACTGTAGAACCTGTCTTAAGCGGCCATTTGAAACAGGTCTAATTATGGGTCTGTAAGGCAGGTTTGAGCTTATGCAGGACAAAAGTAATGCAGAAATCTCTTGTAGGAGCTGTTTGCATTATTTTTGCCCTGCATTAAGCAACTACCTGGCTTTTAAGACTCACATGTTCAATAAATTAATGGCCGCTTTGGACAGGTTCTACTGAACGTTGTTTTCTGTAATCCTAATTATGTGTATGTTATAATAAGATCAACATTATAAAAAGTACACCCCTTATGGATGGCTTAACCCATTACCTCATAGGCTATTTTTAGATACAGCATCTTTGAATAAATCTACCGAAAAGGAGCATTAACTAGAGAAAAGGAAAATTTAAAAAAATTGTAGTTTGAAATCATTGTGATAAATAGAGCATTTGCTCCTATAGGAGCAAATGCTCTATTCATCACAATGGTTTCACAAAGTGACTTTAACAGAGTCGTCAAAAGTCGTCGATATGAGGGAATGGGTTAAAACAGGTTCTAATGTTCGGACCTTATTCTATCATACACATACTAGCTATGGTTACCAAAGCCCACGTTCAGAATTGAATTAACCCTTATACAGCTATACACAACGTTACATGTATTTGCAAACGGTTTGGATCCAGATGAGACGCCGAGTAACTCGGCGTCTCATCAGGGTCCAAACTGTTTGACACATAGTCAATTGTTTCTCAAAGGCGTCATCGAATCGGAAGTAGTTACATACAGCTGATGCAAATCTAAGCAGGGTAAGAGTTAATAGAATATTAGATCGTGTATTACGAAAATTCTATTTTCTGCCATGCGAATTATTGAGTATAATTATATTTGTATGTATGATAAAATAATTATTTATGATAGTTGACATTTATACCTTTAGAGTAGGTACATGTATAGGGCAGCCACGTGAAAACAAAATCAACACTCTTTCCCCACCCACACGCCTTCGATATCCCAGTGATAATACAATAAGAACACTCTAAACCAAATCTTTAGAAAAATAGGAATTGAGATATTTTGGACAGGTGGCTGCTTAAGTAAGGATGAAAGTCAAGCAGAAAGCTCCTTTTGGAGCTTTCTGTGTGATACGCACCCTGTGTTAAGCTGCTAACTGTCTTAATCATTTACTTTATATACACGCCTTTTCACGTTTTGCAAACATAGAAGACTCAGATCAGACGACCATGGTAAGAATCGTTTGATCGTGATATCCTCTGCTTACCTATTAACCCATTACCGCATAGGCTATTTTTAGATCCAACCTCTTTGAATAAACCTACCGAAAAGGAGCATTAACTAGAGAAAAGGGAAACAATTAGAATTGTATAGTCCTGAAACCATTGCTCCTATGGAACAAACGCTTTATTTATCACAATGGTTTCAGAAAAGTGAGTTTTTACAGCTCTATGCGTCAATATTAGGGAATTGGTTAAACAATATAAATCTGATTCTCAAGTTTCTGTAATGGTAAAATTTCCCTTTGGTCATAATGCCATTATAAAATATCAGCTAATTCATATTTATGATTTCAATATCTTTGCTAAATGTACATAAGGCAAACTCCTATATACAGTCAAATCTCGATTATTCGAACTCTAAAATACGTATTAATACCGTTATTTAAGGCAGGTGGCAGCTTAATGCATGGTGAAAGTCATGCAGAAAGCTCCTATAGGAGCTTTCTGCATGACTTCCATCATGCATTAAGCAGCCACCTTCCTAAAAGGGTCTAAATCCTTCTATACACAAAATTCGAATAATCGAGATTCTACTGTACCAGCCTTGGTACTAATTGGAACGTCCGGTTAAGAAGGGGTTTTATTGTACGTATGTAGTAACTGTACGTATGTAGTAACTGTAAATGTGTGTGTAAGGTTATCGTTTCCTAAGCTAATCCGATCCGGACACAAGTTCAGGTGGCTTATTTCATTATCAAATACATTAACTAGTGTCGCTAGTATTCAACATTAATTAATTAATTACGATGAAAATGCGATGAGCATATCAAGTAACTGGACGTATTTTCACTTGATATTTGTGTCGTTTTTCTAATTTTTAAATTCGACATGTGTATAACTGAGCAACAGATAAAGGTGCGTACTCAAATACTAAAATAGTCATTTTAGTTCCACCAAATTCTTTGTCCTGAACACTCTTTAGGATCGTTTCTTCGGGACGTTTCTAAAGAGTAGCCAAAGCATAGGGTTTGGTAAAGAAACAAGAGCTGTCACAGGACAGCGCGCTCGACTATTCTCAGAATTGTTAGTGTAAAAATGCTTGATAGTGGACTAAAATAGTGTAAAAACGATACTAGAAGCAAGTAATCAGTCTCAGTAAAATATATTTAATAGCATTCAGGTTGTAGGATCTCTTTGAACTCTTTAATGAAGAGAAAAACTTAAGTGAAACAGGGCAATAATTTCTATTAAAATACTTGACAGGGTAATGTACTCTTGCCTACATATGAAGCTTGAGGTGGTGAACAAGTGTTCCAAGTTTCAAAGCTTTATCTCAAAGTGGATAAGTGGACTTTAATAAAAACCTTAACCAAAATTTCTAAGTTAAAAAGGGCCATAATTCTGTCATAATGCTTGACAGAGTTATGTACTGATGAAGATTGTGGTGGTGAACAAGTGTTCCAAGTTTTAAAGCTTTACCTCAAAGGGTTATGTAAATAAGTGTAAATAAGTGGACTTTAACAAACACCTTAACCAAATGTTGTAAGTTAAAAAGGGCAATAATTCTGTCAATTGCTTGACAGAGTTATGTACCTTTGCCTACAGATGAAGATTGTGGTGGTGAATATGTGTTCCAAGTTTCAAAGCTTTATTCCAAAGGTAAAAGGCAAAAAGTGGACTTTAACAAAAACCTTAAGCAAAAGTTCTAAGTTAAAAAGGGCCATAATTCTGTCAAAATGCTTGACAGAGTTATGTACTCTTACCTACAGATAAAACTTTTGATGGTGTGCAAGTGTTTAAAGTTTCAAAGCTTTATCTCAAAGGGTTATGTAAGTAAGTGGACTTTAACAAAAACCTTAACCAAAAGTTCTAAGTCAAAAAGGGCCATAATTCTGTCAAAATGCTTGACAGAGTTATGTACTCTTGCCTACAGATAAAGATTGTGGTGGCCAACAAGTGTTCCAAGTTTCAAAGCTTTATTCCAAAGGTAAGCGGCAAAAAGTGGACTTTAACAAAAACCTTAACCAAAAATTCTAAGTTAAAAAGGGCCATAATTCTGTCAAAATGCTTGACAGAGTTATGTACTCTTACCTACAGATGATGTTTGTGGTGGTGAAAAAGTGTTCCCAGTTTCAAAGCTTTAATCCAAAGGTTAGAGGCAAAAAGTGGACTTTAACAAAAACCTTAACCAAGGTGTGACGCGGACGCCGACGCCGACGCCGACGCCGACGCCGGGGCGAGTAGGATAGCTCCACTGTTCTTCGAATAGTCGAGCTAATAAAGAAGTTTTTGTTGAAAATGTTTCAATTTACGCATCTTATCTTGACCTCTGGTATAAGGTTTAACAGGATTTACTCTTTCATCGCCATGGTCGCCAGTAAAGCGAACTCATAGGCAATGGGCGAACCTATGATTACCTTTGACAAATAGTGTGGACCCAGATGAGACGCCTAGTAACTCGGCATCTCATCAAGGTCCAAACTGCTTGACACCCACTTGTATTTTAACCTTTTCCCTCGTATAAACAGGTTTGCACACATTTGCAAACAGAGTAGACCCAGATATAGGAGCCGTCTGATCTTGGTCTGCTCTATTTGCTAATGGAATTTGAAAGATCAGTTCCTTTACTCTCTAAAAAGGCTACACTGTTCCACCTTCTATATTTCATTATAACTATTTTATCCATGAATATTCAGTAGGTATTGAAATTTGGAATAAACATAGAACAGGGGAAGGGTTAAACAAAATTCAAGGAAAGTCCAATATGAAACTTAAGACGGATGGCAATGTTTGCAGACAAAAATATTTAGCGCCAATAGAGCTAAACTAGATCTACACGTATGTCCATAAGATGTAGATGCCCCACGTTGTCAGTTCGCCCCAGTTTCGGTGTATGACAAAATGTGTCATTAAATTATCTCAGTCAAAAATGATCAGAGCTGGTATTCCTTATTGAAAGCACATTTACATACCATTGTTGTTCCAACTGTGTAGACAAATCTGTTAAAGTTTACAAAGGGCTAACAGAGCTACAAATAAAGGTGCGTACGCAAATACTAAAATCGTCATTTCTCCACCAAACCCTATGTTGTGACCACTCTTTAGAATCGTCTCTCATAGGTCTGAGAGAAAATATACCCCGTGACACAAACAGAGCAGACCCTATAGGAGCTGTCTGATCTGAGTCTATTATGTTTGTAAAGGTGTCAAAAGTATGAAACACTAAATGTATCTAGTGAAAATAATGTCTTCAAACATTTTCTTCAAACAGAGCAGACCATGATCAGACGGCTCCAACATACCTACTTGGTTGGCGAAGTTGACAAATTTCGTCAGTATTAGGAAAAGGGTTAACCCTTTCCATGGTTAACATTTATTGAAAAAAATATTATATAACTATATCACATTTATATGGCGTTCTTTTCACACAGGATATGTGCGTTCAAAAGCGCAGTGAAACCGTAAAATGGAATGTGGAAAAGGGATTTGATGGAAACTGTCAAATCAGATTCATAAACTCTCAAACGCAAACAGAGCAGAACCTGATCAGACGGCTCCTACAGGAGCCATCTGATCTGGGTCGTCGCTATTTGCAAATGCGTGAAAAGGGGAAAGTGTTAAGCATATCATTATGTTTGTACCCAATAACGCTAGATTTCTGTAATGTTAGATAGGCAGGTTTCCACCCTAACAAAATATGATATTTTACTCTCCTCAAAACTCAACTAGTGATAATGTACCAAGTTCTTATGTGTAATTCTTACATTAAATGTGTCAGACACTCGACCTTTGGTAGTCAGAAAACAATGGAGAAATAGTACACTTTGCTTATGAAACACTAACATTTGTTCGTTACTATGTATGGTTCGTTCTCGTCTCCATTTACCTTTAACTATTAAAAATAATGTTTACTCAAATTTTGTCTGGCGCAATCTTGACTACTTCCGATTCGGCCAAGCTTTTGAGAAACTATTGAATGATGACACGCCGAATTACCAGCTTGGGTCCTGATGAAACGCCGAGTTATTCAGTGTCAAATCTGGGTCCAAACTAAGCTAATGCCAGCCAGATCCCTTTAAAAAGGTCTAATTGTCAGTCGGTAAAGCCCCGTTCCCACTGTCCCGGATTGGCCCCCCGGTACGTCCCGGATGTGTGGTCCGGGGGAAACCGTGTCAAACCGGGAGTACATCCCTGGCGGCACCGTTAACATCCGGGAAGATACCCTATTGATCCGGCTTAATCCGGCAGACAGCCCCGGATGTTTTAAAATGTTTAAAACAACCGGGGGTCACCGAGAGTCACCGGGAAAGATACCCAAAGCCGGCTTAATCCTGGCAATTCCGGGACAACGCCGGTATATTCCGGTGCAGGTCCGGGTCTCTACCCTGGCTTTACCGTGATAGTCCCTAGTAATCCGGGATGTTGGCGAGCACCTCGTCCACTATAGACCTTTAGTGAATCCCCGGTATTGGGCCGGTATAGCTCCGGTGTACGACGGTATAGTCCCGTTTTGTACTGGTGGAGTTAGGGACTTGCAAGGTATGAGCCGGTTTGTCTGCCGGTCAACCCCCGTTTATACCCGGGTAACGCCGGCTTGTCACCGGCGCACACCCGGGATATGACGGGGTGATACCGGCGGCTACCGCGGCACTACCGGCGAAGACCGGGGTCACACCGGATTGTATCGTGTTCAACCGGGAAAACGCCGGCCCTACACCGTAAATACACCGTGCCAAACCGGAAACTAACCGGGATAGTCCGGGTCAAACTGGAAGATCCTGCTTCTAAACCGGGGGAACACCGAGGCAACGTCGGGAATATGGGAATGTACATTTATTTTTTAAGAAATAAGGCCCCGTATCATCCCGGACGCAGGCTATTTCTTCGCCGGGAAGTACCGTGGGGTACCGCGTCCAGCACCGTGACAGTGGGAAAGGGGCTTAAGACAGGTGGTAGCTTAATGCAGGGCAAAAGTAATACAGGAAGTTCCGATATGAGTTTTCTGCTTTACGTTTGGCTTGTATTCAGCAACAACCTGCTACTTAAGCCATTCCCCCATATTGACACATTTTGACGCTTCTGTAAATGTCCCTTTGTGAAACCATTGTGATGAATAGAGCATTTGCTCCTATAGGAGCAAATGCTCTATTTATAACAATGGTTTCAAACTACAAAATTAAAAAAAATCCTTTTCTCTAGTTAATGCTCCTTTTCGGTAGATTTATTCAAAGTGGTTGGATCTAAAAATAGCCTATGCGGGAATGGGTTAAGATCCCTATATCCAATCAATATAAGGTCACTTAAGACAGGTTCTACTGTAAGTTAAGCGTGCCTTTTCGAGTTACACGTATATTTGACCAAGTACAAGTATTTTCTGGTCTACCATTGTCACGGTTATCTTCCAGATATTCAAGGCTTTGTCAACTGTTTAGACTGGTGTCAGTTGAGCTGTTGACCTACCGGTATATACTATTTTCAAAGCAATGAGCGCATCTGCTTTTATGATAAGCTCGTTCGTAAAATATTTCAAAGTGTTGTTAACCCTGGCCATCAAGTTGATGTCATTAGCAAAACAGACAAATGCATGTTACAAACTGTGCAAGTTTCACTACCAGTAAACTCACTGGAATTTGAAAATAACAAGCTCAGATAATTAAATGACAATTGCAGTCAATTGCAAAAACACCCAATACTATATAATAACCCTATTTCTGCAACACATTACACTGGGAAATATTTTTCTGTCTGTAACATTCTCACCGAGTCGTTATTTCTGCAACAAAGTAAAACGAGTAACAACGTTTCTTCGTGATTTATTACATAGAATTAACCTTGTGTTACTTCTGTTCCAATCGCATAGAGAAAGAACGCTAATTCGGTACCAATCACACAGAGAAATAACGTTTTTGCAGCACAATCACACGGAGGAATATAGTTATTTCTGTATTATGGTGGTCGCGTTACAGGGGTTTATCGTAGTTGTTAGAGATGCAGTGGTATGCACGTATAGACAAAGTGTTTTGATAAACTATTGTTTATCAGTCTAACTTTAGATTTCCTTCTTCACTGGCAATTGCTAACAGCTTGAATTCATTCAGATGAGACGAGGAGTAAGTCATCAGTATCTAGAGTAAAACCTCTCTATAACGGTCACTAAATTACATCAACTATTTTGTTTTAAAGGCAGGTAGCTGCTGAAAGTAAGGTGAAAGTAAAACAGAACGCTCCTATAGGAGCGTTCTGTTGAACTTTCACCTTACTTTTAGCAGCCACCTGCCCTAAATACCAATTAATTAACACAATTTAGTGGCCGTTATAGAGAGGTTTTACTGTATTCTGTTTGACACTCGGCTAATAGTTTGATCGTATCGGAAGTAGTCAAACTTGCACGAGATCTGAAGTTGTCCGTTACCAGAAAATTAACCGATTCCATTGAATCTTTAATTGGTATTTGAGTTGTTACGAGCCCGGCGCAACAGGAAAACAGGACAACAACAAACCATACAGAGTTAAATTATTCAATATTTCGGTTAAATTTACTCAGATAATTCCAAAATGTCTTTCACATCCAATACATGTAATTATATCACGGGTCACACACTAATGATAATCGGATTATCCACTGATGCTATTCCAAGAATATTCCCTTGTCGAAGTACATGAACAAACCAGTTTCTATAGATATCCAAAGTAGAACGACCGAGAATAAAAAAACCCAACTACATATACTGATGTCAACAACTTTGCTGCCAGAACTATCCATTGACCTTTTTTTAATACCAACAAGAGAGTCGTCACGGGTGACAAATGCCCCCAAAGTGTTTGACACCGAAATGCATTTGGGCGGAAAAACAATATAATGTAATGCAGGTGTTACATGAAATTTTGATGCTGTTAAAAATGACACAAATGACACAGGAGTCAGTTATTCACATTAAAAACAGAACCTTTGACGATTATGATAGCTAAGAAAAGAGCCGGGGTCGAAAGGACCCTAGGTCATTCTCAACGTTAAAAAGGACCCTGGGGTTGATTGTCAACATTAAAAACAGATCCTGGGTAAATTCTTAACATTTTAAAAAAAGACACAGGGTCAAATTTGGAATCCGTAGCTGATATGGTATAGGAGAATCCGGACAAGCTTTTTGTAAAATCGAGGTCAAAGGTCAATGTCAAGGACACAGTGACCTGAAAATGGAACGCGACACTCCGCCATCCCAAGATGAACTCACACACCAAATTTGGAATCCTTGGCTGGTAAGGTATAGGAGATATAAGGTATAAGCTTTTTGTAAAATCGAGGTCATGGTCAAGGTCACAGTGACCTGAAAATGGTACGTGACACTCCGCCATCCCAAGATGAACTCATACACCAAATTTGGAATCCGTAACTGGTAAGGTATAGGAGCTATGCTCCGGACAAGCTTTTTGTAAAATCGAGGTCAAAGGTCGAGGTCAAGGTCACAGTGAATTGAAAATGGTACGCGACACTCCGCCATCCCAAGATGAACTCATACACCAAATTTAGGATCCGTAGCTGGTAAGGTATAGGAGATATGCTCCGGACAAGCTTTTTGTAAAATTGAGGTCAAAAGTCAAGTTCAAGGTCACAGTGACCTGAAAATGGTACGTGACACTCCGCCATCCCAAGATGAACTCATACACCAAATTTGGAATCCGTAACTGGTAAGGTATAGGAGATATGCTCCGGACAAGCTTTTTGTAAAATCGAGGTCAAAGGTCGAGGTCAAGGTCACAGTGAATTGAAAATGGTACGCGACACTCCGCCATCCCAAGATGAACTCATACATCAAATTTGGAAACCGTAGCTGGTAAGGTATAGGAGATATGCTCCGGACAAGCTTTTTGTAAAATCGAGGTCAAAGGTCAAGGTCACAGTGACCTGAAAATGGTCCGCGACACTCCGCTATCCCTAAATGAACTCACACACCAAATTTGGAATCCGTAGCTGGTAAGGTATAGGAGATATGCTCCGGACAAGCTTTTTGTAAAATCGAAATCAAAGGTCAATGTCACAGTGACCTGAAAATGGTACGAGACACTCCGCCATCTCAAGGTGATCTCACACACTAAATTTGGAATCCGTATCTGGTAAGGTATAGGAGATATGCACTGGACAAGCTTTTTGTAGCTGGTAAGGTATAAGCTTTTTTTTAAATCGAGGAAAAGGTCAAGGTCAAGGTCACAGTGACCTGAAAATGGTACGCGACACTCCGCCATCCCAAGATGAATTCACACACCAAATTTGGAATCCGTAGCTGGTAAGGTATAGGAGATATGCTCCGGACAAGCATTTTGTAAAATCGAGGTCAAAGGTCAAGGTCAAGGTCACAGTGACCTGAAAATGGTACGCGACACTCCGCCATCTCAAGGTGATCTCACACACCAAATTTGGAATGCGTATCTGGTAAGGTATAGGAGATATGCACTGGACAAGCTTTTTGTAAAATCGAGGTCAAAGGTCAAGGTCAAGGTCACAGTGAATTGAAAATGGTACGCGACACTCCGTCATCCCAAGATGAACTCATACACCAAATTTAGGATCCGTAGCTGGTAAGGTATAGGAGATATGCTCCGGACAAGCTTTTTGTAAAATTGAGGTCAAAGGTCAAGGTCAAGGTCACAGTGACATGAAAATGGTACGCGACACTCCGCCATCCCAAGATGAACTCACACACCAAATTTGGTATCCGTAGCTGATGTGACAAAGGAAATATACTCCGGACAAAAGGTACACACACCCACCCACACACCCACACACCCACCCACACACCCACACACCCACGCACGGTGCGAACACTATATGCCGCCAAAGCCTAGCTTTGGGGGCATAAAAAGTATTTTGATAAACAAATTTTAATTAAGGTGAACAGTAAACAACATACAGTTGAACTTCGATAACTCGAACTTCCAGGGACCATACAAATTAGTTCGAGATAACAAAAGTTCGAGTTATCCGATATCTAACATGAACAATTTCTCAGGGCCACAGCTTAATACAGGTCTAAAGTAATGCCGAAAGCTCCTGTAGGAGCTTTCAGCATTACTTTAGACCTGTATGAAGTTGTTACATGTGTTTCTAGCTATCTGTAGCGATGCATTTTAGAGCAAGTCTGTGTTGTAAGTTTTGGAAGGACTGAACTTTTTGTTCGAGTTATCCCGAAGTTCGAGTTATCCGAGTTCGAGATATCGTAGTTCAACTGTATTTAGATCTACATTATATTCAAATAATCGTCTTATATACCCTTCCCCTCTTCAAAGAAAAGAGAAGATATTATTTTTTTCCTTTTTGCTAAAATAATCTTTAACAATCACTGTTACAAAATAACATCAGTAAAGTACTTAGTGAATACGTAATCTAATTCAAAAGCAATGATAAGTCGCAACTTTGCCAAAGGATTTATAATTAAATGTAGCCATGTGACTCAATTTGTATATAATTTAGTCGTTCACACAAGAGAAAGACATCAGGAATCAGATTGCCTTTCCCTTTGATGTGCATGATTTCTAAGTAATAAACTCCACGTCAGCTACCTTTGAGTCTTGTTTTTTTAGTTTGTGCAATAAATAACTGAAAATAACAATGGGTGCCACAGAAGAAGTTAGGTAAACTTTGAAATGCTGAAAAACAAGTAAGAGTGCAATACACTCTTTCTCTGTGGTAGAAAAGTTTTCCGTGAGAATAAACAAACAGGATGATAAACACAATTATTGTTCTCTTGCAGGAGCACAACATATACACAGAGGCCCTGAGTTTATAAAACATTTTGCTTGAGTCTGAGGTAATCCTCAAGAATATGACCAATCAGATACTTGAGAATTATCTCAGACTCAGAAGTTTTATAATCTTGGACAAAGGTCACTCGTATCTACTGCTAACTTGAAAAGATTGGCAAAATCTGGTACCAACAAAACTGATGCAGGCATAAGCATGGCCTTTACAGTGTCAAATGCACTTTGACAGGCATTTGTTACTCCAGATAAATAGTAGTAAAAGTCAAGCATGTAAAGCCACACACAAGACGCAACCATCACCAAAACATCGATAGAGCAAGTAATACACACACAAACACACGCACACACACACGCACATACATATACACACAGAGACAGACACACACACACACACACGAGATTGAATTCATAACATGAACAAACGCACAAGTACAAAGACACCAGACAAACATAAATGTAAGGATGAACACACAAACACACATACATGCACACACACGCACAACCACAAGATGAAAATGCTAAACATGAACAAACGCACAAGTACAAAGACACCAAACAAACATAAAAGCAAGGGTGACAAAGACAGTACCGCCCTGGAACGGTCAGTGGCAAAATCACCACTGGGGGTTAAACCGGTTTACGGACGTTCTAACCTCACTCTTATCTCAAAGTCACCCTAGCTAAACAAACAGTGTAAACAAAAGGCATCCCTTCTTTACCAAATTAGTTAAAAGTTCAGTGGTTGCCGAAATGTTGTAGGCATAGGAAACTTACAAATTGATTTAACCTTAGCATCTACTGTTTCTCTTGACCCTGATCTACAATGTGTCCAGGAAATATCAAATTGGCATGACATAACTCACTCATAGCAAGACTGATTGCCACTTTGGAACTGTCGATCTGTTTGAAGAATTCTCTGAAGGTATATAGATGGGTATTCCATTAATCTGAGTGGATGATAGCTCATCGATGTAAGGTTCACAGCCAATGTACAGAAAACACCATATTGCTGAAATATTGCGAATGGCATAACCTTTTACTGATAGAGGCCATCATTTGTCCTTAGATCTGAATGCTTTCAGAAGGTTGAACTTAGTGGCGCTTTCACAACGCGGCCAGTACAGTCGTAATTCCTTGGATTAGAAATTAACCTGACTTTGTCACAGAGTCTACTTTACGACAGTTTGTGCACATTTCGTTCCGCCAGGTTTTGACACAAGTATGCACAGAAAACTGTAGTTGCTCTGACTTGGTTCGATGAAGTCATTGTCCAACATGATCTGTGCTTATCTCCGGTGCAGTACATGCTATTTTTATTTCGTAGTGTTCATTCTGTATAAATGCTGTTGGAGTGTTTGGCGTAGAGTCTTCACCATGATGCACAATGTCAGAACGTGTAGAAATGTCTTTGAACAAATGTTCATATTCATGGATGAATTGTTCCGATTCGTTTGTTGATGTGTGTCCAGGTGTGATATATTCTGATCAAGGTTTTCCTGAATGTCTGAACTCAGCCGCTTGATGGACCAGGATGTTGACTTTAAATGTTTTTAAGTAAGGTTCTGGTTCTTGTGCATTTTGTTAACTATCGTTACAGGTCATATGACTGTGTTCTCTCTTTCGAAATACTGTTTGAGTATGTTTACATGACACATTTGCTTTTGCTTACACCTTCCTGGAGTGTTAATGACATAATTTAAGTCACTGACATTATTTTCTACAGTGTATGAACCAAAGTATCTAGCTTGGTACTGGCACAAGAACAATGACCTTATTTTCAAGTTTAAATATTCTTATGTTTTATGTCAATTTGTGTCTGAAGCCTGAAACATACTGAAGAAAGTGCAGGTCTGTCTTAGAAATAATGTCCTCCTTGAGACGTTTTATAGGTCCACGAACTGTATGTGCACATACTAAATTAAATGGACTAAAAGCAAGAGATTCCTGAACAGACTCTCTCAATGCAAACAACAATAGGTGTATATCTTCATCCTAGTATCTTTCAGTGTTAAAACACTATGACCTAATCACGTTTTTCAATGTCTGGTGAAACCTTTCTAATGCACCTTGACTCTCGATGTGATATGCAATAGACTTGTACTGATTTATGCCTTATTCATAATCTCCTGGAAGGTACCAGATATGAGGTTTGATCCTTGATCAGATTGAACTGATTTATGTAGCCGCTACTAATGTGAATACTTTAACCAGAGATTTGACAAACGTTTGAGTGTTACACCTTCACAATTAACCCTTCGCTTACTGAATTTTAAAATACATTTCTCCTTCTTTACCCATGCCCTGTTGTATAATTACATACATCTTCATTGTGTACAAGTATATCGCTGTGCAATCACTGCTGTAGAGTGCACTGATTGCACAATCAATTTGTAAATAGTGCAGACCCTGATGAGACAGCTCCTGCAGGAGCTGTCTCATCTGGGTCTTCACTATTTACAGGTAGGTATATTGACGCGAATAGCAAGCGAAGGGTTAACAATTGCATTTCGTCCTGAAGATCGAAAGTGAGCCTAGTCGAGGAAGCATTTTGTATATGAATAATTTCTATTAAATCTATAATGTGGTTCATCTGTTACTTAACTGACTCTCCATCCTTTTGTCTATAGATGGGGAACTTCGCCCAACATGTCTGCTGATTTCCGATGTTTTCCGTCTCTAAAACATCGGCGGTTTTCCAAGGATTTAGCAAAATTCAGGCATCGGTAATATGTAGCTGTAAACATATATTCCGTAGGAGAAAGGGTCTTTTGATGGGTCGATGAGATGAAGATATGTACAACGTTTCGTGTGAATTGATTTATACCAAAAACGGACAGGATATAAATTTAAGGCACGTTTAAGACGGCGCTATCATTGACACCGTTCTCTCTCTCTCTCTCTCTCTCTCTCTCTCTCTCTCTCTCTCTCTCTCTCTCTCTCTCTCTCTCTCAGTTCTTACTCGACGAAGTAGTTGGGTAATTGTTGGCAGAGAAACATTAACTCTTTCGGTGTCAAACAATGTCGTCTGCAAAATGTGTCGTCCGCTCAAGATTATATTAGTGAATTTTCGTTCAAAAATATAATCATAGCACAGATAGCAGCTAAACTCCTACGTCGAGCAAGAGCAAAGGTATTTAAGCGAAGCATCTTTGCAAAATGAATTAATTCGAACAGGTTTTATATAAAAACGAATTGCTTAATAAACTTCTTCATCATGTTTTGTACTAAATGATATAACACAGCGTCGTTTCCATTTGCATAGGCAGCGCAAAGCCCGAGAGGCTCGTGCTTCAGTGCTTCGTACTTCCGTCTCGCGCAGAAATATTTAGATTTTATTACAGAAAATGATTGGTTCAGCGCATGAAATAAAATCTGTGTACAACCCCGATTAAAAATGACACATAGAAAACATGCGAGTTTTATTTAAGTATTTCGCTGTCAAATATTGTCGTCTGAAATATTTGTTTCTGCTACAACTTTCGCTTGTTTAATTTTCTCCTGTTTTCTTTCAACAACTTTATGGCAGTAACAAACAGTTTAGATCTTTATGTGACCCCGGGTTACACGTGGTCTCATCTGGTAACCTTAGATGCAACATTGGCAGTAAAAGAGTTAACCCTTCGCTTGCTATTCACGTCAATATACCTACCTGTAAATAGTGAAGACCCAGATGAGACTCTCATCAGGGTCTGCACTATTTACAAGTTGATTGTGCAACCAGTGCACTCCACAGCAGTGATTGCACAGCGAAACATATGTACACAGTGAATATATATGTAATTATACAACAGGACATGGGTGAAGAAGGAGAATTGTATTTTAAAATTCAGCAAGCGAAGGGTTAATTAAAGCCATCAAGTACATTATGACTCCAGTCAATATTTCATGGTATTGTTTGTGTTTTGGATTCCTATTTAAATGTGACTTTATTACGCTGGTTATAATAAACGTTGATTACTTTGATAATACAGCTTTTAATCTGCTGAACGTAGATGTCATCAGCCAATTTCCTCTCCTTATGCTCGGAGCATCCTCCAGGTGGCGGGGCAGGTAGGGTTGATCAGGCACTACCTCGTCTAGGTTGGCTGCCAAGTTTGCTCATTAACCAGAGCCAACTGGGTACTCTCTCTGTGCTGTCTTGCAAAGAGCGTGGACTACAGTCTTATGGCTCCTATCTATTATTCCTATAGCTCCTAGCATCGCCAACGCTGACTGATGGGAAGCTTATGCTTCCAACCTCTACAGGAAATACCATTTTTTTCCACCATTTTCTCTGCAAGTGTCAGCCAGTTCCTAGTACTTGATCATCTTGCTTCATGTGCTTCAGCAACTCTCTCAACCCAACCATTAGTAGCTGCTTGGGAGCACGACGATAACACTATGTCTGGCCTAATGGTAGTGTGAGTCACTTCTTCAGGGTACTTGAGCTTCTTTCCTAGATCAGCTCTCATTTCCCAGACCCTAGCTTCATGTAGAAGGCTACATTTTGACGTTGTGATTGTCTTCCTTTTCCCTTCCTTCACAAAGTATTACATCTAGATCGAAAATATTATAAATGGATATCTATTCGCCAAAAAACATGCTTACTGTTAATCTAAATGCCGTTGTCTCTTTAATACTTTATTCCATGAATAGTCATGTAAAATGAATTTCGCTTAGGCAGAAACTGTATAATTAGATCTATACCATACCGTATGCAAACTGAGCAGATCCTATTGGCATAAGAACACAGAATTATGTTTTGCCATGGCATATAGTGTAGAATCATATATATTATCTTATAAACAAACATACCCTAATCAGACGGGTCCTCTATAGGAGTCGTCCGATCTGGGTATATCCTGCTTGCATAGGCGTTAAACGCCGTATCTATGGAATATATCGTTAATTTAAGAAGGAACAAAAATGCGAGGAGAAATTGTCCATATATAAGTCTGGTATTCTGTTTCTATTTTATATTCACTGCTCGATAATAACCAAGATAGGTAAACGTATTTTGTCGTATTTTCTATATATTGTAGGATCTTTGGTCCTATAAAGCATATGGTTTTCTTGCCAAAGATAATTGCTAGTTGTCCGCAAGACAGTTATACATATATGCTATCGTTCATCAACAACTATGTTTAAGTAAGACGTTTGCTAGATCGCATATCATTAACCCTTTCGCTGCCAATGCCGGATCTGTGATTACCTATGCAAACAGTTTGGATCCAGATGAGACGCCGAGTAACTCGGCGTCTCATCAGGGTTCAAACTGTTTGTTACTGTTACTATGTTTTTGAAACAAAAATGAAGAAAATCAAAAGAATGAAAATGTGTAGCAGACGACAAAGTTAGCAGACGACAGAGTTTGGCAGCGAAATGGTTAAGGAGCCAATTCTCGCTGTGCTTACTGCGTCTAGATTTGCAATGCCCATGTATCGCCGTCTAGTTAGCTCTTTCGCCGCCATAGGCTAACCTGTGTATACGTTTGCAAACAGATTGGATACAGATGAGACGACCTGTAAGACACCGTCTCTTCTGGATCAAACTGTTTGGTACTCTGATATCGTTTTTGAAAATAAATGAAAGACAAGTTCACTTTTAAACCTGAAGTAAACGAAAACTAAGAGGAGACGGATTGTTTTGGCGGCGAAAGCGTTAATAACAGCTTACAGGTATCCTGTTACGACAACTTGCATGGTTAAGTCATAAATGCTTTACATAATACAGTAAAAAACCCTTTAAAGCGACCACCAGAAAATGACTAATTATCCTACCAAAAAGGCGTCAACATGATAGTATTGGTTAACTCTTATCACGCAAAGTATTTTTTCGGCGGCATTCATTGTTGTCTGCTTCAATTATTGGAATAAAAGTTCTCATTTCTTTGCAAAAGTATGGCCAAAGTGCCAAACCACATTATACTGCTCCTCATCCGGATCGAAACCATGTGCACAGTTTCGCTGCCGGCGTGCACAGATTTAATGAGGTAACATATCATGCAGATTTAAAATGAGCTTTAACAGTAAGAACATAAAATTTAATAATTTATCAAAGGTTTTGGTTGAGTGACATCCATACAAGTGAACAGAATCTATTAAAATGTTTTATTCTTTGTCGTGGATTCTTATTTGTCTTTAACCCATTACCTCATAGGCTATTTTAGGCACAACCTCTTTGAATACATTTACCGAAAAGGAGCATAACATGAGAAAAGGAAAATTTTAGAATGTTGTAGTTTGAAACCATTATGATAAATAGAGCATTTGCTCTTATAGGAGCAACTGCTCTATTTATCACAATGGTTTCACAAAGTGACATTTACAGAGTCGTCACTTGTCGTCAATATGAGGGAAAGGGTTAAAGTGATAGTCCTTACAATAGCGTATATTTTCAATAATTTCATAAAACTTGGTACATGTATCTGTTATGTTCAATCATTATTATGAAGATTGCCAATTTGCACTTATATCGAAAAATTCCCCTGTGATACAAAATAGACCGTTTTCATCGATACTGATAATTTTTGTTCTAAAACAAAATAGTATCGCTTATGTTGAACAGTTACGAAACTAAAATGCAACCCGAATAAAATCTAATACATTGGCGAATAACATCGGGTCTCCGATATGAAACATGAACAGTTTTGTCGTCCTCAGCGTTGATTCGATTTTTTTACGGTATACCTCTTTTCAGCATACATGTATCAACAAATGATTTATGTACTGTTTATGCATTTTTGAAACACGTGCAAGTAGAGACTATCACTTTAATCGGGTGGAAGTTAATCAGCGCCAGTGAGTTAAATCATATTTGCATCATAAATATGACGAATTCTCGCCAATTGTGACGAAGCACGTGTTCCTGTCAATTACAGTTTGGCGGCATTTTCATGTGCCCTTGGGCAACCATGTAAATAGTCTTGAATTCATTACATCCTGTCATTACTATCAAGCTAATTGTAATAAACATAATCACGCGTGTTGTTTGTGACGTAATGCGTTGATGAAATCTTGGTATGATACGTCAACTTTGACATGTGCGACACAGCACGTGACTTGTGGTCACAAGTAGTCATTACCGGAAGCAGTTTTAGTATAATCATTGCTTAAATTTCGGTAATGAGCAGAAACTGACGTTTAGCGAATAATTTATTGTTTGTGTAAACTGTTTGAAGGTCAAATTCAATTGTGGATTAGTCTCATTAATTAGGTAGACTTTGATCCCTTCCCTGTTCTATATTTGTTTAAGAAATAATGACATCAATAATATTTATTAGCTGAACTTTTATAATGTATTATTTTCAAGAGAATGTTTTGCTTTGAAAAAATCTGTAGAATCAGATCTATATCGTGTTAAAAAGCAAAGAGAGCCGACCCTGATCAGACGGCTCCAAATATGTAAGATACAGGTACACACAATCAAATGGCCTGTAACATTATTGCTTTTCGATAGTTTTGTATCGAATCTGACAATGAAGGAGCACTCTCAGGAAAATGGCGGTTGGTAAACTTTTGAAAGAAACGGCGATGTAAATATTTTAGACGTACGTCTCAGTAAGTAATACTTTCGATGATTTATTCCATAGATATTCATGTAAGAAATAACGACATCATGTTTATTAAAGAGGAAGTCCCTACAATGAACGCATATTTTCAATATAATAAAACTTGGTATTTGTTTTGCTCAATCATTATTATGAAGGTTGCCGATTCGAACTTATATGGAAAAATGCCCCTGTGATACAAATAAAACCGATTTCACCAATACTTATAATTTTTGTTCTACAATACAATATTATCGGCCTTTTCCGTTAAATTTTCCGCATTTTGCCGATGGTCACCCGATCCCTCCTTTTTTACGAAATAGCTTTCCTTGGAAGTGGTCGGAGAAACGCGAATAGGGCAAACAGTTACGAAACTAACACCCAACCCGAATAAAATTGAAACATCGGGGAGTAAAATCGGGATCGACGATATCAAACACATGGCTGTTTTGTCATTATAAACGGTAATTGGATGGGTTTTCTTGCGATATACTACTTTTCAGCATATAAACAATTGAGTTTTGTATATTTTAGGGTGTTTTTGAAACGCGTCAAATGTAGGGACTTCCCCTTTAATTAGATTATTTTTATGACACATGGACACAGGGAATTTGTTCATGGCAGAAACTGTAAAATCTTGTATATATTATTTATAAGCAAATAGAGCAGTCCCTGGTCAATGGCTCTTGCAGAAACTGTTTGATCCGTGTCTTCTCTGTTGTGCTTTGCTAAGACGTAGAAAGCGTATACAGTAAAACCTCTCTATAACGGCCACTAAATTGTGTTAATTAGTTGGTATTTAGGGCAGGTGACTGCTTAAAGCAAGGTGAAAGTGAAACAGAACGCTCCTATAGGAGCGTTCTGTTTTACTTTCACATTGCTTTAAGCAACCACCTGCCTTTAACACACACTACTTGATGTACTTTATTGGCCGTTGTAGAAGGGTTTTACTGTATATGAATTGGAGTATAAGGTTCAATTAGTGTCCCTATCAAGATCTATACATCTGTATAGGCTTCTTCAGATTTCACAGTCGAGTTTTCTTGATTTTCTTTTCAAACTTCAGATCACAGTGACACTATTTTCTACGGTTATCGCGGATTTGCTTAACCCTTTCCCTGTTCGTTCTATAATTACGGTATTCCAAATTACAATATATACTAAATATTCAAGGACAAAATATTTATAATGCAATATGGAAGATTGAACATTGTAGCCATTTTAGAAGGTGAACAAACAGATATATCAACTTCCACTAGCAAACAGAGTAGACCCAGGTCAAACGACTCCTATAGGAGTCGTCTTATCTCGGTCTACTCTGTTTGCAAATGCGTGAAAACACGTTTATAAAATGGAAAGGCTTATGTCGGTGAATGTGTAAACGGTTGGCTATCAGGTAACAAGCAACTCCTTAATTTTTTGCAAACATTGGCGATTCATAAGGTTCTAAACTGGTTCATACTGTGATCGCGTTGTTATAGAAAATAAAAGAACCCGTAATAGATACAGTCACACTTCGCTAAACTGGACGTAAAATTAGCATAAATACCGGTGGCAGATGGCAGCTTAATGCAGGATGAAAGTCATGCAGAATGCTCGTAGAGGAGCTTTCTGCATAAGTTTTACTTTGCAATAAGAAGTCATCTTCCTAAATAAACCTAATTTGTTCTTTATTAAAATTCCGGTTTAGAGGGTTTTTTACTGTTCATGCTGAGTTTTGACATTCTTGTAGACGGCAGTTCGTTCAGCAATCTAAAGTGAGACAGCTATTCTCAAGCGTTGCGAGATAAACCACTCAATATGTCAGCTTGATATTGATGAGTCAGCACTTATTTTAGCCTACAGTAGAACCTGTCTTAACCCATTCCCTCATATTGACGACTTTTGACGACTCTGTAAATGTCATTTGTGAAACCATTGTGATAAATACTGCATTTGCTCCTATAGGAGCAAATGCTCTATTAATAACAATGGTTTCAAACTACAAAAGTCTAAAATTTTCCTTTTCTCTAGTTGATGCTCCTTTTCGGTAGATTTATTCAAAGAGGTCGTATCTAAAAATAGCCTTTGATGTAATGGGTTAAGCGGACATTCATTTATTGAACATAGGAGTGTTAAAGAGCAGGTGGTTGCTTAATGCAGGGCAAAAGTAAAACAGAAAGCTCCTATAGGAGCTCCTCCCTGAACGCCTTTGTATTAAAAAAAATAAATATATGCTGAATGTACCCTTCAGTATACCATTTATACAGTCATGCTTCTTATTTGATCGTTTTCTGTTCAGAAACAACAATAAAACTCTAAAATATATCGTGTTGTACTTTTTGTTCCAGCGGTCAAAAAAGTATGACAGTTCTTTATAAATATTCGCTATAAATATAGCAAACACTTCGCGCATGCGCCTCTCGATATCAAAACAATGCATTTAGGCGTCTCTTGGAAGCCGAAGTGGAATGAACACTGTCTCTAAAAATATCGGAAAGAAAATGTAGAAATAAACATACTCACAGTCTCTATATTTAAACCTACTTTCGTTTTCTCTCTATATTTAAACCTACTTTCGTTTTCATCGATTAAAAAACAAACATGTAATTTAACACAAAACCTTACGTTTGAAACTTTTTGAAGACCAGTTTCTTTCAAATGGATGGGCACTCTATCAAAAACACTAAAGTGTCATTTTTTCGATCTCAGTACGTCCAGGGACTTTAAGCAAACACCTGCCTTACATACCCATAATTAAACCTCTTTTTGGTGGCGGCATGAGACAGATTCTACTGCATATGACATTCGTGAGACTTGATTTAATCTCTTTGGATGCTGAATTTTCAAAGTCGAATACTCCATTATCGTTCAACAATAGCATTTATTCAGTAAGAAATGGTATAATTTGCCAGAGGACATAGAATGACAAACAGTGCATACCATGTTCTCTAGGTTCCATCTGATCTATTTCTACAATGTTTCTACAAAGTACAGTAAAATCTCAATTATTCGAATTGTCAGTATGGAATAATTTATACCCTTTTAGGCAAGTGGCTGCTTAATGCATGGTGAAAGTCATGCAGAAAGCTCCTATAGGAGCTTTCTGCACGACTTCCAACATGCATTAAGCTGCCACCTGTCTTAAATACCGATAATGATACGTATTTTAGTGTTCGAATAAGCGAGATTTTACTGTAGTGTATATAATTCCTTGACGAGTTTTATCAAAATTAATGTTGCCGCTCAGTTGTCGCGCTTGTGATGTTTGTGCTTTTAACCATTTCCTTCATGTAAGCGTGTTTTCACGCATTTACAAACAGAATAGACCCAGATCAGACGACTCCTATAGCCACATTTTTAATAAAACAGAATTATATATTAATCACAACGCGAATACAATTGTAACTACATTCATTTACATCCGTTTTTAAGTACATGTATGTCTTTCATTCTGAAAATAATGATTTCTTACATTTCTTTATAATGTCACGACCAGTTTCTCGACGTCTGATCTGGATCCAAACTATTTGCAAATTGCCCCATATGTTGTATGTACATGTACAATGGTTTTCCCCGAAAGGTCGAAATTGCAAGTTGGAGTGAACAAGAAAAGGATGTCGACACGACATCAAACCAGGTTTTCTTTCACTATTACCTGCGTGCAAAGCTCTTTATATCATGTATAGTCTTGGCTAAGTCTATATCTTGCGCTGGGAGACCACAAAATAGTTTGATAAAACTCTAAAATAAAAGATGCACAATGGCATTATATGCGGAACATTTCTTTCAAAGATACATGCAATTCGTTTAAAGGATTTAGTAGGAGTTGCGCTCATGAATTGAGTACCCAAACTCCATGTACTATTATGACTAAGTCAATGTTTTCTTAAAGAACATCACAAAGCATTACATAAGGAACATTACTGTCAAACGTTTACTACCCATGTAGGAGTTGCTCTTACAAGTTCAAAAATGCAAACTTTCTGGAATAAATCCTAAAGTCAAAGTATGTCCCCTGTAGCATGTCGGATCGTAAAGATCACCCTTCATGCACATCTCCTTATGACGTATTAACTTCTTTTAAAGATTCATTGGAATCCGACTACCAATGTACTAGGAGTTACGCTTACGAGTTCAACCATACATAATATCTGGAATAAATCCCGAAGTCTGATTAGCTCCCCTGAAATGATTTTCTGCATACACATCTTCATATGGTGTATTACTTTCTGTTAAGGTTTCATTGAAATCCGACCACCCATGTAGGAGGAATTGCGCTTACAAGAATGGACGGACTAACTAACGGTCGGACAGACAGAGGTAAACCAGTATGCCCCCTACTTCGTAGCGGGGTATACAAATCCATGACAATATACTCATCTACATATTGCGTTCTTGCTATATAAAATGCTTTATGAAATTCTGTTGAACAGTTTAAGAGCCGTTGCGCTTACAAGGATAGGATCGAAAGACCTAGTGATTTCTAAGTTCAAATGGGCATAACTCCAAGAAAACATGCAGAGGGAAACATCCCCGACACTATGCACATCTACATATTGTGTCCTTGCTTCATTCAATGTTTTATGGAATTCTGTTGAACAGTTTGAAAGGAGTTACGCTCATAAGGGTAGGGTCAAACGACCTAGTGATTTCTGAGTTCAAAGGGCATAACTGCCACAAACATTGCAGATGAAAATTCCCCGACAATATGCACATCTACATATTGTGTCCTTGCTACATGCACTGTTTTATGAAATCCTATTGAACACTTTGAGAGGAGTTGCGCTTACAAGGATAGGACCAAAATACCTAGTGATTTCTAAGTTCAAAGGGGCACATAACTCCCAGAAAAAAATGCAGAAGGAAACATCTCCGACAATATGCACATCTACATAGTGTGTCCTTGCTACCACATGTGCTCTTCGCATGTTATGTCTTAACAACAACAACAACAACTCCATCACAAATACATTATTTTTTAAAAACATTTCATAAGTATCTAAAACATACCAAACAAGGACTGTCACAGGACAGCGCGCTCGACTATTCTCAGAATTGTTACTGTAAAATTGCTTGATAGTGGACTAAAATAGTGTCCAATGATACTAGAAGCAAGTAATCAAAGTCTCAGTAAAATATCTATAATAATTTTCAGGATGTAGGACCTCTTTGAACTCTTTAATCAAAAAGAGGCCATAATTCTGTGTTATGTTATGTTCTCTTGCCTACAGATGAAGCTTGTGGTGGTTATCAACTGGTCCAAGTTTCAAAGCTTTATCTCAAAGAGTTATGTAAATAAGTGGACATAATCCTTAACCAAAATTTCTAAGTTAAAAAGGCCAATTCTAAGTTAAAAAGGGCCATAATTTTGTAAAAAAGCCTTAACCAAAATTTCTAAGTAAATAAGGGCCAAAATTTTGTAAAAATGCTTGACAGCGTTATGTACTCTTGCCTACAGATGGTGATTGTGGTGGTGAACAAGTGTTCCAAGTTTCAAAGATTTATTTCAAAGGTTAGAGCCAAAATCAAGACTTGGGGTAAACACGTGTTCCAAGTTTCAAAGCTTTATCTCTAAGGGTTAATTAAATAAGTGGACTTTTTGTAAAAAAGCCTTAACCAAGAATTCTAAGTTAAAAAGGGCCATAATTCTTTTAAAACGATTGACAGAGTTATGTACTCTTGCCTACAGATGTAGTTTGTTGTGGTGAACAAGTGTTCGAAGTTGCAAAGCTTTATCTCAAAAGGTTACATAAATAAGTGGAATTTAACAAAAACCTTAACCAAAAATTCTAAGTTAAAAAGGGCCATAATTCTGTCAAAATGATTGACAGAGTTATGTACTATTGCCTAAAGATGAAGTTTGTAATGGTAAACAAGTGCACCAAGTTTTAAAGCTTTATCTCAAAGGGTTATGTAAATAAGTGGACTTTAACAAAAACCTTAACCAAATGTTCTAAGTTAAAAAGGGTCATAATTCTGTCAAAGTGTTCGACAGAGTTATGTACTCTTGCCTATAGATGGTGATTGTGGTGGTGAACAAGTGTTCCAAGTTTCAAAGATTTATTCCAAAGGTTAGAGGCAAAAAGTGGACTTTAACAAAAACCTTAACCAAAAATTCTAAGTTAAAAAGGGCCATAATTCTGTCAAAATGCTTGACATAGTTATGTACTCTTGTCTACAGATGAAGCTTGTGGTGGTGAACAAGTGTTCAAAGTTTCAAAGCTTTATTCCAAAAGGTAGAGAAAATAAGTGGACTTTAACAAAAACCTTAACCAAGGTGTGACGCGGACGCAGACGCCGACGCCGGGGCGAGTAGGATAGCTCCACTATTCTTCGAATAGTCGAGCTAAAAATGAAAACAATTTTTTTCGCGAACACCCTTGCTCTTTATAATAAGTAAAAGGTATTCAACTCCGGCGGAAATCTGATAAAAAAATCGATTGGTTCATTCTGCGATCGTCTTTGAAAGCTTATTTGACCACCGATTTCAATAAACTGTGTCTCATTTATCAAAGAAATCATCACTCTTGATGAGCAGTCATTTATTTTCTCTCAGAATATTAACACGCTTTTACAACGCGTCGCCAAAGTGACAACCAGCCCCTCTAGGACACAGGTTGACTCTGAGGTTCGAAATAGAAATAAAATTGTACGTTATAATTCAAGTCGAAACAACATATAATTGGTCTAAAATATAAGGCATTGCCCCGGTCTGATAGCATGAATGGATATCGTGTATTCACAATTTCTTCAAATAATACTTTTCTAAAAAGCTCTACAAGCTTGATATTGATATCGGTGAAAGTCATTACTTTCGGTTTTAAACCGTGACTTACAAACCGAAATTGTTTCACCTTTTCAATCTTTGATTTTTTATATAATGTTCAACAAATTTCGATGCAATGCAACAAGGAATAAAGAGTTAGAGGACGAAACCAACATAATACAATACATTTACAATCTCCACAGGTGTTATATACAGACAGTCATCAAATATAAATGTGTTAGATATTACAGCATGGTCGATGCTTATAAAAGTTTTAGTTGAGTCTGAGTTCGTTCTCAAGTTTTTGATTGGTCAGATTTGAGCCTTTGGCTCAAATCTGACCAATCAAAAGCTTGAGAACTCAAATCTGACCAATCAAAAGATTGCGAAAATATTATTCAATATAGCAGAGCTACAGGTGCGTACTCAAAAACTAAAATTGTCATTTCTCAACCAAACCCTATGCTGTGACCACTCTTTACAGTCGTCTCTTGGATACGATTCCAAAGAGAGGTCTCAACATAGGAGTTGGTGGAGAAATAAAGAAGTTATTCTTGAAAATGTTTTAATTTACGCATCTTATCTGGGCCTTTGATATGGTCTAAATTTCTTCGTCAAAATAGATATGGAACGAAATCTTTTTTTTTAGAAACTACATTAAACGTGTATTTTCCCCATTACATCAGAAACAATAAATTATTGTCTTAAAACTAGGCGTCTCATTGTGCTGTCTTTTTTAATCTTATCACTGCACACGCTTAAGCTGTCTGAATTAATTATATGAACAATTTGTTTCTTAATGACCTTCATCAAATTGTCTTTTAATGACAAATTGAGACAATGGTATTCCATTAGAGATATTGTTGAAGAAATACCTTACTGCGTAGAAGTTAGTGTCCTTTAAGGTACGGTCGGATACGTATATTTGTGATCGTGTACACCGTCAAAATGTTTAACTCATTTCCTCCTATAGACTATTTTAGACCGAACCTCTTTGAATTAATCAACCGAAGAGAAGTATTAACTATAGAAAAGGAGACTTTTAGAATTTTGTAGTATTGAAACCATTGTGATAAATAGAACATAACTTTGCTCCTATGGAGCAAATGCTCTATTTATTACATTGGTTTCAAAAAATGAGTTTTACAGAGGCGCAAAAAGACGTCAGTGTGATATTTTATGTTAACCCTTCGCTTGCTGAATTTTAAAATACATTTCTCCTTCTTTACCCATGCCCTGTTGTATAATTACATATATATTCACTGTGTACACGTATTTCGCTGCGCAATCACTGCTGTGGAGTGCACTTGTTGCACAATCAACTTGTAAATAGTGCAGACCCTGATGAGACAGCTCCTACAGGAGCTGTCTCATCTGGGTCTTCACTATTTACAGGTAGGTATATTGACGCGATTAGCAAGCGAAGGGTTAACCCATTACACCGTATATATGCCTTTTGGCACCTTTGCAAAACGTGTAGACACAGAGCAGACGGCTGCTGTAGAATCTGTCTGGTCAGGGTCTGTTCTGTTTGCTTAAGAAATGGTATACATGTAGATCCAATTTCACAGTTTCTGTCGTGATAAAATTTGATATTAATACCCATTATTTCTTACAAAAATATTCATGAATTAAAGGGAAATTGTGATACATGTTATCATAGGCAAAATGAAGCACTTCAGGAGCCGTCTGATCAGTGTCTACTCTGTTTTCAAAGGTGTGAAAATACGCCTCCATCATGTAAGGAGTTAAGATAAAATCGATTTTTCAGTATGTATGATGAATGGCTGTGAGGAAATATCATATTACGTCATAGCCTTAGGGAACGGTTCAACTTTAGATAATGTGTTGTCGAACACAACCATTTTAAAGGTCATTGTTCACGTAGAGATCGTTCATGATTTTCTTTGAATTAACCCTTCGCTTGCTATTCGCGTCAATATACGTACCTGTAAATAGTGAAGACCCAGATGAGACAGCTCCTGCAGGAGCTGTCTCATCAGGGTCTGCACTATTTACAAGTTGATTGTGCAACCAGTGCGCTCCACAGCAGTGATTGCGCAGCGAAATACGTACTTGTACACAGTGAAGATATATGTAATTATACAACAGGGCATGGGTAAAGAAGGAGAAATGTATTTTAAAATTCAGCCAGCGAAGGGTTAATGTGGTAGTCTCTACTTGTAACACGTTTTAAGAATGACTAACAATTGGTTAACCTTTCCCTGTTCTGTGTTTATTCTAAGTTTCAATACCTACTGAATATTCATGGCAAAAATATCTTTAACAAAATATAGAAGGTGAAAAATGGTTGCCATTTTAGAAAGTAAAGAAGCGTGTCATTCAAATTCCATACGCAAATAGAGCAGACCCTGATCAGACGGCTCCTGTAGGAGCCGTCTGATCTGGGTCTACTCTGTTTGCAAATGCGTGAAAACACGTTTATATGAGTGAACATAACAAATAACGAGTTTTACGATGTTGTTGAAAATACACGTTGATGGTAGAAGCTTTCACTTTATATTATTAGGTCTCATCCTGCTCTTCACGAAATGACCCGTATTTGCAAACAGCTTGGATCCAGATGAGATCCCGATAAACTCGGCGTCTCATCAGTATCCAAACTGTTTGACACTCTGTTAATAGTTTCTCAAAAGCTTGATCATATCGAATCTTAACCCTTCGCTGACTGAATTTTAAAATGCATTTTTCCTTCTTTACCCATGCCCTGTTGTATAATTACATATATCTTCACTGTGTACAAGTATTTCTCTGCGCAATCACTGCTGTGGAGTGCACTGCTTGCACAATCAACTTGTAAATAGTGCAGACCCTGATGAGACAGCTCCTGCAGGAACTGTCTCATCTGGGTCTTCACTATTTACATGTAGGTATATTGACGCGAATAGCAAGCGAGGGTTAATTACTTATAATTACACCAGATTCAAATTTGAACAGCCATAATTTTTTACAGCAGGATAAGGGTCAATAAATTAACCATTTCCTTCATATAAACGCATTTTCACGCATCTGCTAACAGAGCAGACCCAGATCAGACGGCTCCTCTGCTCTGTTTGCTTATGCCTCTACAATTTCTACCAATACCAACAAAATCCTGTGTAAATATGTCAATAAAAATTATAAATTTTCAGCTAGCAATAATCATTACGTCATTATTTCTTACACGAATATTCAACAGGAAAAGGGTTAAAAGACTGTTGCAAGCCAATAAATCTACAATAAGAGGCTTTTGTTTGACGGTAAGAAAAGAATACTAGTAGAATATAATGTCTGTATGAAGTTTTAACTCTCAAAGTATATCACGAGACTCTCTCAGCCTTTCACTGCCAAGTCTTTCCGTCTACATATATTATCATCTGCCACAAACTTCATTTCCCATGAATATTCATGTTAGAAATAATGACGTCATGAATTTCAATTAAATAAAGTGGTACAATGTCATATGAATACAGGAACCCATGCCCATTGAAGAAACTAAAGTCATATCTTAGTTTATAATGAAACAGAGTAGACCTTGATCAGGTGCCGTCTGATCTGGATCTAATCCGTTTTCAAAGGCGTAGAAATGCATATTTATGTAGTAAATGGTTAAAGTGTTCCCTTTTCTTTAAAAAACCCCCAAACAAACATAATTACAGTAACAATCAGTTCGGATCTTGATGGGGCATCGAGTTATTGCCATTGGTAGCGAAGGAGTTGATACAGTAAAACCTCTCTATAACGGCCACTAAATTGTGTTACTAGTAATCAGTTGGTATTTAGTGCAGGTGACTGCTTTAAAGCAAGGTGAAAGTAAAACAGAACGTTCCTATAGGAGCGTTCTGTTTTACTTTCACATTGCTTTCAGCAACCACCTGCCTTTAACACAAAATACTTGATTAATTTAGTGGCCGTTATAGAGAGGTTATACTGTAACTGCAACACCATATCGACGATAAAATAAAATTATAGTGTTATCAGTCATTTCACCTGGATCCAAACTATTGGGTAAAAAAACCCCACAGCATTGACTTCTTCACGAACAACGAGATAAACCCCACTTCCCTCTATCCGCGACCTGACATGCATTTGCAAACAGCTTGGATCCAATTTAAACGTCGAATAACTCTGCGTCTCATCAGGATCCAAAAGCGCTTGACATTTGGTCAAACGTTCCTCAAAACAGAGCTACAGATAACGATGCGTACCAAAATACTAAATTAGTCATTTCTCCACCAAACCCTATATTGTAACCACTCTTTAGACTCGTCTCGAAGAGACGAGTCTAAAGAGTGGTCACAGTATAGAATGTGGTGGAGACATAAAGGAGTTATTCTTGAAAATGTTGTAATTTACGCATCTTATCTGGAGCTCTGTCAAAAGGTTGTTCGTGTCGGAAGTAGTCAAAACTGCACCGGGTCTAAATTTCTACAGCAGGGAATAAGAGGTACAAGGAGTCATCCATTGTATAACGCTTCTTTGTATGCCTGACAAGTCTGCGGTTTTGTCGGATCCGAGACATGTCAAACAATCAAAGGAAAAACCTGGCACACCGAATAAATGCTTCAGTTTGTGGTTTCACCTGTCCGGTTATTGGAGGTCAATGTCAACTTTTAACTTGGTTGCGGTTTTTTTTACATCAAAAGCTGACTTAATTAATTAACCCTTATTCTCGCTAATGGCGACCTGTGAGACCTGTGCAAATAGCTTGAATCCAGATGAGACGCCGAGTAACTCGGCGTCTCATCAGGATCCAAGCCTGTTTGACACTTGATCGATAGCTTATCAAACGCTTGTGTCACGACACTTTGTCGACTTTTCTCAAAAGCTTGATCGATTCGGAAGTAGTTAAATTAACATAATCTCAAAATTTGAGCAGACATTTTTTTAATAGCGGAGTAAGGGGTTAACACATTTTCTTCGACCATTTTGAAGTGTTTGATAACCTCTTGAGGTTTTGTTTGAATGAACCCGAACTTTCGTGACCTAACATTCCTGCATAATATTCAGATGACGGGGCCGTTCCTAACTCATTAAAACCATTCGGCTGTTGCAGTTCCCATAAAAAATGTGTCCAACGATTGAACCGACATCTCACCTGGATCCAAACTGTTGGCAAATGTTTGTTAGGTTACACTTAGCACGATGCCCGTTGAAATAAAGAAGAAACAGTAAAACTTCTCTATAACGTCCATTGAATTGTGTTAATTAGTTCGTATTTATGGCAGGTGGCTGCTTAAAGCAAGGTGAAAGTAAACCAGAACGCTCCTATAGGAGCGTTCTGTTTTACTTTCACTTTGCTTTAAGCAGCCACCTTTCTTAAACGCAAACTACTTGATGTAATTTAGTGGTCGTTATAGAGAGGTTTTACTGTAGTACGTTCCGATTGAATTCGCCTGTACCGAGCAGTTATGCAGTACAACTACTACTCAGAAATAATATACATGTAATTCTGTTTCATTTAACCCTTAACTAAATAAAAATGCCATTTGACACCCTTGCAAACAGAGCAGACCTAGATCTGACGGCCCCTGTTGAAGCCGTTTGATCTGGGTCTGCCCTGTTTCCTTATATCTCATATACTTCCATACTATTTGACAAACTGACATAGCTATGTACCCACTTGCATTTATTTACATACAATAAAGTTCTAATTGGTATTATAATAGGTGGTGTCTCCAATGAATATTCTTAGAGTAAAGTTAATCCTTTCGCTGTTCTGTATTAAATCCAATTTCCAATACCTACTGAATATTTATGGACACAATAGTCATAATGAAATATGGAAGGTTGAACGTTGTAGCCATTTTAGAAACTAAAGAAACAGATCTATCAAATTACATTAGCAAACAGAGCAGACCCTGATCAAATTGTTCCTACAGGAGCCGTCTGATCTGGGTCTACTCTGTTTGCAAATGCGTGAAAACACGTTTATATGAAGGAAAGGGTTAATACAGATGGTAGATAAATAGAGTATAAGCGACCATAAAAAAGAGGTATAAAAATGGGTCTACAAAGCAGATGGTAGCTTAATGCAATTAAAAAGTAATACAAAACGACGAAAACGTTCCTATATGAGTTTTCTGCATTACTATTGTCCTGTATTAGCAACAATCAGATTTTTAAAGATTCCTCATGTGTTCATGTGTCGCTTAAGACAGGTTCTACTGTGCTGTATATACAGGGCAAGCATTATCCAGAAATAAATTTAAAATTTGAGAGCTTAAACTTGCTAGAGTAATTTGAATGATGGACAGTACTGACCCTCATCAGAGGGTCCCTCCGTCATCTATTCTGGGTTTACAGTGTTTCAAATGCTCATACATCTAAACTGTGCTTGTTCTTACAAAGTGAATCTACACTTTTCACAAATGCTAATACAGTAAAACCTCTCTACAACGGCCACTAAATTGTGCTAATCAGTTGGTATTTAGGGCAGGTGGCTGCTTAAAGCAAGGTGAAGGTAAAACAGAACGCTCCTATAGGAGCGTTCTGTTTTGCTTTCACATTGCTTTAATCAGCCACCTGCCTTTAACACAAACTACTTGATGTAATTTAGTGGCCGTTATAGAGAAGTTTTACTACACATCAAAATTGGCATGGCTAAACGTTCGTACAGATCTGGATCTACACCGTTTACAAATGTCAAACCACTCGTTTTCCTCTCACTAATCATGTTTCTTTCTTTTTGATTCGTACGAGAATTTATGCTTGATGTTGGCGGTGATTGAATAGAAGTTTGCATATTTACACAACTCTTCGTCTGAAACCAATTTCATCTCTTGATTAAATATCACAAATTACATTTCAAAACTTCATTAAATATTGTCAGATGTAATCAGTAGTATATCAACACTTAGCCCTCATGGGATATACTTTTAGAAAACCTTCTTGAATAAATCTACCGAAAAAAGGAGCACTAACTAGAGAAAAAGAACATTTTAGAAATTTGTAGTTTGTAACCATTGTGATAAATAGAGCAGTTCTATTTACCACAATAGTTTCAAAAGGTGACTTTTACAGGGGCGTAGAAAAGCGTATTTGTGGAGGAAAAGGTTAACACTTGTCACATGTTCAAAAACCAATGCCTTCTCAAATTCTGAGCAGGTGCAAATTTTTCTCCTTCCAATTCAATTCAAGATTTTGAAAATCTATTCACCGAGCGTCAAACAGCTTGGATCCTGATGAGACGCCGAGTTACCGAGTTACTCGGTGTCTCATCTGGATCCAAGCTGTTTGTAAATGTGGATCAAGTCATGCTCAACAGAATAAGGGTAAAAATGAACGCAACAATGATACACCATGCAGGATCTTCGATTTGAATTAGACCGAAAAAACACTAATCTGCTTCCATTTTAACTACATGTAACTTCCTTTTCGTGAAAGATTCTCAGAAGCTGATTGACCGAGTGTCAAACAGCTTGGATCCTGGTGAAACACCGGTGGAATCGGCATCCCATATTGATACAAATTGCCTGCAAATGCTTTTTATGTATCACTTAGCCAAATGCCGGTTGAAATAAAGTGATTGACGTGTTTGATTTCCCACCAGGAGTTTCAATAATTGAACACAAGTGTTGATTACGTTAACTCAAATTTATAACTTTTCAAGATACTACGTTTTCATTATAAATAAACAAAGAAACGAAGAGGCACGACTGGGCATCCATAGCTGTGAATGACAATGATTATACGCGTACAGTAAAACCCCTCTAATAAAACCAGCAAAAAGGGGCATAAATCTGGGTGGCAGAGGCATGTGGTAGCTTAATTCAGGACGAAAGTTATTCAGAAAGCTCCAATGGGAGCTTTCTGCATTTCTTCGCCCTGCATTCAGCAACCACCTGCTTATAAAGGCAGATATGGGTAGTGTTTAAATGGTCGCTTAAGAGGGGTTCTACTGTACTTGTAAAAAAATTGAACCCAGGCAAAACACAAACGTCTTGTTGGACAGTTGTTTTCTCATTGTTTTGTTTTCTCTTTTCGTATTATAAATTATGATGGAATAACAAATCAACGAGTGAATCATAGCACGCATAGTTTTCACAATTTACTCGTACATAGAAAGATGACAGCAGTCCGACTTTTCTTTTGGAAAAAAACGCACTCCACTGACCACGCAATTCATATAACAGTAACGTCTTGCGAATGCGAACACATACCTTATCAATGCAGGACTCTGTAAAGGCATGTGGTAGCTTAAAAAATGGCAAATTTCTGCATATTTTTTGTCCTGCATTATTACGCAACCACCTGTTCTAAAAATCCAGAATTTTAGTAGTATACAGTAATACTTCTCGATAACGGCCACTAAATTGTTTTAATTAGTTGGTGTTTAGGACAGGTGGCTGCTTAAAGCAAGGTGAAAGTAAAACAGAACGCTCCTATAGGAGCGTTCTGTTTAACTTTCACCTTAATCTAAGCAGTCACCTGCATTTAACACAAACTACTTGATGTCATTTAGTGGCCGTTATAGAGAGGTTTTACTGTATTTTCTTTGAGTGGTTGTAATAGAGAGACTTTACTTTATTATTCCATCACCTAACTTATCAATGTACAGTAAACACTGTCTTAAGCGGTCAACAAAAAAAGGTCTAATTATGGGTATGTAAGACAGGTGGTAGCTTAATGCAGTTCAAAAGTAAAGCAGAAAACACATATAGAAGCTTTCAGCATTACGTTTGTCCTACATTAAGCAACCCCTGCTGTTTAAGATTCCTGTGTTAAATAAATGAGTGGTCGATTAGAACTGGTTCTACTAGTTCTATAATGACCATTTCAAGGGTTTTATTCTTGGGTTTTAAGACATGGTGGCTTAATGTAAAACGAAAATTGTACAAAAAGCTCCGATATGAGCATTTTGCATTAGTTTCGGCCTGCATTCAGTAACGATCTACTTTTAAAGTCAATTTAGTTTGGCCATTTTCTGGTGTATATAGAGATATTTTACTGCAAAATAAAAGCCATGAGAATAAGTACGTTATGGGCTCTAGTGATATGCAAAAAGTGCAGACCAATGTCAGTCGCCGCGAACCTTAGACGTGTGATCTGGGTCTGTATTGACTATAAGGGAAGGGCTTTACGTGGAGTGCCTCAAATGTCACTTAATTGTACTCGTATGAACCATACAAGGAAATGAATATCTTTTTTTTCTTACTCTGAAATGCTAACAAAAAGGTATGGCATTTCTGCTAAGAGGTTTTCATGGAAACTTACAAAAAAATTATTGACGCAATAAAACAGGAAGTAGCTAAACAAAGGCTGATTACACAAATGCTTGTGCAAAATTAAGCTGCTGACTTAGGCAGATTGAATGACAATATACCTTTATCCTGCTAAAAGACTAAAATGTCCTTAATTAACCGATCTGTTCGTTAAAATTTAACCTTTTCCCTCGTATTGACGCATTTTGGCCCATTCCCTTACAATGACGCCTTTTGACCCATTCCCTCATATTGACGCCTATTGCCCCATTCCCTCACATTGACGTTTGTTGGCCCATTCCCTGATATTGACGCATTTTGGCCCATTCCCTCATGCTGACGACTTCTGACATCTCTGTAATAGTCACCTTTTTGAAACCATTGTGATAAATAGAGCATTTGCTATAAGAGCAAATGCTCTATTTATCACAATGGTTTAAAAACCACACAATTATTAAATTTTCCTTTTTCTAGTTAATGCTCCTTTTCGGTAGATATTCAAAGATGTTGGGTCTAAATAAAGCCTATATATGCGGCAATGGGTTAAACAAACTATTGGCCGTGTGTCAAACAGTTTGAGGTTTGGCCCTGCAGGTGTTATAAAACTTGTTTGCTCGAGTCTGAGATCATTTTCAAGCACCTGTTTGGTCAGAAAAAATTGAGCTTTCTGGTCAGACAATTTGTATCCAGCATGAGACGCCAAACAAGTATGCATTTTTATCAGGATTTAAAACCCTCCCCCCACCCCCACCCCCACCCCCCTATAAATGCCTTTTTCGTGCATTTTCAAACAGAGCATATCCAGATGAGACGGCTCCTATAGGAGCCGTCTGATCGGGCCTTGCTTCTGGAATTTAATAGATCTGATTCTGCACTCTGCCACAGTAAAAAATTCCTTTGTTAATAATGCTTTTAAATAGTTTGGATCATTAATATTCATAGTTATTATTTCTTTCATAAATATTAAACAGCGAAATGGTTAAACAATTTGATACTCAGGTCGTTTCTGTAGAAAGAAATCGAGAAAATCCTTAACCCTTTCGCTGCCAATGCCGGATCTGCGATTAGCTATGCAAACAGTTTGGATCCAGATGAGACGCCGAGTAACTCGGCGTCTCATCAGGATCCAAACTGTTTGTTACCGTTACTATGTTTTTGAAACAAAAATGAAGAAAATCAAAAGAATGAAAATTTGTAGCAGACGACAAAGTTAGCAGACGACAGAGTTTGGCAGCGAAAGGGTTAATCGTCCTATCACGAGAATTTACTGACATTTTAATTTTTAAATGTGTTTTTGCGAAATGAGTAGTAATTACTAGAATCAATTAAATCCGTTGTAAATACAGCATGTTTCTGACATATAATTAAACCTTATTCCGTTATTCGCGACCTGGTTCCCTTTGCAGACAGCTTGGATCCAGATGAGACGAAGAGTAATTCGGCGTCTGATCAGGATCCAAGCTGTTTGACACTCGGTGAATAGTTTCCCAAAAGCATGATCGATTCGGAGGTAGTAAAACATGCTCCAGATCCAGATTTGAGACGGCATAATTTTTTTCACACCGCGGTAAGCATTATCTTTTCTAATGCTGTATTGTAGTCCTTGTAAATTAATATCTACCATTTCCCTCATAGGCTATTTATAGACCCAACCTCATTGAAAAAAATGTACCGAAAAGGAGCATTTACTAGAGAAAGGGAACATTTTAGAATTGTGAAGTTCTGAAACCATTGTGATAAATAGAGCATTTGCTCCTATGGAGCAAATGCTCTATTTATCCCAGTGGTTTCAAAAAGTGACTTTTACTGAGGTGTCAATACGACGAAATGGCTTAACCCTTTACTCCATGGATACTCATACCAGATTACGACTGTTATGAATATTAACTATAAAATAATTATTTCATAATGTTATATAAAAAAAACAAGTGATATGCTTAACCCTTTCTCTCATATAAACGTGTTTTTACGCATCTGCAAACAGAGTAGACCCAGATCAGACGGCTCCTAGAGGAGCCGTCTGATCAGGGTCTGCTCTGTTTGCTTATGGAATTTGATACACCCGTTTCTTTAGTTTCTAAAATGGCTACACTTTTCCGCATTCCATATTTTATTAGAACTATTCTGTCCATGAATATTCAGTAGGTATTGAAATTCGGAATAAACATAGAACAGGGAAAACGGTTAACTAGTAAAGAATGAGATGTATAAGACGTTCTATAGGAAAACACAGTAGATATGTAAAAACAGCGTGTCTATGGAATAAGAGGTCAATTTAATCATTTTTTTTTTAGAAAACTCCAATCGCTTCACGAAAATTGTCTGGAATATGACGAGCTGAAATCTCTTCGTAATGTTTTTATTCTAAGCTGTCACGTCTTTATTTCACCTCTGGGAATAAGATTCAAAAATATATATTTTTCCCCATTTTTTTTCAATCATAATAGTACAAAAAATCCTTATAAAGCGGCAATAGAAGCGAGCCATAGAAGCATAGTGTAGCTTAATACAGGACGAACGTTATGCAGAAAGCTCCCACAGGAGTTTTCTGCATTTCTTTCGTCATGCATTAAGCAACCACCTGCTTTTAAGACGCCACTTATAATTCATTTAGTAGTTGCTTTAGAGAGTTTCTACTGTACAAGTCGTTACACACAGGAAAATCAGAAAATTGTCACCGGGTCCCATGTGTAGCTGCTAGTGACAGAATTGATGACGTCTATTCATCCCTCGGAATTGAAAATTAATTTTCTCGAAATTATACTATGGAAGAAAACGACGTTAATCTAAAAAAATGAATAGTAGCTTAATATAACTAAATCCTTCACGTGATGAATATTCATTAAAATAAATAAATGCTGCATGAACACTGCTTAGCTGAAATAATTTAACCATTTCCCTGTCGCACACTCGTGTAAGAAATAATGACACCATGAATATTAAATAGACTATTTCTTATTAAAGCACATGAACGCAGGATTGTTGGACATGGCAAAAGCTGCATAATCAGATCTATATTGTACTATAAGCAAAGAGAGCAGACCCTGATCAGATGGATTCTGCATGAGCCGTCTGATCTGGGTCGACTCTGTTTACAAAAGCGTGAAAAGCGAAATGGATAATAGCATTACGAGTAAAAGAATTTGTAACAGTGGCACAAACTGGGGAATCAGATATATATTTTTCATAAGCCGGCAAACAGAGCAAACCCTGAGCAGCCGGTCTACCGGTACCGCAAATGCGTAAAAATGCGTTAGATATCAAATACAGGGTTAACCCTTTCCTCCATAAATACGCATTTACAAGCCCTTGCAAACAGAGTAGACCCAGATCAGACGGCTCCTGCATGAGCCGTCTGATCTGGGTCTGCTCTGTTTGCTTATGAAATTATATAGATCTGATTCTATAGTTTCTACCATAGCTAAACTCTTTTGCGTTTATTAGTCATTCTAAAAATAATTGAATTAATATTCATTCTTTTATTATTTCTTAACATTTAGCCTGCTATGGGCGGATAAGTGAATACCTATGCAAACAGTTTGGATCCAGATGAGACGCCGAGTAACTCGGCGTCTCATCAGGATCCAAACTGGTTGACGCTCTGATTGTATTTTGGTAGACAAATTGATTATAGCTTGCATTTTGAAAATGTAGTGGGTGAATGTTTTTGTAAAAAAAGAATTTTGAGCAGGCTAAAGGTTAAATGAGTATTTATGTGGTAAAGGGTTAAAGGTATACATGTATACAGGATTTTAATTTAATTTAAAAAAAAAAGCATCTAGTTATAGTTTACTTTCAGTCCGAATGACCGTTCAGCCGACTGGGTGGAGAGGAGGTGCGGATGGGAGACACTGAAAATCGTTTCTGAAATTTCCGGGAGGGAACGTGATTTAAACCCCGGACCTCCGGACTGGTAGTCAAGCGCGTTACTACTAGACCACCGCACACCACAAATTTACGTTCTAAAGACACATAAATGTGCTGAAACATTACTATTTCCCTGCAAAGATTTTAAGATGCAAGAAATTATGGTATTAACCCTTTACTCATGAATATTTATGTAAGAAATAATGCCTCTATGAATATTAACCATTTCCTCCATATAAACGTGTGTTCACGCATCTGCAAACAGAGTAGACCCAGATCAGACGGCTCCTATAGGAGCCGTCTGATCAGGGTCTGCTCTGTTTGCTAATGGAATTATATAGATCTGTTCCTTTAGTGTCTAATACGACTACAACGCTCTACATTCCATATTTCAATATAACTATTCTGACTCTGAATATTCAGTAGGTACAGTATTGAATGTACATCGGAATTTTTACCCATAATAGATACTGTAGAATCATATCTTTATTATTTCATAAGCAAACATAGCAAGCCATAATCGCTATATCTCATTACGGAAATTATCAAAATCGTGTTTCAATAAAAAGTTTTAAACAGTTTTCTGCGAAGAAGACTTTACAGACGTTCTTAGTATTGTTTGCACTTTTGCCTTTTTTTACCATTTCATCTCATTGCTATAAACCACAAGACGACATCTTTATCGCATTAAGATGAATGTTAAGTCGGGCGTGCGTAGAATGAATATGATGACTTTCTTGTCCCACTGACACTTCCTTTTCCTCTTTTGGGGACGGGAAATGTCAATGCAAGTGCATAATGAAAACCGCTAAAATGCACGCGAGATGTGCGTGCGCGCACTCGCGTATGTACCTATGCGTAATTTTACGTATTTAACCCTAAACCTTTTCCCCTCGTATAAATACTTATTAATGCAATTGCCAACAGAGCTCCTGTTGTAGAACAGAACAGAACAGATATTTTATTCAAGACTTATATATATAATGTATATCGTCTAGTTTACATAGTACATCATATTGATAACACATAATTTACAAGGCAACAAAACAATACAAAAATAAATTAAAGTTTCAGAGTAATTTTACGACGTGATGTTTAACCCATTACCTCATAGGCTATATTTAGATCCTACCTGTTTGAATATATCCACTGAAAAGGAGCATTAATTAGAGGAAAGGAATATTTTAGATTTGCGTAGTGTTGAAACCACTTTGATAAATAAAGCATTTGCTCCAATGGAGCAAATGCTCTATTTATCACAATGGGTTCAGAAAGAGTATTTTACAGAGGCGTCAAAGGGCGTCAATAAGAGGAATGGGTTAAAGTTGAAACACAGATAACGAGGGTGAACATATTAATTCAAATAGATCAACGGGAATTTAAATTATCATTTCGTAAGGACAATGCTTCTGTCACAAAGAAGCGTCTGATTGGGGTCTTCTCTGTTTGAAAATGCGTGAAAAAAGCGTTGATACATGTATGAGGGAAAGGGTTAACAGACTTGAATCTCTGACAGCAGTTTGGATCCAAATGATAAACAAATTCGTGTACTGTATTTGAACAGACATGATGTAACTGAAAAACTGTAGTCGGAATCCAAACATGCACGCAGCAGGCGACAGTTTGTGCAGACGACATTTCAAAAGTACAGTTTTAAAACAGAGCTCCAGATAAGATGCGTAAATTAAAACACATTCAACAAGAACTTCTTTATTTCTTGAAGAGACGATTCCAAAGAGTGGTCACAACATAGGTTTTGGTGGAGAAATGAAGATTTTAATATATAAGTACGCACCTTTGTCTAATGCTCTGGTACCGTACAACACAGGACTATGACTTTAGCAGGCGTGTTTATTTCAGAAGGAACCGTCGAGATATTAATTGTTTAGCACTTTGAGCAATTTGTGATCTAAAACATTGTCATCTTCATTCAAGAAATACACTTCCCACTCTCTTCCAGCACAAAAATACAAGATGATAGCCATAACAGTTTTTTTTCTAATAGGGCGACACGTTACTAGTACAGCATGCATCAACACATTCCAATTTGTGACTTTCTTTTCTAACATTGTAAAGATTTAACCATTTAAATGGGAAAAAAAATAAGTGGAAAGACACATCAATATTTCATAAAAGGGTAAATTCAATTAGATTTTTTTAACTTTGCTAGAAGACTTTGAACTACAAACAGTGCAGAACCTGACCAGAGGGCTCCTGTAGAAACCCTCTGATCTGGGCTACAATGTTTGCGAATAACAGTACATTGATTAGGGTTAAAGTGCTTCCTAAATCGCAAAGTATAAGTCTTGTCACGGAAACGGATTTCAAAACAACATGTCCTACGCATTCTAATTTAGTCGGTGACAATCAGATTATTAAGTGATACAATCGAACCGATTTATCACAATGTACCCTAATTTACCCTAGGAATTCGGATAGACAAAGTTCGGCAAATAATGCAGACCCAGATCAAACTGATCCTAAAGGAGCAGTTTGATTAGGGTCTACACTATTTGTATTGCTACTGTGTCAGTCTAATTCAAAGTTATAAAATCGGTGCAAAAATGACTTATCTCGCTTTACAAACTCTTGGAGGGGGGGGGGGGGGGGAAAGATTGGGTGTTGGAATACTTAGGGTAATTAGGGTATAAACCCGTGCAGAGTGGGTAATAAGGCTCTTTATAGTTGAATATGTCTTAAGCGGTCATTGATTTATGAAACATAGGAGTCTTAAAAGCAGGTGGTTGCTTAATGCAGGCCAAAAGTAATACAGAAAGCTCCTATAGGAGCTTTCTGTATTACTTTTGACCTGTATTAAGCTACCACCTGCCTTACAGATCCATAATAATTGATCTCTTTTTTCGATGACCGCTTAAGGTAGGTTCTACTGTAGTTACAATCCGACGTGATAATACAAAAAGGCATGCTGCTCATTGGATGGAAAGGATTTGTTTCATGTTTTCTACACAATTCGTCAGCTTAACTATTACCAGCTATTCTTTAACTCATTTGCGCCCAGTGGATTCTTCCATGTTTATATATTGGATTTGTGAAATTGTCCATTTTTGATCTAAGGGATGTTTGGACAAAATTTTCAATTTCGTTCCGTTTTATATTGAAATCCCTGTCAGCAAACAGTGAAGACTCTGATCAGACGCTGCATCATGCGGCGTCTGATCCGATTCTACACTGTTTGCCTATGTCCCATATATGGGATCGTGGGCACAAATGGATACACTGTTGCAAAGAGCTTGTATCCAGATCGAACATCGAATAGCTCGGTATCTCATCAGGATCCAATCTGTTTTGCAAACGTTTGATCGCTTCGGAAGTAGTCAGGTTCAAATTTGAGTAGACGCTATTTTTAACATAGGCAGAGCAACATCTTAAATTTGAGTACTCAATTACTAAAATCGTCATTTCTCCATCAAAACCTATGTTTTGACCACTCTTTAGAATCTTCTCTACTCTACCAAACCCTATGGCGAGACCACTCTTTAGAATTTTCTCTACTCTAACAAACCATATGGCGGGACCACTCTTTAGAATCTTCTCTAATATACCAAACCCTATGTTGTGACCACTCTTTAGAATCGTCTCAAAGAGACGATTCTAAAGAGTGGTCACAACATAGGGTTTAGTGGGGGGGAAATGTTAAAGGAGTTATTCTGGACAATGGTTTAGTTTATGCATCTTATCTGGACCTCTCAGAGGGATAGGGGTTAACCCTTTACCTGATGAATATTCATGTAGGAAATAATGACATCATGAATATCAATAAGATTATTCTTTATAATGGCATATGAACACCGGACAGTTTGGCTCAGACAGAAGCTGTAGAATCAGTTCTATATTACACCATACGCAAACAGAGCAGACCCTGATAGGAGCCGTCTGAACTGGGTCTACTCTGTTTGCAGATGCGTCAACATGCGCTTACATAAGGGAAAGGGTTAACTCTTTCGTTGTCACGCATCGTAGTCTGCAAAATTTGTTTTCTGCTTCCGTTTCTATATTTACAAAAGTTGGAATCACAGCACCAAACAGTCCGGATCCATAGGAGCAAATGCTCACAATGGTTTGAAAACTACGTAATTCTCAAATTTTCCTTTTCTCTGGTTAATGCTCATTTTCGGTACATTTATTCAAAGAGGTTGGGTTTAAAAAAATAGTATAGGAGAGAATGAGTTAAGGAATGAAGTAGAGTAATCTGCATTGCTTTCGTTCAGCATTAAAGAAACATTTGTTTATTCATGAAATGGATACTTTACAGGGATTTTACTGACTACCTGACAAAACGTTTATAAAAGATATCACGGAGTCTGTGTGAACTTCAATATGACCACATAACATAGGTGTTTCTCTTCACCCTTTACTCCATAAATATTCATGAAAAATTAGTGTACGAATGAATATCAATTAGGTAGATATTTATACAGTAGAACTCCTCTAATGCGACCAATTAAAGAATAACCATAACTTCCTTTATAAGCAGGCGGTTGCTTAATGCAGGACGAAAGTAATGCAAAAAGCTATATAGGAGCTTTCTGCATAGCTTTCGTCCTGCATTAAGCTACCACCTGCTGCCTCTCCCACTCATGATTATGCCCATTTTGGTGGTCGCATTAGAGAGGTTTAACTGTAATGGCATGTGGACAAGAAACGTTTTGGTCCAGGTAACACCTGTACAATCAGATAAAAGTAAGTACATAAGCAAATAGAATAGTCATTGGTCAGAGGCGCCTATAGCAGCCGTGTGATATGTGTCTACCCTGTTTGCAAAGGCATTTAACCCATTCCCTCATATCGACGACTTTTGACGACTCTGTAAAAGTCATTTGTGAAACCATTGTGATAAATAGAGCATTCGCTCCTATAGGAGCAAATGCTCTATTTATCACAATGGTTTCAAACTACAAAATTCTAAAATTTTCCTTTTCTCTAGTTAATGCTCCTTTCCGGTAGATTTATTCAAAGAGGTTGGATCTAAAAGTAGCCTATGAGGGAATGGGTTAAAGGCGTATTTATGGAGTAAATGGTTAAGCAGATGACAATATTTGCAGACGACAATTACCTAGAAATCTAAAGATTAATCACGTGCCACAATGTGAAAAACGTGTCAGTACATTGGTGACCTTGATTGTATTTTACCTTTTTGCACTGGACGTGACGTCAGGTTAATCTACTGTCCGCTACGTGGGCGTCCGTAATGGGGGAGAGTTCAATGACCGTTCCGATCAGTGACATCTTGTTGTCTGCCTAAAATAGTAATTAAAATCATTTTCAGTTCTAAAAAAATAACATTCTTAGTATTTAAAGGGGCGTATCTAGCGATACGCACTTACGCACGAGCATAACATGGTCCTGAAAGGTGAAAACATTGTGGTAAAAATGGAACAAAAATCATCGATGGCTAAGGGTGTAGACTTTAATAAACGTTCTGTCTTGTCATGTAATCTTTAACCCATTCCCTTATATTGGCGGCTTTTCATGCCTCTGTAAAGTCACCCTTTGAAACCATTGTGATAAATAGAGCATTTGCTCCTATTTTCAAACCATTGTGATAAATAGAGCATTTGCTCCAATAAGAGCAAATGCTCTATTTATCGCAATGGTTTCAAAACTACACAATTTTTAGTTTTCCCGTGGGGAACATGTCCTTTGACCCCTATAACCCCGATGTGTACATTGCATTTGAATTCAGTTACGTTCCTGATTTAGAGCTGTCACTTGACGATCACGTGTCCAAATTGATTGCAGACGCTCACGCCATGCCGAATGCTAGAATCAGACATTGTTGCACGTTACGCTTCAGGTTCAAAACTCGGTGTCTTTGTTTGATACACCGACCTGGATTTTAATCCCTTATTTCATGAATAATCAAGCCAAATTTTCGACTAATTCGAATACTAATTAATTTTATTCATGTACTAAAAGAATGAAATAAGTTAAAATATTGCCATGGTAGAAGAAAATTAGATCTGTAACACATAAGCAAACAGAGCAGACCCTGGTCAGACAAATCATACATGAACAGTCTGGTGGGGGTCTACTGTGTTTGCAAAGGCATTAAAATGTGCAGATATAAAGTAAATGGTTAACCCGTTACTCCATGTAAGAAAGAATGACTACATTGATATATACATGTATTAGATTAATTGATATTATAACACATGAACACGGGAAGTTTGGGCCAAGGCAGAAGCTGTAAAATCATATCTTTATTGTATCATAAGCAAACAGGGCAGACCCTGATCAGACGGCTCCTATAGGAGCCGTCTGATCTGGGTCTACTCTGTTTGCAAAGGCATAGAAAGGCGTATTTATGGAGTAAAGGGTTAACTGAAGTGGAACTAAAATTAACTTAATTTTAAAATTGATATGGACGGTATCTACATGTCGACGAAAGGTTTTCCATCAAGCTAAACGCTTATTGCTGTACACATATATAATTGGTCAGAGACTATTCAATTCAATATAACTTGCCTGATTTATTCCCGTGATTCTATTTTATAATATATATTATATACAGTAGAACTTGTCTTAAACGGCCATCAAAAAGATATCTAATTATGGGTATGTAAGGCATGTGGTAACTTAAAACAGGTCAAAGGTAATGCCGACAAGTTCTTATAGGAGCTTTCTGAATTATTTTTGCCCTGAATAAAGCAACCGTCTGTATTTTAAAATTCCTACGTTCAATAAATGAATAGCAGCTTAGGACAGGTTCTACTACATTCCATGTCAACCCCTGTCAAATCTGACTCGTAGTTTGCAAACAGTTTGGACCAAGGTGAGACGCTGAGTTACTCGGCGTCTCATTAGGAGTAGTATATATGTCTCTTTGGATCCAAACAAAGATGACGTAATCTTGCGTAATCGCGGCCATTTTGTTTCTATATTTAGTAACACGATAGGAGCTCATTTGCATATAAGGAGATTGTAGTTTGTCACGGGTTTTCGCGGATAACAGTCGGCCATGTATGACGTCACATTTAAATTGAGAAAGATCTGGAGCTACACGGTATACAGAGCTGACGTGTATACCTCGATCTGGTAAGTACTCACGGGCATTGAGGGTCAGGCCCTTTCCTTATCAGACCATGTATTAGAGACACAAAAGTCTAATTAATGAATAAATAAATAAATGAATAAATAAATAAATAAATAAATAAATAAATAAATAAATAAGGTACCTCTTTCTACCATGTATACTCTTCAACGTCCTCAGATCAAATGACTGAAATGACCAAAGTTGTTTTCCTTCAAGCGCATGCGTGGGTAGAGGGCGCTGTATGCGTAGCTATTTTTAGAATGACATCATAGTTATTTTTAGTTACAGTATTTCACCATCATTGCATCAGCCAAGCCTAACAATGGT